>MU392227.1:106458-227376 GCA_022578495.1 Nemania sp. NC0429
TCTTTAAATCCCTTTTTTTCTTTTATTTTTTTTTTTTTTTTTTTCCCCCCCCCCCCCCCACCCTCCCCCCCCCCCCCCCCCCCCCTTACTTGCCTGCTCTCGAAGTCCTCCCCTGGTGGATAAACCCATCAATAGGTAGACAGTGATCGCTAACGCGCAGATCCTTATAATTAGTGTCTTCTTCGCTTTCGCCACCGCCGCCGGGAATCAGGTGAACAGCACACATAAGGGGGAGGGGGTTGCTAGTGCTGGTATTTAATATGGAAGCAGCCGAGTTGATAAACGTGGTGGGCTATTTGTATTATAGGGATAGATATGAGAATAAGGTAATACTCCTACCGATCACAGGCCCCCCTTTCTATAATCTATACCTTATGTTTCACAGTTTCCCGCCGCCCTGCCCCCGCCCCCGCCCCCCTTCGCCGTGAACTGAACCACGTACAGAGATGGAGAAAACCCCATGACTTGCCCCAATTATCAACTCGTGGGTAGTGCCACTCGCGTCCTGAGCCTGTGACGCAAATCATTAGATAGAGAGAGAGAGAGAGAGAGAGAGATGCCTAGATCGCTCCTTCAGCCCCCCCCCCCCCTATATGGACACCCCGCCCACCTTGGCTTCGTCGGGCCAGACGTCGTAGCCAAAGACGTCTTTCATGTTGACGAAGCGGGTATGTCTCCCGTTGGCGACGGCCTGGACGGCGTCGAAGTCGGCGTCCGAGAGCTCGGGGACCTGCGCGTTGCTCTCGATGCGCGAGGGCGTCGAGCTCTTGGGAAGCACGACGTAGCCGCGACGCAAGCCCCAGGCGAGCAGGACCTGCGCCAGGGTGTGGCCGCTGCGGTCGGCGACCTCGTTGAGCGTCTTGTTCGTGCGGACCTTCTCGCCCGTCGTGGGCACCTGGTCCTGGGAGCCGAGGGGCGAGTAGGCCTCGACGACGATGTCGTTTGCCTGGCAGTACTCGACCAGGGCGCTGTTGGGGAGGAAAGGGTGCACCTCGATCTGGTTGACCTGGGGCTTGACCTTGGCGAAGCCCAGCAGCTTCTCCAGACCGGGTATCGTCCAGTTCGAGACGCCGATGGAGCGAGTCCTGCCGCTCGCGAGGAGCCCCTCCATGGCCCGCCACGTCGGCTCCGGGTCCTCGGTGAGGTCCTCTCGGACCACGTACTTCCCATCGGCGCCGATCTTGACGGTGTAGTCGTCGTTGCGCTCGACCGCGACGGGCCAGTGCACGATGAACAGGTCGACGTAGTCGAGACCGAAGTTCTCCAGCGAGTTCTCCAGGGACCACCTGACGTCGTCGGGCTCGTGGAGGTGGTTCCACACCTTGGTGGCGATGAAGAGGTCCTCGCGCTTCACGGACGGGTTCTCCCTCAGGAAATCCCGGACGCCCTCGCCGACCTCGGCCTCGTTGAGGTAGAACCACGCGCAGTCCAGATGGCGGTAGCCGACCTCGAGGGCGCATTTGACGGCCTTGTAGGTCTCCCCCTTGGCCCCCTCGTTGGCGAAGGTGCCGAACCCCAGCGCAGGGATCTCGACCCCGTTGTTGAGCGTGAAGGTCGTTGTGTTTACGGGCATTATGAAACCTGAGACCTGAGACCTGAGACCTGAGACCTAAGACGTGTCTGAAGGTATGACTAGGCCAGGATATTTCCGACTCTGGACGCCGTCGTTGACGAAGCTGTAGCGGAAGAGGGGGGTGTGAGGCTACCTGACGGGTGTTCAAACTACGCACTGCCTAGTCTGCAAGTGCCGCGGGATGACGTTGACAGTGAGTGGGTGAGGCGGTCTGCTTAGACTGTGCGAGCGGTAGCGAGACGGAGCTGAAGTGTCAGTCAAGTGTGCGAGGCGAGCCACATAACCCAGCTAACCTACAGTATGAAGTGGACGGCCAAGATCCAGTTTTACAGAGAATCCTTCTGCACAAAATCCTTCTTCGGCGTCTAGCTTCGCATCACTCGGGTCCGTTCAGTACTTTACAACTTGTACCAGATATATACGGACCCCCTTTCTTCTCACTGGTCAGGATAGCAAGCCTATCTAAGTAGGCAGATGGGATATCATGTAAGACGGCCACACAATGAGCGGCCACATGTCTGTGGCTCTCGATGTAAGGCTCACTCACTCACTCTTGGCTTGGCTTACTAGTCTGACATCGATGGAGCATCGATGGAGCAGGCAGAAGCAAGCCTCTAGGTCTACCTCGACTCGCGTAACGGGACTTTCAGCTCGTCGGTAGCATCCGGTCCCCACATTGGAACTGTGGGCGTTTCTCTTGTCCCGCCACCTTCTCTTGGCTTCCCTTTAGATAAAGTCTAGGAGGGTTCACCTGGGGCTGGATCCTCGACCTTGCAGAGCGCAATACAGAGCACTGACGTGACGTGACGTGACAGCGAAATAACGAGGGACATATCTTACAATAGCCGAGGGCCCTCGGTTCAAGCTTGGCCATTCCTTCCAGGTCCCTTCCATCCCCCCGTTTTCCTCGGGCAAATCCCGGTGCAGACCCTGACGATGCGCAACGGGGCGGCGGTTGATCATGTCGATCACTCCCAAACGTTGGTTTCTGAGCTGGTACTGTAATACAGTGTAGCCGCAGCCCGTCCGAGATTTCAGTCTTCTTGGTGGTAGTGAAAATTCTTTCCGAGGAGCCTCCCCGTTACTGACCCCGTTTTGGGCCCGTTTTCCCGAGTCATTTGTGGATTCTGCGGAGCCGCATGATGTCAATGAACCTCTCAAAGCGACCACTGTCCACTGCCCACTCCGTCTGACAACGTAGACTACGTAGTAGCTATCGCGGCCCTATCACTGATAGATCAGGGGCTCCTTGTCGGACTACTCGCCGAACGAGCCGTCCATCCAGACTCTGAGCGTTTTACTTGTCTTCGATGGAGGCGTACAAATCCGCTAGCACGACCGAGTTGAGCACTTGTTTGGCCGGATATCCCCGTCACCGAACTTGTTGTGCCTCGAAAGAGTCCATCTGTGGGCACTCAGGGGAGGCTATTGTGTTTATTGACAGATTGACAGCCCATAAAAACGTCATCAGGGCGCGGCTGCCCGTGATAAGGGGTTGATATCATGAGAAACGTGGCGTGGGATGCGGATATCTCTGATAGTGTCCGAACACAAGATGAATCAGGTACCTGTCGGACATGACTTGACCAGTCTGCAGGAGATGTGCCCCTATTCGCCCCTCCCATATATATATATATGTACGTGTATATATATATATATATATGTACGTGTATATATATATATATATATGAGTGTATGTATCGTGACCGTCGTCGCTATTCATTTTAACTTTCCACCTCTTTCCTACTTTTTAGAATCACACGAAACTCTCCCAGTACAGTCCTTAGAATGCCGATGTTTGAAGAGTCTGATTTTGGCGTACAGCCGCCGGTTAGCCCTGGTCAGCTCGAGGTCCCTTATGACTATATGTCTGTAGGATCCCATTCGCGCCACAGTTTGGTCATCCTAAGTGACGATGGAGAGGGCCCAATCGAAATACCCGCATCTCGATCGTCCATTTCAGAGGTGTCCAAGTACATGCATAACCTGAGCGTGTCGCCATCCCAAAAAGACCGAAGGAATTCTCGCAACTCGTTCGGTGCCTCATTGCCTATCCCTCGGTCCAAGCGGCGATCTAGGCTCTCATCCGTTCACCATGCCGAAGATGCCGCCGGACGCCCGATCAGGCCGGGCATGCCCCCAATCCAGCCAACACGTGAGATCCTAGCCAGCCAGATTCAAACCATCGAGGCCGAGAAGGTCGCAAAGGCCAAGAACATGGCCTTCGCCTTCGACATCGATGGCGTGCTTGTCCACGGCGACCTGCTCATTCCCGAGGGCAAGCGGGCACTCCAGATCCTCAACGGCGACAACGAGCTCGGCATCAAGATCCCACACATCTTCCTGACGAACGGGAGCGGCAAGCCCGAGCAGGCGCGCTGCGACCAGCTGTCCAAGATCTTACAAAACCCCGTGAATACAGAACAGTTCATCCAGTCCCACACGCCCATGAGTGCCCTCGCCTCGTACTACGGGACGGTCCTCGTCGTGGGCGGCGTGGGCTACCGATGCCGCGAGGTCGCAGAGCTGTACGGCTTCCGGGACGTCGTCGTGCCCAACGACATCGTCGCCTGGGATCCCACCATTGCGCCCTACCGCGAGTTCACAGAATACGAGAAGGCCATGTCGCGGCCGCGGGACTTCAGCAAGTGCAACATCGAGGCGATCCTCGTGTTCTCCGACTCGAGAGACTACGCCACCGATATACAGATCATCATGGATCTGCTGCTCTCGGAGAACGGCCGGCTCAAGACCAAGGCCAAGGATCCCGTGTCCCAGCGGATCCCCATCTACTTCTCGCAGGGCGACGTGCTCTGCCCGACGGAGCACTGGTCCCCACGCATGTCGCAGGGCGCGTTCCGCATCGGCCTCGAGGCCATGTATCGCGCCATGACAGGCGTGGACCTCGAGCGTGTGGTGTACGGCAAGCCCGAGCTGGCGACGTACAAGTACGCCGACGAGATCATGGCCTCGTGGATGGAGCAGATCCACGGCGACGAGAAGCTGCCCGAGAACATCTACATGATCGGCGACAACCCGGCCTCCGACATCATCGGCGGCAACATGTACGGGTGGAACACCTGCCTTGTCCGCACCGGCGTCTTCCAGGGCGGCGCCAACGACGACGACAACCCGGCCAGCTTCGGCGTCTTCCCCAACGTGCTCGAGGCCGTCCAGACGGCGCTGCGGAAGGAGCTCGGCGACGATTTCAAGATGTACTTTGACGAGACGGTGAATCCGGTTCTTCACGGCAGCAAGGCCGACGCCGCCGCCATCGTGTAGATGAATGAATGATGTAGAGCTGGATCGCGGGACCTCCTGCTTCAGACACATTGGACGAATTGACGATATCAACGATTTAAAGCCCCCTACCCATCCATCCGGGTTAGATTTTGATGGCGGTTTCTTCTTTCTTCTCTCCCTTTTTTCTTTTGTTTTCTTCTATGCTTCTTATACATAGACAGACAATGATCCTAGTCATTGAATTCCTCTCGCTTCTATCATGACGAATATACATCTTGCGCTTGTCTCATGCTGTTCTAGCGACGACCCCTTCCTTGATGCACTCTTCTTCTCCTTTCTCTCGTGAATGAATGCTTCATCCTGCCGTGCTATACGCTCTGAGAGTAAAGAATGTCTGCATGAGTAAGCTAGTCAGTGAGAGAGAGCGTTTGCGAAGCTCTTCGGATCGCTGGGATCCTGAATCGAACGCACGGAATCGAGAATAACCTCTGGGCTTCATTACTCGTGTCCCATTTACTTCTTCATCCCTTCCAGATTCACTTTTGCTCCTTGCTCTTCCCTATGAATTGATTGGCTTAGCTATCTCCGTCATATTTCCGACGATCCATTTTAGCCTTCAACATGGGAAAGCGATGGCATGGGTATCTGCTGATTAAGATGTCTAGGTTTAGCTATCTAAATATGGCATTTTAGATTCGGTCTATTTATCGAAGGGAATTATGAGATGGGAGAACAAGGTATGATAACTATACGCCCTTATAGGCTATTGAAGATTGAAGCCATCAGGTAGTTCTCACTCGTTCCCTTACTGACCCCCAACCCCAACGGCTCTCTGGCCCCCCATCTTTCAACCTTCCTACCCCAAACCTCAGGATCTTTGCTAAACCCAGAACGGAAATGCTCATTTAAATTTTAGCGCGGTCGAATCACGCCGAGCCACGATGGCCCGCATATTCGTTCCGTTCTTTTCTTCTCTTTCTCCCACTGTCTGTCTCTCTCTCTCTAGGAGCTGAGGTGAGCCAATTCGATCCCACCTTCGAGCGAGCAAGACCAGAGCGCGACTTGCTTGTCGGTCGAGTCGCAGGCTCACCAAAAGCCAGCTCACGATCCGAGCAAAACACTCTCCTTAAAGAGTTTTACAATCTGGGTGACCGTGTACTGTACAAAGTCCCGCGCGGCATGCCATTCTTTTCATCTCGGCCACCCACCGTCACTCATTTTTGAGAATTGAGACTTTGAGAGATCGAAGAGAGACGAGACTGGAGACAGCCAGCCCCGTCTCAGCCACTCCTTTACTTTTAGACCATGCGCCCCAACACTCCTTATCTGCTGTCGCTTTTCACGGCCCTGGCAGCTGTTTCCACCACCCGGGCTCAGGACAGCGGCACCGTGTGGGCAACGCCTCACGACAGCTACTCATCGTCCGTCGGCGTCCTCGGCTGCAAGGTGAACACCGACCGCGTCGCCTACTGGCCCGGCTCCGTAGACTGCAACAATGTCTGCGTGTCATTGAGCTACGGCGGCCGCTCCGTGAAGCTACTCCGCATCGACACCTCCCAGGGCGCGCACGACGTCAGCTACGATGCCTGGAATTATCTCATCACCGGCCACTCGGCCACGAAGAACCCTACCGCCGGTGGCGCCGTCGCCATGGAGTTTCAATATGTGAAGCCCTCCGCCTGTTCGGATCTGATCCACACGGATGGTCACAAATTGCCCCTCAGCGCGTCGAACAGCATAAACTTCCTCGCCTACTGCCTCGGCCAGCCCGATAGCTGGGTCGCGAAGAACTACGTCTTATATAATATCCAGGATTCCATCTGCTCCTGGGGCCACGATGAGAAATGCAAGCTTGATTGGCCCAATGCCAACCAACCTACCTGTGCCCATATCCTGGGTGACCCCGTCGCATTGACGACAGATCCTGTTTATAACATCCGATACCCCTCGGGTGAAAAGGTGCTTGCTTCTTCGGGGCAGGTCGTCGCTGGTGATTCTGGTGATGATTCGGGCGCAGGAAATCTGGCACCGAGAATATTCGAAATGCCATTCGTGGCAGCTATCATAAGCCTGGTAGCTTATACTCTACTACTAACCTAGCTGCTTCATAGCCAGCCGGGTTGACATCGCCATCGCGGTACGATCTTTCGTGGGAACTGTAACAGCCTTGGGTCCGGTCTTGAAACTTGGAAGAGACAACGTGTTGTGATTATGATGAATATGGGGTTTGGATCAGCTGGATACCCTGGGGGGACCCGTTTGTTACGTTGAAAGCGACGAATATTTGTTATGGATACCCCGTTGTTATGTTGATCTTTTTGCTTGCTTGGACACGGGGGCCTGGGAACTCCGCCAGATTCCTGTTACACTTGGTTATGACCATGTCAGAGCGATACCTTGTACGTATCATGTATCTGTAGATTTGAATACAAATATCAATGCCTCCAACTCTATAATTTGGGCAGTCTACATCTGGTCCATAATCTTGCGTATCTGTATTGGGGTAGTCCCTTCTACAAAACAGGCTACTTGGGTTCGCTTGACGTGCTCCTGCTTCAAAGCTCATAATCATAGTTGTACTATGCGAGACGCTGAATGATATCGTCCAATCAAGCCGCTTAGGTTTGATGTAAGATGCAATATTTTCAGCTCAGTATCATGTTCTGCAAAGTGACCCTTTTCGTTTCCCTGGATTACATATGGTCGGTTGATCTTTATGCTGTGGTGGTGGCACTGGTTGATCAACTAGGTAATAGATATTTTGGGGCTGGAGGCTTGGCAGTGTACCTGTAGTTAATAACACCTTTTCTAGGACTTCTTGACACAGCTATGTAGCCTATGAAATCGTTGGAGGGCAGTAATCCTTTGATTAGACGCATAGCTCTTGGCAAAGAGGCGGTTAATCAACTGATCATCGCACAGGCCCAGCTAGCGATGATTTGGAACTTCAAGGAAAGGGACTGTAGATCTCTGCTAGTCCAGTCTTCTTGTGATGAAAATCAGCTTACCACATTGTGCATTGCGACTCTGCTCATGGTAGTTGAAGATAGAGCACGAAGAAAATAGGTCAGCCCCAGGAGCACCGACAAATTCAACTATGAGGGTTATAAAGTGAAGATGCGGCTTTCTCAAGGAGTGGCCGCGTCTTAACGTTGCCCTAAGTCAACGACGTTCTCCTTTTTCCAGTTTTCACGAGAACTTAAGGATTGTAGATGAGCTAGAATCCGTAAGATTCCTACTACTCGATCTTCTCTTGACCAAACGTAGCAGGGAAGATGTTCTTTTCACATGCTTACAGTCCACGTTGGTCCTATAACTTGCGGGTGCAAGGGACAAAAAATTACCTCCCCCCTACAGACAAGCATTATTGCGGCGCAAGTCTTATGTGAGCACCTCAGAATAGCAGATCGAACTACCTCGGTGTTGTCTTTAGGACTGGCAGTATTGAGATGGTACGCCTAGAGCTAATGTAGGGAACCCTCTGACTCAGCCCACCATCACCATATACGACGCCAAGCATCCTGAGACCTGTTATAAGCCCATGGCTACATGGCTTCTTGTTTTCACGCGATATACCTCTATCTTCTGCTCTCCATTTGTAGAGCATCATCAGCGAACTCGATCTCTAAAACTTCCTTACTGGTTCTCCTCAATCAAATTACTCTTCATCACGGCTACTCACTCGTCGGCTCGGCACTATGCACCTTCTTAGTACGACGACTTTCGAGCTGCGGACCGGTGATCAAGCATACTTCAAACAACAAGGATACGCTATCCTCTCCCACCGTTGGGTCGGAGACGAAATTGACTTTAAGCAGCTGCAGACCGTAGCAACCGAGCTTCGTTCAGGCAGGACTCCAGCCAGCACCCCTCAAATCGACAAGATTCGCGGTGCGTGCAAGATAGCTCGCGGATCAGGCTTCGAATGGTTGTGGATAGACTCATGCTGCATCGACAAGTCCAATGCTGTCGAACTCGATGAAGCTATTAGATCTATGTTCCGATGGTACGGCAATGCTAGAATATGCATCACGTACTTGAACGACGTGGACTCCAGCGGCGACCGGGGACCCAGCGCCTTTGATAGCGTCGATAGGGAAGGGCCGTCCTTATGGTTCTCCCGGGGATGGACGCTACAAGAGCTCCTGGCTCCGAGCGAGCTTAGATTCTATAACAGGCACTGGGAGTACATTGGCACCAAGCACGAGCACGCGCACGCCCTCGCCCAAATAACAGGTATAGAAGCCGAATACTTAGTGGGCGCGAAAAACTTCCGTGCAGCTTGCATCGCTACTAAAATGAGCTGGATGGCCGGACGAACGACCACGAGAGCGGAAGATATCGCGTACAGCATGCTGGGTCTCTTTGACGTCCACATGAACACGAGATATGGTGAGGGTGCGGAGGCCTTCATGCGACTGCAAAAAGAGTTGTTGACAGCCCCAAACTTGCTCCAGGACGAGACCCTATTCGCGTGGAGGATGCCGAAGCCGAGTTCCGGGGCCGATTTCCTCGGGCCCAACCAAGAAACTAACTGGGGACATGGCGAATGGGGACTTCTGGCTCCTTCTCCTGAATGGTTCAAGCACTCTGGCGGCGTGACGCTGGAGCAGACACCGACCATCGAGAGACAGCCCCGAAGCTTCGATCTCACTCAAGGAAGCGTCGTCGCATGGATTCCCACGGCGGGCGGAACGAAAACCGAAGCCACCCTCGCGGCGCTCTCGATCATCACCTTCACAATGTGGCTCTACTATCCTCTGATATACCCCAAGATGCGCGCGAATCGTCTGGCCAGAGACTTTGAGTATCCGCTCAAAGCTTGCGTGCGTGATAAACAGGGCAGATTGGAACCGCTGCGGATTTGGCTACGTCCGACAAGCAACGGGTTTCGAAGAGTTAAATGTGCAGAGTTTGCTCAAGGCCGAAGTGAACGCGGCCCGCGAAGAGGGCGGGTAGAAGAGGAGAAGGTACTGCAGCCAATACTGGGAAACACGGATGACGGCTTCGCGTATAAATACTAATCGTTGATAATGATACCTATATGTGGCACTTATATAAACTTAGACTTACAAGCCGATGATAATTGTAATCACATCTAGAGTAACGAAGATGGTGTGCAAGTAGCAGGCTCATCCTTTCCATAATCTTGGCTCTGTGGAAGAAGTACCAGATCAGCGAGGATCCAGAGAGGCCAAGTGCACTTGATCACTTCCGCCACTCCCATTTTCATCTTGACGAACTCGCGAAGAGCAGATTGGGAAAACTTGCCAGAGACTGGCCTAGTATGGCCTGGTGAGCCTTATGGCGAATGGCCAAGCTTTGAATCGGTGAGCGGCCGTCGACTCAACATAACGGTATGCTTTGCTGCCTTCAGTTTGGACCAACAATTAGTGAAGAGTACTGCCGAGAGCACATTAATAGAACCCGACCTCAGCTGGGCATTGATGTCTCATAAATATGACGCCAGCGACGTACGGAGATTCCTAGGAGTCGACGTACCACATCGTTCACATAGGGAGAGAGGGCTACTCACGATGGATATTAAAGGCGAACTTGATAACGGACCTCCAGGAAGCCCAGCCAATGGTATTCCCTGTTTCAGCACCCTTGCTAGTGGCCAATGAAAACAGGCATGTAGAAACACTGATCACTCGGTACAAGGGCCAAGGCCCCTATTTCACTGTAATTTATGCCGCTACATACTGGTGGTCCAGCACTGCGATGCAGAAATTATATAATCATTCGAGCTGCTCACTATCCCTCAAGCAGCACACACGCCGAATTTCGCGACAACACGAAGAGACAAAGCACTTGCCGCATGCCTTATATCCTGGTGATAGTATAGTCTTCTATAAGTCTCTAATCTCGTCCGTTGTTGAAATCCGGCCTAAGCACTTCCCAGAGTGCGCCCGCCAACCCAATGAAGTGGGTGTCGGCAATATTCCAGAAGATAGGACACGATGACTGCCAGTACTGCCGCTCACTACACGCATGGAATCTTCAACTTCCCGCTAGCGAACTCCTATTGGGTGCGCTATGCTGTCCGGCTTGTCAGTTGCTTTACCAGTCCATCGACCCTTCTGATCTCGCGGATCCGAGACTGGCATTAGCATATGTCTCCTTGCGTGCCGACTCCCAAGTGTCTCAGATATTCGACCCCAAGTCCGAAGACATGTGTCGCCAGCTATGCGCTGATGAAGGTGATTTGAACAATCGTGAATACTCGAGGGCGAGGAAGTCAGCATAGCTTACCATGGCGTTCTTAGGTTTCAGTAAGGGAGGCTGGTTCGCTGGTCCTTTATACCCCCTTGGGGCTAAGTATCCGCCAGTAGAGCGTACGGTGGAACTATTCGCCGTCAGACGTAAGTTAGTCCATCACAAAATGTTGGCTTGCTGCTGCTGGACGAGATGAACTAAGTTGCCTAACATTATTCAGGGGGTGCATCTCAATGGCCGACAATCAAGATCGCAAGGCACGTAGCAGCTGCTGCAGACTCTCCGGATTGCATTGAACTGATAAGAACCTGGATATCTGAATGCGCCATGAAACACCGCAGTTGCAAGAAACTTTCGACTGCGCCACTCCCTGATCGAGTTGTTTTTGTTGGGGCCGGGGCTGAACCGCATCTCGTAGAATCTAGAGGGATGTCGGGGAAGTATATTGCTCTGAGCCATCGCTGGGGTGGGCAGGTATCCCTGCAATTGAAGGGCAACAATTTGGAGGAATTTAAACGGAGCCTCTCATTTTCGGGAATCCCAATAACGTTCCAGGATGCCATAGAAATATGTCGCGCGTTGGCTGTCGACTATATCTGGATAGACTCTCTTTGCATCATACAAGATTCTAAGGAGGACTGGGACATTGCGGGCTCTAAAATGCACGAGATATACGCCAACAGTTGGCTTACAATAGCAGCGGATGCCGCTGAGAACAGCGAAGCTGGATTTATACATTCGTCTGCGCGGGGGGATCTTCAAGCAAGGAGCCGAAAGCTCGCCTGTCTTGGTCCAAAGGGGAAGCGTGGTGAGGTATTTGTGAGGCCCTGGCGAGAGTTTGGTACCCTAGGCGGATTTGGCCGGCACTACACAGCGAGAGAACAAGAGGGCGTGGAGCCTTCGAAAAGGCTAACAAACCAAGGCAGCTTTCTGTTACGACGCGGATGGGTTTTGCAAGAAACCCTCCTGCCCCATCGCGTTATCCATTTCCTCCCTGACGAGGTCACATGGAGATGCGCCACGGCCTCGCGATGTGAATGCCAACCCAGGCCGCATGGCAAAGTGGTGCATGAGCCCCTGGACCTCGAACGGCCTCGGGAGATCGACCCTGATGATCTAAAAGAGTATTGGAAGGAGGTTGTCGAGCAATACACCGAGCGTCAGCTGACTTTCCCCTCAGATCGCCTTGCTGCACTGGCCGGAATAGCCAGCCACGCCCACTTGGCCAGCCCCGAGGCTCAATACTATGCCGGACTGTGGTCAGATACACTCCCATCAACACTCCTCTGGACTGTGGAGCGGAGGGTCGAGTATGGGCAATTTTGGGACTACGACAGCCGCAGAATCAAACCCTGCATAGCCCCAACATGGTCCTGGGCCAGCATCACTGGTCATGTCAATTTTCTATTTTGGAAACGGAATTTCGGGCGTGGGGAGTGGGCTAACAGCCCGCCCGACATGTCTGTCATCGCCGTTAACTGTGTACCTATAGGTCAGAATAAGTACGGGGCGGTGAGAGACGCGAAACTGACGGTAGAAGGATACATATGCAACGTTCGCATCCAGCTGGTTGGGGGGTCCAAGTGGCATTTTCCGTTCAAAATGCAAGCGACGAAGGCTGATGGCACGATGAGCAGTGCGCGTGGCTTATTGTATCCCGACACCACCGAGTTGCTGGCAAGTCTGGAATCGTCTCGAGAATCCGGAATGGCAGTCACGGCTGTTAGCGTTTACGAGAGTAGAATGTTTCTCTTCTTGAAGCAAGTTGAGGAGGACCCTTTAGTGTTTGAAAGGATAGGAGTTGGCAACTGTCATGTCTATGATGATATAGTACTTTCGGAGTGGGGACAGAAGAAGCAATTTACGGTTATCTAGGACGATTCAAATGAGAGTTGTTGAGCGAATAGCTATCGATCTGGAATAAATAGGGGTGATATCGAGTAGAGGCCAGGGGGTCCAGATCGACAATTTCAGGTCGGCAGGGTCAAAATCCAGTCATCTGCACTCGCAATGAATATTCTCTTGAGGCCAATGCTGTGATTAGGGCTTTTTGCGTTGGGATCTTCGTTAATGTTGACGATCCGCTATTTATAAACATGTCGAGGCACAAATCTACTGGATACATGATGTCTTCATTTGTTCATGACAGCAAAATAGCACATTTCAATACTCAAAGAAACTTTTGCTATTGTACGAAGTGTTTATGTATTTCGACAGTAGAGTCTGGATTGAAAGTTAAAAAAAAAAAACTCAGCTTATATATATATAACTCTCTCTATCTAAAGAATGTAAATAAATGCCTGGTAAAAAAAAAGCGCAACCATTCCCAAGCGGAAGACGGGAGGAATAGTACGATCGCCCCAGGCGGGGGTCGAACCCGCAGCCTTCGGATAACGCGATATAAGCTTAATGCCGATAAAAGTCCGACGCTCTAACCAATTGAGCTACCAGGGCTAATGCTATTAAAGAGGCCCCCGTACTAGTGGATATATACATGAAATCAGAAAATCGAAAATCCTGCCATTTCATTTGTCTCGTGGATAGAGGCCGACTACGATATACGATGGGATGGCTAGAGATTTTTTCTTCGTTACGTGCCATGTTGCCACGGAATCAACTGGCCTCATCGCCGCTATTGAATTCCCGGCCAAACTCACGACAGTCTTGGGAATCGCGAGGGAAGGAGAGTACGAGACGACCACACGGCCACATCTCGGAGTCGGGGACGAGCTATGTCTGAATAGCTAGCAGATTACGAGATAGAGGTCTTTTGCGAGGAGATCGGTGGTGACGGCTTCATACGCGCATTGCACATCGCGACCTGGCCAAACATGATCAGCACGTTGCCTCGCGGGATAGATCGGGTCAGAATGCTACCTACAGGCTGCCTACTAGTGGCAGGTAGGAACCATGAATCGCGTTTCTATGGGTCAGTGTCCCCTAGAGAAAGCAGCATTGCGTCAATGACCTGTGTAAGGTAATCGGCTCCTTTTCGGCCATCTTGCATAAGTTACAGTCCCAGTCGCCGAGTTGTTGAAGGCAGAATAATCTTGGCCGACTCGGCTCCGAGCCCATGAGGCCCTATCCACCTCGAATAGATACCCGAACGCGGCGTTTACATAAAGCCGCGTGAAGAATAAATCAAATGGAAGGCCGAGAGAAATTACACTGATGCGGTTGGTGCCTAGGCGAGTGCCAATTTATGATCAGAGCCTTTCGATCTTCGACACTTTCTAGTGTACTACACGTACTCCTCTAACCGTATCGTCGTCACATCGTCACGTCGTATCGAAGCCAGATACGAACACCATATCTATGATCAACGGGCATATCGTAAGATTTCGTAGATCATCCCAGGACTAATCGCCCAACCATCACTAATCCAACAACTCCACTAGATAAAGCTTTTATTTCATAAAACGGAACCTATACACCGCTGATTGCGGCCCAGTCTAGGTATCGTCGGGTAGAGTGCCGACGACGGATATAAGCCTTGGCAGTTCTCCTGGTCAGTTAAAAAGCTCGACTACCAGCCAACCAGCCGGTTACGCGGTAGAATACCTATACGACCCTCTTAACCCCCTACTATCCTCGCCTGGAAACCCATAATCGAGTAGATACCAGACGATACCAAGGAGACAACTATTTACACGATGGGCAAAGAGTCGCCAAGCATACAGAGGGCCATCTCGGCCGCCAAAAGCGCGACGACACTGCGCATACACTTCCCAGAAGTCACCGTCTCAGAGGCGGGGGCCGACGTGACCATCGCAGCGTCGGCGCCGACGCCGACGCTCTACATCTCCGCCGAAGCCCTCAAGTCAGGCCCTAGCACCAAATACGTCGCCGTCGCCATCGACCTAGACGCCCCGTTCCCTTCGTTTCCCTTCCTCGGCCCCATCCTGCACGGTTTGCACATCGATCTCGTGGCCGGCGCTCCTGACGGCGACGGCTTCGCCCCGCTCGAGGGCGCCCCGGAGTGGCTCGTGCCGTACATAGGCCCGGGCCCGCCCAGGCCCAGCGCGCCGCATCGCTATGTCTTCATGGTGTTTGAGCAGCCGCCGTCGCTCGACGCCGCCAAGACGAAAGAGCTTCTCGGACTTGGCCCCCAGGTCAAGCTGACCAGTAGGATGTGGTGGGACGAGCTGGGTTTTGAGAAGAAGTTGGGGCTTGGCGAGGTGCTGGCTGGGAATTATCATCTCACACACGCTTGAGGAGCCGGCTAATGGGATCCGTGTTGATGACGGGGGACGTTCCAGCGAGTCGGGATTCGCTGCCACTCGACACCAGGAGCAGGTGTAGATCAAATCGATAACGTTGTTTAATATCGCCGCATGACGAGGCGTAATCTTCAATGCAACCAGTCAACCTTCAAAGCGCTCGACGCGGGCTATCGGGCCAGACGATTCCAGCAGAGTCATACACCAAACCCGACTCCCTCGCCATCTACTGTCTCATTCGGCGTAGAACAGAAATTGTGTTCGGAGGCTGCTGGGGAGGAACCTATTGCAAGCTGTACTCATCGACCCATACGTCGTCATACATACCCCTATTTCACGTTGGAGTTCTAGGGCGCCATGTGGTCGAGATGGACCGCAACAAATCGGAAATCGTTTAGCTAAACTACCCCAATACCCAGGCAATTGCTTGTAATGCTTAATATGTATACCCTGAAATGAAGTTCAATTTGGGTTGGTCGTTGTCTAGGTAGCCTTCATTCAATGCGCATGACATGTGGGCGACGAGTGAGTATCCTTACCGCGCAGGAAGTTTCAAACTGTCTCTCCGTACTTCTACGAATATGCACAGATCAAATTGTCTTCACCATATAAACATATATTATATATCTTAGAGCTCATCCACAGCACCACTCATTTAAGTACTTGGGATTCACATTGCCACCCCTTCGATCATAACTCTGTTCTGTTTCTGAGTACTATTAAGTTCAAACATTGACCAATAAGTTGGCAACAGTCGCTCAACCACATTGAACATACCAAGCATTTCGTGAGACGTATACTACTTGAAGTAACCTACCCTCCAGAAATTAATTCAAGCTCTCTGCCGACTCTCACTCGCTAATATGAAAGCTTTCCAGCGTTTATAAAATAACCAAGTCATCAGCATGGCCTATTATCATTCCCCATGAGCTCCGTATGTAGGATGCAGCAAAAGCCTACAGCCCGTCCATTTTCGAGCAATAGTTAGGAATTTAGGCTATAGCCACTGACCACGAGCATACCTACGTACTTAGTAGCAGTTGCAATTAGAGCACGAGACAGGGTGCAGCCGGTCGAATAAGAGGGTAGCAATAACGACTTGGGGGGTAAGTAAGCAGGCAGGTCAGAGTTCTGTATACCCCCAAATGCCGTCCGTTCGTCCGTTCGTCCGTCCGTCCGGCTGTTGTGTCGCCCTCTAAAACCGTCCATACAGAAGTATGCAACATGTAAACGAAACCGAGCATCCAAGTACACGACACGACACACGCCCGGGGCAGCAAGTCGAGTCACGGGGCGAATAGGCATGTGGGTAGATTAGGTAGGTAAAATATCTAAGGTAGCTATCTGCCCAAGCCTAACTAATACTGAGCACGTAAGACCACTCACTTCCGGCCACCTCTGTAATCGCCAAAATATAAGCCGTAAGCACACACAGCAGGGCAGAGGGTGACACGCTTAGGTACCGCATCACAATACCTACTACCTACGGGACAGCACATGGACGCCCACCTACTCCGATCCAAGAGAGGGTATACCTAGGTAGTCCTATCAACGCCCCGCGGCGTGCAGCGCTCGTCATCGCATGCCCGGCAGCTGAGATGCTAATTAGCTGGTAGACACACACGCAAGCAAGTCGAATCGAATCCGCGATCGTCGTGCTTCAAGTTATTACACCTACACAAACCGCCCAAGACCAAACACGAAACGACACGACTGATTGAACTACATTGGAGGCTATAGCATACCAGCTGCAAATGCATAGACTACTTATACGAGGTCGCGTCACCAGCATTTCCGCTGACCAACCCCGTCTTTCCGTCCTCTCTCGACACGCGGGCCCCTTATCTTCCAGGCATCCATCTATCTGGATCCGATCCATAGCATGCATAGCCCGCTCATCTTCTTCTTTCTCCTGCCCGCGCATCCAGTTAACACCAAGCAAGCAATTTCCTGACTTCCTTCCATCCTATACTAATGTACACGTTTTCAACGTCTTTCCTACACCGAGCTTTAGGAGAGAAGAGTTGATTGGCTCGCTCATCGGTCGGTACTGGTGGGTAGAGGCTATGCCCATCTACTCGATGGGAAAGGAAGATCATGATGCTTCAAGATACGTCCTAATTGGAAAAAGTGGCCGCGTAGAGATATGCAAGCAATCATGAGGCAACAGCAGTAATGGATTCGCGCGGCGTAGGCAATGCCCTCGTCCCCATAAACCGCCATTTCGACATGCATCAGCTCGTCCTAAATGTTAAACCGAAACGAACGGGGTCTGAGAACAGAAGTCTCTGTTGCTGCAACTAATATTACAATAATCTATATACATTCGCAGTTAGTTGTGTCGCCCTGTTAGCCGCCATGATCGGCCTGGTTCATGAGAGGTAGAGTATGAGAGAGAACATATATCATGAGCGTTCAAGAATCAATTCATTACCTCCTAGGCTCCCTTTAGGGCCTATAAACCAACCATGAGAAAGCTGCAGAAAAGATGATAACAATAAAGGATTGTTCAAACAGAATGTGTACCGAAGGCCAAAAAGGAGCTGACCATCAGACCTTGGTTGATCTGACGGCCCTGGGCTCCAGAGACCCGGTCGTATCCTGACTCCAAATTCGTAGCCGCGTATGGTAAGTGTCATAACCTGGGGCAGTAATTATCTCGTACAATGCTACTGGAAAAGAAGATCGTGCAATTCGTCGTCATGTATATCGTCATAGTCCCTGGCTAGCCGGCTACGTAAAACAGCCTGCATGCAAGCTGTTTTTACTTAGGTGCTTTGGGAAGCCCCAGCCATCTTTATAGGATCTCGTTGAGCTGCTGCTTTTGCTGAGGCGTCAAATACGTGGGGAACTTGACATTGTATCTAACGATGAAGTTTCCACGTTCGCCCGGCTTCTTCGAGATGGGCATTCCTAGATTCGGGTACGAGTCTGACGTGCCAGGCCCCGTCGGGCCCGCCTTTTCGACGTTGAGTTGCTTTCCCTCAATGGTCGTTATCGTCCGTTTCCAGCCAGTCAAGGCCTCCTTCAGATTTAAATCGATCGTGTGAATGATGTCGTCGCCGTCGCGGGTAAAAAGCGGGTGTGGTTTCTGCGATGCGTCTTAGCATGATGGGCTCAGGCGAGATTTTCGGGACGGGGGGGGCGAATCTGCGCTTCACGCTTGCTTACCTCTTCAACGATAAAATGCAAGTCTTGTTTGCCACCTTCTTCCTGGTCACCAACACCCTTAAACTTGATTTTACTGCCCTTCTTCAGGCCAGGTTTGACGGGGACTTCTAACACCTGATCGCTGGTCGTTCGTTTGCCACTCTCGTCAAAAGTCTTGCGCTTGATCTTCATCTTCTTCGTGATACCGTGATACATCTCCTCCAAAGTCAGAGGCAGAGCACGCTCCACCGTCGTAGGCTCAGCCGCTGCCGGCTCTCTCATGGAGCTGCTCCGGTATTGCTCGGTTGGGAAGCCACGCATCCGACTTGACCTACCGCCGGACGCTCGAGGGATGCCGCCCCCGAAGATGGAGGCAAACGCCGGATCATCTTCCTCTCCAATGCCGCCGGCACGCATAAACTCACTGAAGACGTTCTCTGCCGGGCTAAAATTGAAGGGATTGCCTCCGCCGCCGCTTGTGGTAAAATGGAAGGATCGTGTGCCGCTGGGGATGCCGCCACCGCCGAAGTCAAAGTTTTGGAACCCGCTCGGCATACCACCACCCTGTGAGCCGCCAAAGTGACTCTCTCCAGGTGGCGGGGCAGTACCGCCGCGAAGCAAGAACTCAAGTCCATACTGGTCGTAGATCTTGCGCTTTTCGGGGTCGGAGAGGATCTCGTAAGCTTGGGAGCATTCCTTGAACTTTTCGGACGCATTGGGGTTATCTTTGTTCTTGTCCGGATGCCATTTCAAGGCAGCTTTACTGTGGATATGTTAGTATAGAGGCACAAAGGCAAGTGGCTATTGTGACAACAACATAGACTCCAACACGAATTACATACCGGTAGGCCTTCTTGATCTCGTCTTGTGAGGCGTCGGGCTTGACGTTGAGCTGGTCGTAGAGCTTTGTTTCCTTCACCATGTTTGTGGAGGAGAATGAATTTGTGTGTAGGCAGTATGGTTGTGGGAGGTAAAGGGATCAGAGCAGATGATCGAGGTCCCAGATGATGATAAGAGTTGGCAGACGTGGGGGTCGGGTGTTCGATGGGTTGCAAAGCCGGGTTAGGTTAAGTGCGGAAACAGAAGGGGTTGCCTGGTCTGGTGTTCAGAATTGGCAAATCAGCATTGACTTTGTTGTTGCAATGCCTGTGAACTAGTCTGGGAACCCGAGGTTACAGTGTAAGAAGGGACTCGCGTGGTGAACTGCCTGCTTGGATGGGTGGTGTGGGTTGCAGACAGTGTCAACAAACTTGGGTGTATCAAAGTGAGGTCAATGTGAGATTCTCCTTCCTTCGGGGGTATGATGGGATATTCTGGGCTATGATGGGATATGCTAGTATTTTCTGGGCTGGATACAGTTGAAGTTGTAGTACAGGCACGGAGAGCAGGTGGTGGAAGATGGTCGAGGAGGTATGCTAATGTACTAAGTATGGATGGATGTATGTTCAAGTTGTGTGGAAGACGCGATGATGAGATGAGGTTCGCCGTTTGCTAGGGGCCGAAGTAACTCCAAGCCAATGACTACCTCCACCTAGGTGGCGGTAGGTACAGAACACAGCCGGGGCGGGCGTCTGGTGTTGGCTGTGTCAGGGCGAGAAGACTCCCGAATGTTCTCGCAAAACCCAAAGGTCCTAAGCACACTAAGTAAGGTAAGGTAAGGTAAGAGTAAGGTTGGTGCGTTGGTGCAGGGCAGGCTAGGTAGCAGATACCTAAGAGATATGCATGCAGATAGAAACTGTATTACTTACTACACCTACCTTGGTTAAGTGAGGTAGTGAACAGGTAGTAGAGTGATGAATCCAGAGTGAAGTGATGTGTGAGAGAGAGACAGACGGATAGACAGAGAAAGAGATACACTAGATGTGGGAGATCGGGCGATGAGTGACGTTGTGTGCTTTGAACTTTGGTAGAGAGGAGGTACCAGGTAGTGTGTGTACCTACCAGGGAGTAGTAGCTCTCAAGATGTACAATGGACAAAGCAGGTCATCCCCACAATACTGGAAATTACTTGTACCCTCACTTCGACAGGACCGCATCACCTGGCTGAGCAGCAAGCCCATTCATGGGACGGGGATTAGATATACTGTAGCACGGGATAGTATGAAAGAGACAGCCATGTAGTGTTTCAATATCTCCCTGTGATTTTTTTATTATTCATTTATTGGGTAGAGTCAGCTGTAAATTATGGTGGGATAAGAGAGGAGATGCTGTGAACTGGAGGTACCTACTTTCAATGTACCTACCGGAGTGCCGTTAAGGATTGTAACTAACCCAAGTTAGATAATTGTCTACTGACAATGACGTCCAATCAGTGGTGGGGTCGCGGGGTATCTGTGGTGTTAGGAGTAGCTATATCCTTGGAGGTAAAGCACATGAACATGTATGTAAGTACTGAGGTATATCATGTATCTGAGTAGGTTTATTAGATATCCATCTGTACACTACCAAGGGGGTAAATTATTGCACACATTCATGCTACTGCTTGCCTTGTTGCAGTGTGGCACAAAACTTGATGGGCAAGCAGGCAGCCGTTTAATTAGAGTAACTTTATTTGCAGACCGCCAAATCCTTATTTGCAGACCAACTAAACCAAATTTGGCAGACAGCCACTAGCACTGCCATATATAATTTTATATATAATTATACTAACTTATATTCTTTTGTATAATATATATAAAAAAAAAAAAAACCATTTATATATTTATATTAAGCTTTAAAGGCTTGATATAGATATATAAAATTTGCCCTAGCCGGGATTTAAACCGCAAAACTTTTTATAAATCAAACCTAAAACGCTGCTAGCAAAAAAAAAGCAAAGTATATTATTATTATATTATTAAAGCTTAATATTATTAAAAAACCGGCATATTTTTAGTTATTATATGCTTTATATAACTTTTTATTAAATAAGCGGCATACTGCTTTTATAACGGCATACTGCTTTTATAAATTTATTAAACTAATTATAAGCTATTAAACGATTTATATTTTAATATAAAGGCTTTAGCCACTAGCTATTAGGCTTTTAATGCTAATTTTAAAGCTTTTGTTAGCTCTGTTAATATTGTTAATAATAATAAAGCTAAAGGCCAGCTAATAATAAAAGTGGATAATAAGCTATATTAACTAGTAAAAAAAGCAGTTATATAAAGGTAAATAAAGCTATTTTTATTTAAATCGGCGCTAATAATTGTTAGCCTATCTATTAACTAAGCACTAAAGTTATAAAACGGCCTATTTGCTTATTTTATTATTTTTTTTTTTTATTATATTGCTATGCTTTCTTTCTCTAATGTTAAGCTTTAAAATTGGCATTATAGCAGGCCTTATTAAGCTTTTACTATATTTTTACCTTTGTTTTTATTTTTGCTTAACCTTTTCGGCTTTTTTTTTTTACCTTACCGTTATATATAGGTTATGGCGGCTTATTATAAAAAAAAATATATATATAATTATAATTTTGCTAATAAAAAAGTTAGTTAAGCGGTGCTAAAACTGCCTTTATTTTTTTAAAATAAAAAAGATCGAGGATATTTAACTTTATATGCCCTGCCTACAGTATTTAAAGATCGAGACTATCTGTAAAAACATTTTAGCGCCGCTGGCGGCAAGGCTAAACAATAAGATTTTAAACCGCTTAATTTTTACGCTTTGCTTTATTAAAAATAATATTATTATTATTAACTAGCTTGATACGGTCCCGTAGGGGGTACGTACCGTGGATAGGGTACGTATATGGTAAAGGCCCTGTGGGCCCTGTACCAACGTATCGGTGGAGCCCCTGACAGGTGTTACCACCTGGCACACCAACTAGCTAGATTATCATACTTAGGTAGAATTCTCTGCATTGTACAGAGAGAGATCTTTCTGATCTCCATCATCGAATACTACAGAATTCTACCCCAAGGCGCACTTATCATAGCTATTAGTGTTAATCGATATTTTATATTTTAAAAATCTGCAGATAAAGCGCTCGTATATCTATATATTTAAAAAGCACTATTTTAATAAATATATGCTTGCAAAAAAGGCCTTATTATTATATAAACGTGCTTATACACATTAAAAATGCATAGGTGCTATTATTTATTAAAGTGCGGCGCTAAATATTGATTTTTTTAAAAGCATATATATATTGCTTTTATATTTTAGCTAAAAGCCGTTTATTAATATATAATAGCATATAATCGAAAATTTTTACACTTTAATGCTTTTAAAATATTAAAGACTTTTTTTTTTAAATAGCAAGTTAGTATATAATTTTTTAATTTTAGCAAACTAACAGTATGTTTTAATATAAAAAATTAAAGCTAGCAAAGCAGTTATAAATAAAATGCTTTATATAATAATAGGCGGCTTTAAAGCGATTTATAATAATAATTCTATAGTTTTTAATACGATTTATAGCATATATAGCATATTTAAAGCGCTAAAAAAAGTAATATTTAATTAAATAATTTAATAAAGCTGGATTATATATTAATTTAAAAGTAAATTTAGAAATAATTTAAAAGTAACTTATAAATTTGCTATAAAAAGCGTATTTATAAAAGCTCTTAGGTTTTTTAAAATACCTCTTTAGTTTTATTATATATTACTGTCCTTTATATTATAATAAAGCTATCGTAAAAGTCTAACCACTCCTTTTTAAAAACAATAAATATTTTAAAAGCTTTTATAGCTTAATTTACAGCTTATAAAGCTATAACATTAAAGGCATCGTTATTAAAAAGGTTTTTATTTTTAATTGTTAGCTTAAAAAAAAAGAGGTTAAAACCCGGCTAATTATTATTAAAGGCATTTTTATTATTAAAAACAATTAATTTATTAAATTTAAAAAATTATTTAAATAATATAAACTTTAGTTACACCTATTTTTGCTACATATAATAAATAACATTTTTTATAATATACTACATATAAAGTTATTAAAAAATCTATAAATAGACGCTATTTGCAGCCTTTTTAAAGCTTTTTATAAAGTCGCTTATAATAGTTTTTAGGTTATTAATGCCATAAAAAGTCTATAAATGCTTAAAATAATATAAATACTATTAAAAATTATTTTTATTTTTTTTAATAGCAAAACTAAATATAACGTAAAATATTATATATAAAGCAATAGTTTTAGCAATATTAAAAAAAGGCATATTAAAGCGGTTAATTTTATAGGTATTATTAAAGAAAAAAATTTATAGGTTTTTTTTCCATATTTAAAAGCATTATTTAAAAGTTTAAAATAGCTTTTTAACCCTGCCTAATTTATTTTTATAAATAAAATATTAAATATTATAAATTTTATAATAAACTTTAAATTGCTTAAATAAAGCAGCAATAATAGTTTAGCTATTATAATTAGATCGATAAAAATAATATAAAATATTATATATATTTTAAATAATAATAGTAAGCTTTTAGCAATAAATATTTTTTATAAAGTTATTGCTAAAAATGTTAGCTTTATTTAATAAATAATAAGCAAAATTAAATAATATTTTAATATTTATAATGTTAATATTAATATAACCGCTAAAAAAATAGCGAGCAATATTACCAGCAGTTAGTTTGCCTATTTGTAAAAGCTTTAAAACCGCTTTTTTAATAAAAAAGTTAGCTTATTATATACGCTTATAATTCGCACTTATTACAAAAAAATAAATCTTATGGTTATAAAGGTAAAAAAATTATATAGCCTTTTATTAGTCTGCTTTTAATATTTATTTAATATATGCTTTTTAAAAGCAGCTAATACATTTTAAACTTAAAGCTTTAAAGCTTTAACTTTAAAATAAATACGGCTTGCTATTTTTTTTATATTAAAAGTTTACTTTTTATATAATACTATTTAAAAGCCTGTTTAAACCTGCTTTTATAATACTAAAGCCTGCAGCTTTAGCAGTTTTATAAAAATAAACTTTAGCAGCTAAAAAAATAAAATAAAAAAAGGTATTATTAGGTTTAAAAAAGGCAAAGCGCGGTAACAAAGCTTAAAATAAAGCTTAAAATAAAGCTCGAGATAGAAATTAAAATTAAAATAAAAATAAAGCTTAAAAAGCTTAAAATAAAGCTCGAAATAGTAATTAAAAAGCTTAAAAAGCTTAAAAAGCTTAAAATAATGCTTAAAATAAAAATTAAAAAGCTTAAAAAGCTTAAAAAGCTTAAAATAAAGCTTAAAATAAAGCTCGAAATAAAAATCGAAGCATATAAAAATAGCGCTAAAGCTTTAAGTTAAAAAATTATAATTATAAAAATAAAGCAAAATATAATTACACGCTAAAAAGCATAAATAGCTATAAAATAAACATATTAAAAATAATAAATAAATTAATTAATTTTTATTATTAAAATCAGAGCGAACCAAAAAAGTATATAGCTTATAAAATGTCTTACAAAGCGCTTTTTAACCGAAACCGGCGGCAAAACCGGCGGCTTTTTAACCGCTACTTTGCTATATCAATAAATAACGCAGTACTAACAAAGCAACAGAGTGCCAATAAGGCAAAGCTTTATAATAAACCTATATATAAGCATATTAAAATTTATAAAATTATTAAAACATTAATAAATAGGCGTACGTATACGCATTAATTATTAATATTATAGCTTTGCCAATATAATAAAAATATAAAAATATAAATAGCTTTAATTTAATTACTAAGGTTTATATTATATAAAAAATATAAGTTAATATAATTATATATAAAATTATATGTAGCAGTGCTAATGGCTATCTGCCGGATTTAGTTTAGTCGGTCTGCAAATAAGGATTTGGCAGTCTGCAAATAAAGTTACTCGTTTAATTGTAGGTATCTAGGTAGGTACGTGGAAGATGTAGTGTAAGTGCTCAGGGTTCTAAGCACGCTGCATAACTTCATAAGGTACCGTATCAACACGTACAGCGGAGGCTACAAGGGTTCCCCCACAGCCCCACAACTTAGATGGAAAGTTCTCGAAGCTTCCATTTGTGCTGGTTTGGAGTGTGTGCAAGCAACTGTGCTATGACCCAAGAATACCAGAGCTGCATAGAACTTGGCGCAACCGCTAATATATGAATGCTCTCTATTCCTAAGATCTTGAAGTTTTTAAAAGCCACCCAATCAATCCTCCTACTAGGCTATTGTGACATCGATATTTTGAATATACACGCTGCTCTATTTTTAGATACTCTGTGAGTTTTACTGGATACTCCCCCCCCCTTTCTCTCTCTTGTGAGCCTCAGCTGTCATGTCTCGCCTAACAATGCCTCCTTAGGTAGGCTGTGGGTATCATATTGTAGAACACGGGAACCACATCTGGTTCCCCAGTAGCCTCATATCCATGGCGAACCAAGCACCTCAGTGGAGTCATCAATGTGTCCTGAGCCTTTATGCACCATGGACTAGCTGTGGAAAGGCAGAGGCTGGGTCGACCGTCAGGAGCAACGCACCGTTGCTTCATCCATTTTGGGACTTTCGATATCGGTACAGCCGTATTCCACACCGGTAGGACCATCTCAGAGCTGCATAGACCAGAGTAACCAAGCTAGCCGAGGCTTCTAACCGTCCCCAAGCCCATGCTCTGTGGTATCCAAATCCATATTATCAACGGGATCTAGAACCGGATTACTTGGCCGAGGAGGCAGAAGCGGATTTGCGCCTCGAAACGGATTTCCAACCCCGACGCGCTCGCTCATTTCTGGCATCTTAGGCGTCGGCTCGGCGTCGGCATCTAGACCTTGACCAGTCTCTTGGCTTTGACCTTCAACGCGCTTTCCACCGCCCTCCTCGACATTTTCCGGTGTTCTGTGTTCGTCGGCCCTGCCCATGGCGAGGGGCTCGACTTCATAAATCTGAGAGGACCGACGGCTACTATCTTGGTGCGAGGGCTTGCCTGACGCGTTCCACATGGTTTGAGGGTCGCCAAATGTAAGCTCGACATCGGCGAGATCACTCCGAATGCTCCCGTTTGTAGCAACAGAGGATCCCGCGCTATGTTTTCGTTTGCCTTTAGCTTCCGAGGAAATCCGTGCGAGAGCTTCGGCGGTTACACCCAATGTTGGTCCATCTTGTAGATGTATTACCGGGTGTTGATCTCTAGTCTCGCGTATGCTTGCTTCCTGCGCGAGCTCTTGCTGAAACGAGCGATTATCAGCCTTAACAAACATCTATCAGGCATGTTAGTCTTTCTCTACCATTTGTTTTCATCTTTATAAGTGGAGCGGATTGTACGTACGCGCAGAGCGTCAGAAAGTGGGATTTTTTCCTCATGTAATGCTGCTTCTGAAGCATAGACCAGAAGTGGGTTTTTGGACTCGGTTCCTGCTGCGCTCAAGACATCGTCAAGGGTCACTTTCTTGAGAGAAGATCAGCATCGTAGTCCATTCATGGTTTGTATCTGTGCCTACCTCGGACTTGATGGGGGATGCATCACTCTTGACATATCCAATCTTCCACCACTGGTCCCTGGTCTCTGGGCTTTCCCCCGAATCCGTCGTGTTTACTCCATCTCGGACACAGACGTAGGCTACTTCGGACGTAGTGGCTACGCCGCGAAGTAGATATTTGGCCGATGGATCCCAATACTCGGGGCGATAAGCGCCACCATGTGAGCGGAAAACGAAAAGATCATCGTCGACTTCATGTTCTTGGCACGTGAGCCGTTTACGCACGACATCCAGATACCTGTCGAGTTCTTGCTTTTTCTGTTCACATTCTACACCTATTTCAGCCACGGGCATCATCCAGGAGGAGGAATTCGTGGGGGGAATTCGCAGAACGAGGGTAGGGGTAATACATATCGCACTTACCAGCCAATGCGCGGTTGGCATCGTTGATCTTGTCCCCGCAAACTTGTATGATGTATTGCCACCTCTCCTGGTCGATCCCTTCATCGTTTGTAAAGTCTGAAGATCCAGACCATGTGTGAATGGAACGGAGGTCATCCATACTATAGGGTGTACCGTTCTGCCATTGGCCTTGAAACTGACGCCATTGGGCATCTCTTCTCTGCCGCTCAATAAGGTGTTCCGCATACTTGATCATTCTGGTGCTGCATTCGCGAATGTCGTGTCTGCGGTCCAAACCCTGGAGACTAAAGCCACAAAGCTGGCCCGCACAATAAACCCGCTCTTCTTCCAAGGCGGCTAGTTTCTTGAACGCTTCCTTGATATCGCGGATTTGAGTTTGAAAGTGTAAGGCGAGTTCTTTGCGCTCATTCATATAACGGTCAGCGTAGAAGACTGCGGGTATCTCGCAAGGTTTGACAAGGCCTGGGCCCCCAAGGCGCAACGTGAAAACTTCTCCAAGGTTCAATAAAACCATTGTCTTGGCGTCGTGAGGAAAGGTGTAATTTAGCGACAAAGCGCTGCTCCAGAGGAGATGGTCTAGCGCATCGTAAAGAGTCTCCACGCAATTATAGCTGTCGGAATCTAAGACGATATCCAGGAAAAGAAAAGAAGTAGTGCTCTCGTCTTCCTCGTCCTGTCCGTCAGGTTCGGATCGATTGGGTGAGGGTGGCATTACGGACAGAACCTTGCCAGTCGTGAGCATACGTTCTATGCCACAGTCAGGACTACGAAGGCTTGCATCATGCAATGCTTGAAACAGTCTGTCCTCAACATCTAGACTCCACGAACCAAAGTTCTCGTCAATTGCTTTCGTCTCCGCGAGACTGTCGACGTTGGCGTAGCTTCGTTCTGATTGGTCCAAGAATGCTACCAGGCGATGTAGTTCGTCAATGAATTCTGGGTGGGTATCTTCACCCCAAACTTCTTCGCCTCTCGCCATCTTTGCGAGCACGTCCTGTGTCAAAATAGGGCTGCCTTTCCACCACTCAGCGTTGTAACCGTACGTGGGGGCCGATCGACCGCAGCGAAGGAGTAAATTCCTGACGAGAGGTATCTTGCTATAAATCGAGAGCAGAGCCCCGAGGCGGTGGTCTTTCGTCTGACGTAGAAAAGCTGGCGCGTCCGCGTCTCTCTTCCTATTAGACGCGGGCGGATCGGCTGCCTCGTGTTCCATCTTTACCTTCGTAGGCACCATCGCCCACATCTCAGAGTCATACTCTGGGCGGTTGGCGGGGCCGAAGTGTTTGGCGCTCGTCTCGTGATCCATAACGCCAACCTCCTGTGGTGCTATACCGGACTCGGCAGCGGACTCGGCAATCGCTCGTGCAAGATCAGCGTCTTCCTGGGTCGTATTGGCGGGGCCTTGGGTCAGAGATCAGTACTGATTCCCAGCGCAAGCAGGACAATGACCTGCAAGTGCACAGCCCTACCTATCGGTGATCGGTTGTTCGCCCGCGACGGAGGGCGTGTAGGAGCCACGCTCTTGACATGGCTTGCAGGGGGAAGCTCGTCGGCGCCCTGGATATTGAAAGCTATGGACTCGTATAAGCAGAAGCCACGATCAAAAGGAGCTTGGGTCTCTGACATATTCCGGTCTCATTCGCTTCGCCCTCGCGGTCGGTGTTGAAAAACGCCTCGTTCCATGCATACTAAAGCGTTTTTGTCAGTATTGGTCACATGAAGCCGCCCAAGGAGCTTCAGCAGATACCTTGGTGCCTTGCGGATCGTCCAGGAACTCGTTGGTCGCGGCCTCGACATCATTGTTATTTGCCTACGTTTGCAGAGAGAGACGTGTCAATGGGAGTCTACGGAATATGGTCCTCGCTCGAACCTAGGAATAGCCAGCGCTGCTGAGGCGCTGAGGAAGAGTGTTCGGTACCTTGAGACGCTTGATGGCTTCGGCACGCGCTATCCCGAACATGTCCTGTAGCAGACTGACCTTCTCCTCGGTAGGTTCCTCCGAGAAGGCCATTGTGAAGACGCCCGAGTGCGGAAGCAAAGAGATGGCGGGTGTGGTTCGATGGACATAGGCGATGACTTGATCGCCAGTTTGCGGCGAAGGGGGAATGAGAGCTAACCGGGTGTGTAGTACTGAGGCCCGTTAACTCAGCGTCCATCCAGCAGGTAGAAGCATGTTCTCGCGTACTCCCAGGCAACGCTTCAGCCACCCAGCGAGGTGGGCGAGGTCAAGCGGCGGCAGTGACTTGGAGAAGACGAACCGGTATGAGATGGCCAAGGTGACGATAAAATGATGTCTCTGGTACGGAGCTATCGCCCGCAGCATCGGTACTTTTGAGGGGACATGCACGGGGCGGGACAGTTTTGACCCTCCGAGCTACAGACACCTGTGGTGTAAGTATATGCAAGTACCGCCTCGCACATATCAATACTTCTAGGTACAGCATAAGGACATTTTGTCGTACATGATACCTCATCCACTACACGACGTGGGCTTCCGAGTTGTAATACTACCTCCCAAGTGTCTACTACTTACATAAGGCGATCTTACGTAATAACCTACTTATTCAACACGAACACTGGAAACCGCCGGCGGGCAGGCGGAGACACCTGGTGAGTTACGTTGATGATTCTCTCTACCAGAACCCCACCTAGCATACGCTACACCTTACTACATGTATGTTGTCGTGGTGGATGTGCCTTATTATCAAGAGCTGGAGGTAGGTACGTACGAAGTACATACATTCGCGTATGATAGGACATCTACTAAAATACCCCGCTATTTTTGGCTAACACGCGCCTGGTTTAATTGATGTCTGCAACGAGACAAGTGAGAATCTATTTAAATCTTCAATGTTGCTAGTCAGCTAAACTTATGTACCTAGTTAGGTACCCAACTACCAACGTAGTGTAATGCAGTGCGGCCATGGACTCGCCATAACCTCATCGCCCCTCACAATAACCATCTCCTTAAGTATGTATGTGCTAGATAGGGAACGGGATGGGTGGGTGCTCTCTAAAGAATCGTACTATGGGGTAGCCTGGTAGCAGCCAATTCAAGGCTCAGAAGCAAAATCAAAGTCATGTGAAAAACCATGCTACTCCGTTATCTAGTGGGAGAGATCCTAAAACGCCAGTTTCCGACGCTATGCGAGAATGTGTAGATGGATGACAGGGGAATGTGGTGGTTGAGTCGTCGGCTTTGACGGCCTGGCCGGCATGCCCTTCCGCTCATGTATGCTAATTATAATCCTTCCCAGACGAGACAGAGAGGGTAGTGCGGTTCAGGAGTCAGAACCCAGACCCGACAGCGATAGAATGGTGCCTTTTCTTAGTGATCGGGAGGCCGGAGGCGGCTTTTGTCATCGCTGTGAATCTTCTTTCGGCTGAGGTAAGGAGAAGGCGAGGCATCAAAGTTCGTCGTCGTCGCTCTGACCGTCGTCTTCGCCGTCTTCGTCGAAATCGGCAGCGTCTTCGTCTCCTGTGTCGCTGCCGCCAAAATCGAGCTCCTCATCGCTCTCGGCCCAGAACGCAGCATCATCATCGGTTGTCTTGGGTGGCGGTGGAGGTTCAAGCGTCGTGGGCATCACGAACCCCTCGGGAATGTCGTGTTTTGACTTCTCGACGATCTCTCTCGCTCGAATGTTGTACCGATCGCGCGCGTCCCGGTACATGACACTCGCATCCACATTGGCCGCGGAGTTGATCTCAGGATCGTCCAGGAGGAGGAGAACCGAGCGGAGCACTGACTCGACGCCCTGGAGAGGTGACCAGCGCTCACTCGCTTGCTCGCCCGACGTTATATCTTCACCCGGCGTGTGAAGGATCGAGATACACAGCTTCCCGTCGGGATAGATGTTGGGGTGGTAGATGGGAATCAAAAACCGGAAAGTGGGCGGCTGGTAGGGGTATTCTTCGGTGAACGTCATCTCGGCCTACGTTGGCACAACAAGGGGGGCCGTCAGCTGCTGAAGGAGAAGCGTACGAGGCGTATGTAGTAGACGCCTGGTCAAGGCACATCCGGGCTCACCTTGAAGTATCCGCCGTTGAAGGCGCTGTCTGAGTTCAGAACAATAAGGCCGAGGCGCCAGCGGAGGATATTCCCATTTACAAGCTAGAGGGTGGCATGGCCGCATGAGTGATCGTGGCCGATGTCGGAGAGCTGGAGAAAGGCGACTTACATCGATGTTTACCCATTTCTCCTTGGAAAGATCTTGCATCTCCATCATCAGCCGATGCTTAGCACCTCCTGCCAGCCGAGAGGAGGCCATCGTTTGGCGTTGCTGAAAGAGGTGATGTGATGTGATGTGGCGGAGGCGGGCGGCGGCGAGCAACAGCGACCTGACGGATGATTCTAAATCGTAAGCGTTCAAGTCGATGTTGGCTTTTGCGTGTGCCTTGAGGTTGGTAGTAGGTAGGAGGTAGATGATGCAAATCGTCTGGTTGAAGTCGGAGGTTGGGTGACAGGAGTTCCAAGTTTCAGTCGGAATGCGCGAGAGTAAGGACTGGGCTTATGTACTGTCTAGCCAAGTAGTACTTCATTGAGTGAGGTCGGGTACCTAACTTGATAAACACCGGTTACTTCCTACCTAAGGTTAGGTACCTGCACGCAATCTGTACCTCTTTTGGCCAGGCAGGTACCGGTACCTACATGTAGGTGATTTTGATATATTAGATGAAGTATACAATACCTTGGCTCCAACAATACAGAAAGAAAGGACCTGATAGGCACCTACCACTTACAAGGCTTCCATTGAATTACCTGCTTCAGGTATGTACCAGCTACTTATAGTACATAGTAGGAGGCAAGGTGACTGCAGTAATGAGGGCGGATGACCCATTGTTCAGGTACTGATCCAGCCACAGGGAGGGTGGGATGAAATGAATAAGAGTAAGAGTCCCTTGTCAAAAGTGCTTGCATGAGGTGCCTATGCCAGGTACCTACATATACCTAATGCCAGGTGTAAGATGGTAGGTATCTTCCTCATGGTAGCTTTCTGCTCATATGTACTTACTTAATTAAGGTACTACCTTAGTGAAGGGGGAATACAGACAGACATGAGGATTGCATGTACCTACTACTTGAATGTACACTAATTATACGGCATACCCTCTTGACGTTGGGTATTATTCTGGGTTGTCGGCAACGTCGGGAGAGCGCCTCGAGTTGAGAGGTTGTAGGCAATACATGTGAGGTACTAAGGTGTACCTATCTACCTACATGTAGGTACCTCGTAGTGTAGGTATCTGTAGATTGCTTTCCAATATTAACCATCTCAGCCAACAAGCAAACTGAGAGATAGAAGCTGTAAGCTGTAGCAGAAACGCTGTGCGGGTAGGCAGTTCGCAGAGTTATAAGGTAGTGTCAGTACTATCTGTTTGTCTCGCTATACTACATACCGAACCTATATGGAGAGTTTGCCTCCCTCCAATTACATGTACCAAGTCATGGCCCAGCCCGTCCAATTATCGCCAACGGCCGAAAAGGTTTTCTTTGACGCCGTCTTAGCAAGGGATGTTTGTAGACAGTGTACTTCGTATGCTCGAACCGCACCATTAATACGGGGTCTGTAACTGCAACGGCTGTGATATGTGCATGATGAGCTGTCTCGCCACCTTGCCGAGTATCATTCTAGACAGGTTGCGAGTAGCATGTATATCTCAACCCACGAGGCGGGAGAGGAAGCCTCAATTAGCCCGCTTAGGAGACCCAGAGACGTATGTACTTACAGTGATGCCAAATAGGCCCAAATAAACACCAACATAAACCTAGGATGCCTTTATTCACGGATGCGTAGTTTTAGCCCCATACATCTATCTACCTACACTATGTACAGAGCACATTCTGACAGTTGCTTACATGGCGGTCTACCTCCATCTAACCCGCCTACCTAGCAGGTTAGGTTGATATGCCGCTCAGGGCCAATGAGATAATTGGTAAGCTGTCTGAGTGAGTATCTGACCCAATATTGAATACTCCGGCCCAGTCTTACATGGAGACTAAAGTAGGTAGTAGGTAATGTTGTCGGTTAGTAAAGGTAAAGGGAATGAGGGAAGAGAGGGCGGAATAAGTACCTGGAGCAACACCAAGAGGAGTACAGGCTGTTTGTTGTCAAGCTGCATCCGATTTACACATGGTACCTACATGTTGAAAAGGGAGAAAATGGAGATAATGCCTTATATAACTCTGCTCACCAAACGCATGTAAGTTCCGCTTTGTTCTGGGTATGATCACGAGGGATGCAGAAGATTAAACGAGGTACACTACAATGTATATAATATACGAAGGTCTGGGCCAGAATTAATAAGTAGGCTTGGCAGAGCCCTTATAGTGCAAATTAAATAATCTACATATAGCTTATAGCCTATACCTTCCTAATTTATAAATACCCCGCCGGCTATATAAATACTGTAAAAATTAAAATATTTAATAATTTTATTAATATTATTAACAAACTTATAATAGTTAAAAAATTTAATATTGGTCAACGTATTTAGGCGTTAACCTTTTACTTTAAAAGCTTTTTTTGCAAAAATATATTAGCTAAAATAGATTATTTAAATATAAGCTTTAGCTACCTACTATAAAAAGCAATAAAGTAAGAATATTAGTATAGCGGGGTTATATTATGTTAATATATTAATAACGGGGAGACCAGAGGCTGTAAGCCTTTTTTAATAACTTTTTAAAAAAATAAAATCGTCGAAATTCTTACTAATAATAAAACCTCACGCAAATTTTCTATGCAGAAGTTAGCTAATAAATTTAATAAAAATATAAACGATTAAAACGTTTTTTAAAAAACCGTTTTATAGCATATAAAATCTAAAAGCTTTAAAAATATTAAGCTTACTACTAAGGCTAGTATAAATAAATAAAATAAAGTTAAATATTTAAAGTTTTGTTTAGCTATTAAAAACTGGCAATTAAACTAGTAAAAATTGGTTATTTAGAGCGATAAAACCTTAGTTATTTTAAACGCTTTTTAAAGGTTTATTAAAGTTTAAAAACAAAGCTATAAAGCTAAAGTTAAATTTATTACCTATTAGCGCTAAAAAAGCTTTAAAAATTTTATATTTTAAGGCTGCTTTTATTAATATAAAATAAGACCACATTATACTTAGCTAAAAAAAACAGCTGCTATAAAATCAAAATATATAAAAATAATTAATAAGTATAATAAAAAAGCCGAGCTAAAAGCTAAAGCTAAATAGGAATTAAAAACTAGTATAGCCAGACTTAGCTTAAAAAATAAGCCAGGTTATAAGCTAACTTAATTTTTTACTGCTAAATAAGGCGCTTAAATATAAAATCCGAAGCATAAAGGCAAAATTAACTAAATATAGTATTAAAAAAAAATTTTAAAGCTTAAATTTATTCTTTTTGTTAAAAAATTATAAAAAAAATACCTTAGCTTTGTTTTTATTATATAAAAAAATAATGCACCGCTTTACGCCTCGCAGTAGTGCCGTTAACTCTAAAAAAAAACTAAAATTTAAATAATTAAATAGCCGGCTAACTCACCAGATCTTTTTATAATTAAATAAGCCTAGTTTATGTTAAAAGCATATACTTTTAAGGTTAATAAAGCTAAAAACAGTGCTAAAATATATACAGCGTAAGGCAAAGCTTTTTTAGCGTATCTAAAAAAAAAGCGTTATTGGTTAGTCGATTAAATATGCAGTTATATTTGGTAGACCATTTATCTAATTAGCGGGAACAAATATAAACAAAGCACCTGGCCGCCGAATTTATTAAAAAATAAAAAGCTAAACAAGGCTTTTAAAGCTAAATAGGTATAAAAAGTAAAAAATTAGCTTTAACAGCACAATGTAAAGCTTTTAAAACATTTAATAGTTTTTTAAAACAGCGGCAAAATTATTAAAATAAAGGCTGCAGAAAATATAAAAACAAAAAAAAAAGAAAACCAAGGTTTTTTTAACTAAATTAATTTAGATAGCAAGTCAGACTTATAAACAGTTCGGCAATAAGTAATTTAGATTATTAATAGCTTTATAAAATAAAAAAAAAGTCTAAATTAGGCCGCCAGCAGTTTAGCAAGCATTAAAAAGCTTTAAAAAAATAAAAAAACGTTTAAATTAATAAATTATTATAAAATTAGCTAAAACGTTTAAAAATAACGAATTAGCCGGTAACTGCAATTATAACTGCAATTATAACTGCAATATATTTCACCGCTTTTCTAATTAAAAATTCTGCTGTATAAAGCATTAAAAAGCTATAAAATAATAAAAAAGCGTTTAAATTAATAAATTGTTATAAAATTAGCTAAAACGTTTAAAAACGACGAATTAGCTGGCAACTGTAACTATAAGCATATTTTACCGCTTTTTTAATTAAAAATTCTGTTTTATAAAACATTAATTATGCTTTATTATTATATACCCAACGCCTTTTACTCGTTTTTAACCGTTTAGTGGCTTTATATCTATATAAACGACTTTTATTTCTATTTATAAATCGTCAACTTTTTATATTAGCTTATATATTAACTAATTGGTTTTAATATGCAGATACCCTTAATAAGTGCCTTTATTATTAGTTATTAAAAGGTGCAGAAAACGGTTAGGCCGGTCAAAGTTTTAAAATTATATATAATATGATTTAAAAGTAATAGGGGGTATAACAGTTAGCTTAAAATAAAGCATATCTGCAGAATATCTTATTAGCTAAAAAACCTTATATAAAACTAAATAACTAACAGATAAGTAACATTTTTAATAAAGCAAAAAACACCGAATGCTTAGCCTGCGCAATAATATAAATAGACATTTTAATTAAAACACTATATTAATTACGTTTTATTAGCTAAATAATTAAATTTTTATATAAATATAGTGTAACTATAATATAAAATGCGATATAGTATGACTATAAGTCTGTTAATAGGTTAAAAATATTAAAAAAGTTATTATTATTAATAAATAAAAAAAAAGTTATAAGTTAATAAATAAAAAAAAAAGTTATAAGTTAATAAAGGCTATAAGCAAATACTAATTTTATAAATATAAAAATAAAAAAGTAAAGTCTAACTAAATTTAATTAAATATTAATAGTATATACTTTTATATATAAATTTATATATAAATCTATTTATTTAAATAATTTAAAATAAGTCTAGTTGACAAAATCTGCACTATAAAGGCTCTGCCAAGCCTACTCATTAATTCTGGCCCGGACCTTCGTACCTAAGCGTTACCTACATGAAAGGGATAGATGCCTCCGTGGTAACGCGGGTATGTGGGTCTATCGTATGGTACCTTAAGTACCTGGTAAGTATTGAAGTACCTACTTACATGCACTGTAGACGCTACAGGCTGGTACATTATGGACCTATACGGAGAGCCTACGCAAACTTCGATCCCTACCTTACTAATGTACTTTTGGCCCACTAGACTGCTGGCTGCCGGGTGGCAAGGGAAGGCAAGGCCACCTGCTCCCCCCATCTTTCAGAGTTCAGTCTCCAGTCTCCGGTCGCTGAACTCAATCCTCACTACTTCAACCTTCCCATCAACAACCACACCTACAGGCTACAGCCAACATTCCCGCCCACCGACGACCGCCGCCGCCTCGTTGCCATCTGACCACGACGCACCGCCGCATCTCGTCGACCGCCCTCGATCGCTCGAGAAGAAGGCAGTCATTCGATCCCATCGCTCGCTGCCGCTGATTGATTGGGGGTTGTCTATGCTGAGCGGGCTCGGCAGTACCGCAGGGACTTGCACCAGGCCGACTCGGTCCGTGGTCTGGCGCGCCTCTTTTGCCACCATCACCACCACCACTCGCCCATCAATAGTACCACTACCGACACCACGATACGCTGCTGCCGCCATCGTCATCACCTGACCCCTCGCTGGCACGCCGCCGCCGGCCTCACCGCCGACCTCACCGTCGCTGTCGCCGGCTGTCCCCCGAGCGCATAGCACCACGTTCATTAAACCAAGTGCCACCGCTATTTCTCCGCCGTCACCGTCTACAGCTGTGCCCTCTACTGCCCATACTTGTGCTTCCGCGGCCGTAAGTCGCTTGTCAACCGCCCTGCTGATCGGCAGTCATTCCGGGCCCTTTCCGCTGGCTTCTACAGCATCAGATCACCTCTTCCGGCGTCCGTCGCCGCCGTCCAAAAATACGTCACGCCATTTGATCTCAATGGCGGCAACCATGTCCTTTAACCCTCGGACACCCCAGAGCCCTTCCCAGTTTTCCCCAGGTGTCACGGATCAGGGAATGAGCATGAACGCGTCCATGACCTCCACCGCAACGTCATTACCTACTGTGAGCCTTGTCTTTGTCATCGTCGCAATCCACCGCTAGACTAGCCCGACCGCTGCCATCTCCCTCCTCACTTGCCGCCACACCTTCTCTCACACCATCTCTTGCTATTCCGCTCGCACGTTGCTAATATTGCTTTAGCCCGCGCATAGCGTAAATGGTTCCATTTTGCAACCCGAAGTCTCTCATGATACTCTGATGACAGATGTATCTTACAAGCGAAAGAATTCTTTTGATGACACCGCAGCCCGCCAGCACAAGAAAGTTCACGTCGAGGACCCCCGCAAAATCCGTATCCAAGACTTACACCTGGATGTTGGCGAAAAATACCTCCTCTGCAGAACGCGTAAGGCTCCTCTAGTGTTTCAAGAGTCCCTACCGCTTTAGTTCTCGGGAGTCATCTTTCCGCGCGGACATTCTTGCCATCTCTAAGTGATACAGGTAACCAGCCTTGCATAGTACCCTAGTTAACACACTGTTTTCCTCTAGCCCATTCTATATCTTCACCGCACATGTCGGAAGATCTGTTCGAGGCGTTTGGCCTCACGGGCATTGCCGCCGAGGTCGCTCGCACCAAACCCAACGGAGAGAAGAATGCGCTACGGAAGACGTACAAGGGCCAGATCAAGACGTTGGGCCTAAGCGGTCATTTTGACGTCGTCAAGAAGGAGCCGTCAGCCTTCATGCAACTGCTGACGATCGCGGACGAGGATTGGCAGAACCGCTTCACGGCAGGCAAGGAGATCGAGAGGGGCTTCTCATCAATGCAACAGAGCAGCTTGTTGAAAGCAGTGACAATGGGAAGGGGACAAGTACCAAAGACACTCTGGGACTCGTCCGTTCTGGGAGACTTGGCGCCCGTGCACGTCCCCAAGAAGACGAGCTCAGATCAGGCGCCACGAGCGACCGCTCCGAGTACGCCCGCACTGTCCGCCACGGGCGCTACCCAGAAGTCAAACAAGTCGCTGGCAACCCAACTAGAGCGTGCTCGTCGACTTGGTAAGAAGAGAAGTTACCAAGACAGCAGCTTTGAGGGATACGAAGGATACGACGATGATACGGGCGGTTACTCGACGGCCGATGGTGATGATCGGCCGTCCAAGCTGAAGAGGAGAAAGCAGGTGCATTCGTCAGATCATCCGTCTTCTAGAAACCTCTTGGCTGATTGGTCATCACAGAATTCAACCGGTCCATTGCTGAGTGGGCGGATATGAACATGATACCCAGGCGAAAGGAAGGCGGGGGTTTGTAAAACGGCTGCAGAGGTGTAAAAAATATTTGGAAAGGTGCCAGCAGAGCTACCAAGTCCTATTTCTCGAGACAGCTTACGGTTCTCCACGGTTACTGCATAGTTGATGATTTTAGCATGGCGCCAGGCGTTGCGCGTGGGATTTTATACATTCACATTAGGGTGGTCAACAGTCAGTTTGGGGGGCTCGTTCTCCCCCTGGAAGACATCCCAGAATACAGGGAGTCTTTACCATCCACCGGCTGCAGCGAATACATACAGAGACATGCCTTCAGCTAGACAATACAAAAAATCTGATTAAAAAAGCAATACGCATTACTTGGCTCCAATCCTTTTGGCTCCGGGTATTTTTAGGTCATACATGCAGTGAAGTCTTGCTTGCTCTTTGTTCTATATACGCGTACATGATATGATGAATATCAAGGGCGAGCGAGCAAAGCTCATTATCTATGGCGCCATATCACATAATAACCTCAGGCGACGCCACCAGTTGCCACGGCACTCGAATGCGATGCCGCCCTTGTTGAACATGGCACGGAGGAGCTCCCATTCCGACTCGTGCAAATTGACAAAAGAAGGCCGGTCCCCGTCCGGCCGAGGCTCGGGCGGACCGCCGGAAATCGAGACGGCCCGCAGATGCGGAAAGCGACCCTCGACGGCGCACTGGGCAAAGAGCCTGATATCCTCGAACACGTCGCGCGAGACGTTGACCAAGGTCAGCGTCACCAGGGACTCGGGCAACTTGTCAACGAAGATGCCGCGGGTTGGGGTGGGGCCGGAGGGGGCCGCCGTGGCGGACAGGGCGCCGGGGTTGAGGGTCACGGACTCGAGGACGGGGAAGCCGCGCAGGGACTCGATGCCCTGCTGCTGCTCCCGGGGACTGTCCTTGGCGAAGTGGAAGATCTCGAGCCGGCGCAGGGTCTGCCGGGCGGGCTCGAGGGCGACGACGATCTCGGCGGGGAGCCTGTCCATGGCCCAGTGCGGGCCGAAGGAGATGTAGGTGAAGTTCTCGAGGTGGCGGCAGTACTTGCAGAGGAAGAGGCCCTCGCGGTGGAAGCGGCTCTCGATGATGCGCAGCCTCCTCAGGTTCCGGAGGTCGAGGTCGTAGTCGGCCGTGATGCTGTAGCACCTCTTGAGGGAGAGGTACTCGAGGTTGGGCGAGTAGCGGATGATGTCCTGGACGTCGGCGAAGTTGAAGCGCCGGTGCACGCTCTCCTCCTCGATCCTGAGCTCGGTGAGGGACCAGAGACGGTTCGAGGGGCTTTTGGCCCAGATGGAGAGGCACTCGTTGAACCCCTCGGGCGAACTCGGCACCTTGAACTCGAGAGTCCGCAGGTTGGGCAGCGAGCACACGAGCAGCTGGTGCGCGAAGCTGCTCCGGCTGGACACGCCCCACAGCGCGGCCGAGCTCATGCGTATGTTGGAGACGGGAACCCGCAGGCGACGGGCGACGTCGCCGACCAAGGCCGAATCATACTGAGAATACTGCCGGAAGAGGTCCTCACGGTCATAGTGCTTTGTGTATGCCGAGGTGGTGCAACTCCTGGGAGACAATTAGTTACCATGACTTTGCTTTTTTTTTTCTTACCAAGACCACGTGAGCACACGTGAGAGTATGCGACTTGGGACACAACGAGTAGTGTAAGAGCAGCATCCAAGCCAGATTCATGTAAGATAGATAGATGGATAGATAGAGAGAGAGAGAGAGGGATAGGGATAGGTAAAGAGACAAACAGATATATAGTTAGATAAGAGAAAAAGATGGATATAGAGATGGATAGATAGGTGGGTGAGCAAGATAGGTAGACAGCGGCAGAGATCAGGAGAGCTTAAAATTGCATACATCTCAGTGACAACTCTCGCGAGATTCTGGTTGCTGGACACGGTGCGGATAAAGGCCGAGAGACTCTGGTAGTGCGTCTGTCTCTCGTCGCTGTTGGGGTTGAAGGTCTCAAACTTCTTATAGAGAAGCGGGATGCCCAGCTCCCACAAGAACCTGCAGGTGCGCGACAAGCGTGACAGAGTCCTGTTGTCGTGGATGTCCTCGTAGATCATCTGCCATATCTCAGTCGGGAGATCCATGGCTATGGCTATGGCTATGGCAATGGCAATGGCTACGGCAATGGCTACAACCACAACAACCAAACCGGCATAGTCGTGCTGCGGAGGTCGACGTGTTCTGGAGTGGTGTGCGACGGGATAGACGGGCAACACAAGGAGGCGGCGGCATAGACAGACAAATGTAACCTAGCTAGGTAGCTGGGAGGGAAAGTAGGGAAAGGAGATACAGCATCTACATGAACACGACACGCCAACCAACACAAGAAGCCGGTGATAGATGGATGGTTGGTTGGTTGTTTCTTCGTGATGGCGTAGGCGGCTGATGCTGAACGTGGTGTTTAGACAGGTCGGGACCCGGACTGGAGACCCTCATCTAGAGACTACCAGTGGTACATGTAGGTCGAGTACAATTCTAGGCGTGTTCAAAGTATCGTTCAAGGCCGACAACCGGTCCATCATCAGCAGGCCATGTTAGTGCCATCTAATGCATTCTTACGGGAGACTTAAGTACTAGTAGGTACCCAAATAGTAGGTACTTACATGTAGATACCTAAGTTGTCGGCTATTACCAAGGTTGACCGTCTCCGAGCTAGGAGGTACTTCAAGTTGTATACTGAATGCTCTCAGCCCAGAGATACATACATGCACCTGCCCTACAAATGGAGGCAATCAATTCAACAACCTCGTCACTTCCATGGAATCTGTACCATAGCGGAAAAACCAGCCAGGACATAAGGTTTTGCCGAGCTTTATGAGATGGTCTAGAGCTAATCAGCAAAATAAGACTTGTCTGCAAAACAAGACTTGTTAACACAACAAGACTTCAAATTGGCGAAATAACCTAAGACCAGGTTGTCAGTCTTACTTGTATGTACCCCCTGAGAACAAGTTTTTCTGTATGTAAGAATTATCCCTCCTTGATTGAAACATAGTAGTAAATGTATTTGTTTTAAAATTCTGCAGTGTTTAAATTTGAGACTTGATAACCGGGCATGCTCCAGCCCAAAGCGGCCTATTAAAGTTCCTGGCGGTCTAGTGCACGCAACTATCTTTTAAAGGACCGAAGTCTATTGCAGTCGACTCAATTAACTCCGTTAATAATGCTTATTGCAGTCAATGCCATAGCCTCAAATAGCCCGTTTGACCTAGTCTTGTTGGCTTTGCTGGCCTTGCTGGCTTTGCTGTAACCTTTGTAAACTGCTGCTGCACGTTGAAGTTGAACCCGCGAAGGTCTGCTGACAACTGCCAGTGGCGGGCGGTCAGATATTCAGCGGGCCGTTCCGGGCCGAAGCTTGCCCAGTAACATGGCACGGTAAACCCCGCTGCGGTAGGCAATAAGTAAACGCCTAACATACAAGTACGCTTCCCACGTGGAGGCAGCTTCTAGAGTTAGATACACTCTCTACTTATTCACTACCTATTAATCTAAGCCCAGCTCATCATCTCTACCACGCCCGTCTACTGAGTATAGTCCATGTCGGCCAATACCGAGCTGTGATCCCATCTTCAGTTCATCATTGCTCCCAGCTCTGGCAGGCAGGCAGTCAGCCAGCAGCAGCAGCCAGACAGTAAGGTAGCGCCCGAATTCGGGAAGTAATCGCCTACGCCACTCAATTAAAAAGTCGTCTTCTCGAGCATGAATTCGGCTGCCTTAGACTTCAAGGGCCTCAGCGGCGGACACCAGAGCCCAGCCAAGTCGCCGTTGGGAGGCCTCTATAATGACCCCCGCACATCGTCCACTCAGTCCTTGACACCCTCCCTACCCGCGTATGAGGAGGTGGAGAGACGGACACTCTTGATCGTGTACATTCATGGCTTCATGGGGAACGACACCTCGTTTCAGTCCTTCCCCGCTCATGTGCATCGGTACCTCAAGCTGGCCCTCTCGGACAGCCATGTCGTGCACTCCAAGATATACCCGAGGTATAAGACCTACAAGTCTATCGAGGTTGCTCGTGACAACTTCAGTGCATGGCTCGAGCCACTCGAGTCCCCCAAGACGGACGTTGTCCTTGTTGGACATTCGATGGGTGGTTTGTTGGCTGCCGATATCGTTCTGAAGGCGAGTCGTCCAGATCCGGGGCCGCACCTCTGTCGAGTCCCACGACTAATCGTCTGACGTAGCCACCTACACACCAGCACCAATACCGGGGTGGCTATTTCAAGCACCGCATCCTTGGCGTCGTGAACTTGGATGCCCCGTTATTAGGCATGCACCCGGGCATCATCGTATCTGGAATATCCAGCCTGTTCAGAAAGACGGAAACGCCCAAAGCGCCGGGCGAATCATCGACACCAGCCTCGCCCGGCCCGGCTAGCCCCGGCGCGCTTGGTCTCCCGTCGCCAAATGTATCCATGTACTCCATGCCGTCGACGATATCCGAGACACCATACTTTCCGCCGCCGCCGGTATCCGGGACGCCATACTTTCCGCCGCCGCCGCCAGCACCTTTTATGCGTCCTGCCTTGACTAATGATCCAACTTTCAACCCAAACTTCCCAAATGACGTTCGCGTCCAGGAGAGGACTTGGTGGGGGAACGTCGTACATTTCGTGAAGAAGCATAATTCTGAGGGGCTTATCAACGCCGCCGCGAATCACGTCATGTCACACATGGAGTTTGGCGGGAGCATGTTTGACATTAATTCACTCACATCTCGCTACGAGAACGTTCGAAAGCTAGAGGAAGTGGATGATTTCAAGCAGGTTGGCGTTCCAGGCGTGCCGCGCCAGGTTCGCTTCATTCAATACTATACTATCTGTAATGGGTTTCCAAAGAAGCCAAAACAGGAAGATCTCGAACCAGCCCTCGAATCAGCCCTCGAATCAGCCCCCGAGCCAAATGAAAAACCCTCTATACCAAGTAATGCCAACTTGGAGAAAGGCCCCTCGCTCGTTTCATTTGATGGCCCTGGCTTTGAATCCCGGGGTGAGGATTTCGAAAAGGGTCATCAGCCTTTGAGCTTGTCAAATAGTGAACGATCCAGCTTAGAGTTTCTTAGTCCAGAGCCGATACCTGACGAGCCACCATCGGCGATAGGAGATAGTCCCATCGGAATGAAAACAGCCAATTCAACTCCCAACAACGGCCTGTTGGAAACTGCTCAAGCAAGCGGGCACGAGAAATCTTCATCGCCCACAGATGAGCTACCGATCGAAGACAAGAGCTTGACAGCGGAAATGATAGGCGCCGTAGCTGCTCTAGACCTCGACCTTCCAGCCGTACCCGAGCTGCCACCAAAACCCGACCCCGTTAATCTAGAGCAGTATGTCGATAAAGACGCACGGAAGCTCGCGGAAAAGGAAGCGAAGCGTGTGCAAAAAGTTTACGCGCAAGCAGTCAAAGATCGTGAGAAGGCGGTTAAGGAGCGGGAGAAGATAATCGAGAAGCGGCGAAAGAAGCAGGCGCAAGAGGCCGAGAAGAAGGCCAAGGAAGAGGAGAAGAAGGCCAGGGAGGAGGAGAAGCGACGTAAGAAGGGAGGAGCTCCCGCCGCGCCATTGCTCGCGGCACCGACGGATATCGAACAACTCCCGGTGCCCAGCGATCAAGCATCGCACATCCCGGCCCCGGAATGGAGGTCGGTGTCCCCGGATCCAGTCGCGCAGCAAGACAAAGGGAAGGCGACAAATAGCCGCCAAAGCGCAGATAAGGACAGGGACGAGGAAAAAAAGATGAAGCTGAAGCAACGCAAATTCTGCAACGTGCCAAAAGTCCACGGCCGCGTCGACCCCAAGTGGGTGAGCGTCTTCATGAAAGACATGGACGAGGTGGCGGCACACACAAGCCTCTTCTTCGCGGGCGAGCACTACGAAGTCCTCGTGGGCCATGTCGGCAACATCGTCGCTGAATGGGTTCAGGCAGACATGACGAAGCGGACCGTTTTGGGGCTACGGTGATGAAGGCTCTGTCACGGCCGCTAGAAAGGGATATTGAGGGTGACGAGAGGTCGTTAGCGCTGAGTTAGGAGGGGGGAGGGGCCTCGGTGTTGCACGCCACGAATAGAAAAGTAGTCGAGACACGCGTCCGGGACTCGTGCAATGGATATTAAGCATTGGATGATGGTGCTACAGTAATTTTGAGAGCGTTTAATGGAGATGATGTGCCTTTCGCCTGTGTTCTTTTCCAACTCTCTTTTCATCTCCGTCTCCACCCAGATAGAAGCCGGTTGCGTTGATACGTTGGTCGGGCTGAAGGTAAGAATGGCATGAAGTCTATAGTCATCAGCATTCATCACAAGAGACGGGACCCAGACGGTCGATCACACGTGATACAGCTATGCGGTGCGGATCATCCCGTATACACAAGCGCAAGACCTCGGCATCGTCAGTTCCCGCTGGTGAGTCCATCAAAACGACCCCGGTTTCCCCCCCTGAGACAGAGGTTTGGTCGGGACCGAAGTATCAAGACTTCTTCACGTGGGATTCTTGCCCCCTGCTATCCCTTGCATAGAGAGGGCGAATCAGGAAGCTTTCTAGCCTATATGAGAACACAAGCCATGTGACCACTGTTGCACAACGCCCGTGAGAAGAACGGACTGCGTCACTTTCCTCGTATTGCCACCCACGTCCTCGAGGGAGGCTCCCAGAACTTCATATCTCGGGGTAAAGGAATGCGCATGCACATTTTGTCTTCACCTTTCCTATGCTGTCGTGATGATCTAAATGATATCCAGAGCGCTCGACGTTCGTTTATCATGCCTATCCATCCGTCTCCACAGCGACGACGACATGCTTAGGTATAATAGAAAAGGGGATAATATCAGACAGACAGACAGATATGGTAGTGCGGTCTTCGCAGAAACAATCATGCCAAGTATAATGAGGAAGAGCGTCTTCGTCCCACGCATGCCACAGAAATCTCCGGTCATGATACCCACGACACACCAATCGGCGGATGCTAGAGCAAGAGTAGGAAAACACACCCCGGGCCTCTAGCCCATGAGATAGCTGTTAACGCTCTGCAGTGTCGCACGGCTCGGATTCGCCTCGGGGAACGCCATCATGATACGGCCCAGCCTCACCCTAATCAGGCCCTTATTCATGGCCGGATCGCCGGCGGCGGGAGGGCGATAGGTTCCGTCGTCCTCGAAGAGCCGGCACGCGAGCGCGAGCGCAACTCCCACCGATATATCCCTACCCGTCTCGCAGGCGACCAAGATGCGCGCCGGCGCCGGCGCGGAAGTCGGATCCCCCCCGGCGCCGTGGTCGTCGTTCGCTTTTTGTTTTTCAAGATACGCGCGCACGAATTCGCAGATGGGCGCCAGGGCGACCCGCAGGTTGCGGCTCGCGAGCTTCTGCTTGCCGACCCCGACTTCCATCCGCGTGGGGCCCTTTACCCAGGAGGCGTGCGCCGTGGTCTTTGGGACGAAGGTGATGGTGCAGGTTGCCGGCTGTTGCGCGGCCACGGGTAGCGGACTGACGAATAGGCTCGGCGCGACTTGGACAGGCGCATTCGGCGCCGGCGCGGCGGTCTGGCTCGCCACGAGCGATCGTATGAGATCAGGCAGGTCAGCCTCGGGGGTGGAGAGGAGCAATCCGGCATGGCGCCAGAAGACGGGGGCTGTCAGGCCGAGGGCCCAGTTCTCCGCGTCGTCGCCCGCACCCTGGATATACCCGCCTTCGCTCATCTCTCCGCCGACGACCCGCCGGGAGCTCGTGCAGCAGATGACGGGGTGGGCGTCGTCGAAGACACGCTCGGTAGGGACGAGCTGTGATTCCTGCGTAACCCATATCGGCCGCAGGGGCTTGGACACGTGCTTCCGGAGAGCAGCGACGTCGACGCCGAGCGCACGCAGCGCCGCAACGTGCTCCGGGATCCTGGCCTCGGCCTGAGCGTGCTCGGAGCGCGACACGACGCCCGGCGGCGTGTGGAGCCGGTGATGGGGGCTGCTCCACGACTCTTCCTCGTCGGGGAACAGCACGCGGTTGAGGACGCAGCACCAGATGGGCACGGTCTTGCTCAGGGCGTCGGGCATCCGCTTTCCCCGCCGCGTCGAGTCGACGACGATGCAGCCGTCGTGCCGGCCGATGACGGACAGCAGGTGGAGGTTGAGGCGCCGCGAGCTGAAGTTCCACTGGCCCGCGTGGCCGTCGGTGCTCTTGAAGTACGCGGACCCGGCCTTGGCCTCGGGGTCGATGTACCAGCTGCCGCACCTCTCGTTCGCGACGAGCGGCCGGCCAAAGGCGTCGGCGACCTCGTCCACGAAGTCCGCGTCCTCCCTGATCGAGCGCAGGCGGTTCGATATGGACAGGTTCGCCCGCTTGAGGTCCGTCAGGATGCGCGAGAAATTGTGGTTGGCTTGCGCCGAAAAGATCAGATCTGCCTCGGTTGCCATCAGGTATGAAGGCCGGAGGTGTATCGTGATCTGCTAATTCCGGGCGTGTTGTATGGCTTTTATGAGATAAGAATAGGAGTGGTGTTGATGAGAAGTAGTCGGACTTGTTGAAATCCTTGTACCTAACTACCAGTTTGGAAGTCTGCAGATACATGTATCATCATGGGTGAGTCTTGCAGCTGGCGACTGGATTGTCAATTGGCAAGTAGGGACTGAGCATACCTTAAGTTAGGTACCGTAGGTGGTATGTATTTATACCATTCCTACCCATAACATGTAGGTCGGTTACAAGGAGTGAACTCTGAACATATATGTAAACTTTACATAGAAGCCTAGGTACCTAGGTGATATAGAAGTAGAAGTATCTCAGCTGAATACATCACATTGTATCATGCTCTATCATTTGGGCACTCTAGCAACGGTTCAAGGTTATCAACTGTTAAGTACGTAGCTTATATCAAAAGTTCAACTTGCTCGCAATTATATCTGATGTGTGTTAAGCATATGACGCGCATGAGAGACCAATCCTAGGCTGTTGTGATCCCCCTTCTACCATCTTCGCCTCATTTATCGAAATATAACTGTGCTAATTCTACCAGTGCCGAGGTCGTCTGCCTTGTCGCAAGCTCGTAGGGAATCTCCACATGAATTCAGGAGAGGCCCACTCTCTCATTTGTATCCTCCACTCTCTCCTTCGCATGCTTCGGCTGTTCGAGTAGCAGTTTCGCCATAATGTCCTTTCTTTAGGCCGTCTGACTGTCGCCTAGTCACTTCCTATGCCGTCTTCCTCAGCAAATCACCTCCGCCTTCACGACTACCGAGTAGTTCGCTTCTTTCTTGAAAAGACCTGGGGTGACCATCAAGTCTACCAGCCCCTTCGAGCTAAGCTTCGCTCTCATGTCCATGACGTTTTCCACGAACGGAAAGCCGTGCATGAGAGCGCTTCCGGGTGCGTTGGACATCAGAACGACGAATCGGGATTGGTCCAGCACGGCGCCGAGCTCCGCCGCCGCCGTGACAACGCTGCGGAGCGCAGCTTCGAGAGCGGCGGGGTCCGCTTCTCCCGCAAGGGGCAACGTCGCTTTTGCGAGCTTCGTGGTGATCTCGTTGATGTAATCCGTGTCGATGGGAAAGGTCTTGCCGACCAGGGCTGCGGTGCGAATACGCCACACTTGGATCTCTTCCTCTGGCGCTTTTCTCGATATCAGGGGTTCCGCGATCTCTCCGACCTTGTTGCTGATGTCGCGTCCCCAAGCGCGACAGGGGACCTCAAAGTATCGTATCATGTATCTCCAGATGAGGGCGCGAAGTAGGTAGTATGTCATGTTCGGTGTGGTCGCGTAGCTCTTCCAATGTGGCGAGAGCATTTTGAACTCGTCCTCGTTCGTCACCGAGGCGACCGGGAAAGGCTTGCTCAGGTACTCCAATGACAGAGTACGGATCTGATCCCGGAGCTGGTTCCATCGCGCCACAACCTGATCCTCGGTCAGCCCGGCAATAGATGTCGGGCCCGACCGGGCCAGCTTGGCTTCGAGCGTCTCGCACTGTTTGGTCTTCGCGTCCAGCGCTTTACCCATGTTTGCGTAATTCTGCTTGGCTTCCTCCATCTCCGAACGCGAGATGGTCACCGTGTCGTCTCCATCAGTATTCTGCGTATCATTCCGTGCCCCGTTGATTCTCAAATTCTCCGCTTCCAGGCGCGTAATCTTGCTCTCCAGTGCCGCCTTCTCCTCTAGCCAGGATTTTACGGCCTGAGCATGGTCGGCTTTGACCTGGCGGAACTTCACGTTTCGTTCCGTGAGTGCGCCTTGGGTTTCGCTAAGCTGTTTCCGGAGGGAATCCATGTTGACGGCGAATGATGGGTCGATGAAACGTGGAATAATTAATTAGATGGTGAGGAGAAATGGGTGTGTGGCTACCGCGGGTATAGCTGGTTTCTGCTGGGTGACAAGTGTTGGTGAAATGGCTCACGATCCAAGTCGAGTCCAGCTGTAGATAGTTGTTTGGGCCGGGTGTTTTAAGCTTTATCAGCTGTTCCTCTGGCGTTGTCGTTGCTGTGGTTATTGTTGGTGTCGTTGGTGTCGTTGTCTTCTTATACCTTTTTCTGTTGACACAGCAAGCTTTTTCCACAGGCAACGGCCTTTGTTGCTTGCATCTCGGGTTGCAATGGAGAACAGGTACATATGATGAAGCTGGTAGGCTCGCGAACTCAGTAGTGGACAAAGCCGTGTTCGGGTCGTCGTCTTTGAGAGGTTCTGGTGAATGTCCCCGATGTTGTCGCGTTTGTCATGGCCACATTTTGCCGGTGCACACGGCTTGCCAGCGCGCAATTCTGTGCAATGCCACTATATTCGCAACACTCCAAGCGCGCTCACATGATCATGGTAGGTTTCGGGTTTTTAGAGTTTAGGTGACACACACCAGCGCGGGAATGCGACGTGAGTCCGTGTCGCAGGAAATATCATGTGAGTTTGGAGAGAGAGAGAGAGAGAGGGAAAGAGAGAGAAAAGTCGAAGTCAATTAAACCTCAGACTAAAGTTTGTACTAAAAATTGGATCAATTCTCAGGGTAGGTGGATACCACGCCCGTCACACCAAATATCCCCTTGCTGCCATTTTAATAGGTAGCAATTGAGGAGACATGACATGTAGGTCTCGATAAAAAGCTAGAAATCTAGGGATATCGAAGTCATCTTTTTGGTGACTCATAGTTGAGGGTACCAAGCTTGAGATCTTAAAAAGATACACCAACCTCCGTTTATAAAAAGTACACAATGTTTCAGTTAGAATGACATATCACGTACTAGGCCTGGCCATGATATCTTAGCTTAAATAAGTACCAGTTTATTTCAGTTGCTCCGGCGTGGAAAAGGAGGCAATGCCTTGTATACACTACCTATTTCCTGGTAGGTAACGTATGCCGTTAACTAAGAACTTGAAGCAGTAACAGGTACCGCAAGCAATCAAGATACGCGAAGGTACATTCTTGAGCTCAGGCGATAACCTTATCCTGATATCCGCCTCCATGTAGATTACGTAGGTATGTACCCCTGTAGCTCCAGGGCTTAGCGCCGTAACCCCGCCATTTCGAGTTATCACAGTACAGTTTCGTAGGCAGTGTCAAGTACCACCCAGAAGTCCATTGAAATCGGACTCTATTGGGACATTGTGGCGTGTCACATATTTGATGGCTTAGAACATGTTGGGTGACACGGATGTTATTGGTGATACTACATGACGTGACAAGTAAGTACCACACCTTGACGCCTTAGCAGTAGACGTATCAGGTAGCATTTACTCCAGCACAGCAGTCGTCTTATGAGAATTACAACTGCGTATAGTCCATATTATACCGGTTAGGGGCACGGCGTAGGTAGGGGGGTTTGAAAGTGAAATAATTTCTGATATGAAATCTGTTAATATATGGAGGTCTTATCATGGTCACTTTTTAATGGAGACAGAAATACGTGAACAGGCTATGATATAAAATATGAGAACAACGCTATATAATAAATTTTACGTGGAATGAAGCTAATCATCATTGAGTCAATCTCTATATAGCCTGCCTACGTACCTATCGACAGTATAGAGTGAAAAAGAGTATGAATGAATGGAATGATACGATGTGCATGAATATATGGCCCCAATATCTTGCTAGAGCAAAAGGCGTTAAGTTAGTTTCGGTGTATAAATCCAAGCTGTTAGGGAAAGGACATAGGCAGAAGCTGTAAGTTTGTCTTCTTCATTGCGGCGTATACGTTCGGAAATATCTAAGGCATTCAAGATGCTGCCTAGAATTTAGTCATCCAGTCCAAGACTAAATCTGAGACAGAAGGGTTGCCTGGAACACAAATTTCAAGCCCAGTTGCTTGGGACTTTAGCCTTATAATGAAGTATGCGCTTTGGCCATACTCGCAGATTTATGGCATCATCGCACTACTACTACTTCTGTCTGGCAGGCATATTGTTTGTTTCCGTCATATTGTCTCACACAGTCGAAGTTCGGGCAGAAAGTTCGGGCAGAAAGTTCGGGCAGAAAAGGACGAGGAAAAGACCATTAGGCATAGAAAACGGCGAGCTTGTTTCATACTGGACACTGTCGAGAAAGGGAAACCCGCCTTCCATTTGGTGGCATTGACAGACAACCGCCGACGTAACACAATACTGTGTCAGCTGGTGGTTAAGCCTCGAGGCTTCAAAAGTTCATCAACCGATCTTGAAGCCCGTATGTTCTCAAGGTCTTGCTACGACGGAGTCTATGGGCACTCCGTGTCTCATATGTAAGATATCGAAAATGTGCAACTACGCGACTGCGATTCGCTCTCTGTCTCTGTCACTCTCTCTCCCTGTCTCTTCACCCTTAACACAGCCGCTCTTCACCGCAGATAGCGGGTAAGCGGCAATAATATAATAACTTTACATAATGAGTTCTGCTTGGTTTATCATGTGTGTGTCCTCGCGACGCGAACGTTTTCCCGATGCGGAATGCCTATTAGGATTACGTTACGTGATTATCAACCATCACGCAGCTATATGAGACATACTTGAAGTTTATTATTTCCGCCTCACATACTGCGGGGTAATAGCTTTATGGCAATAACAATAACGTACACGATACTATTTGACGGTATCTGCATGAAGAGCAAGACTTGAGCGCCCTCGTGTGCTCGCTCCCTCTAGTAATAAATACCGATAAATTATGAGTTTTCACACTATAGGTAAAAGAGAAAGTGGCTTGAAGCATAATATGTCGCCAAAAACGCATGTACTACAGTTCCAGGGTGACAACATTAGCAGATATATGTTCGCGATGTTACATAACTCACAAGAGGCTAGTTTTGACACTCGCAATCATTCTTGCGCGTGCGGGATTTCCGCTATGATCACATTACAGGCGAATTTAAATTCATGTCATATCCGGTCAACAGCCGGAGTGCACGTAGCTTATGTCAGACGGCGTAATAAACGCGCTCGGCGTTCGACGTCTCCTCGCCAGTGAGTTCAGAGCTCTTACTCCGGGTAATAGCGATCTACCTTGCCAATAGATTCTTGGGACCAAATGTTGTCATCTACACCCTTTGCTGTTGTCATCCGGACCTAGCCCGGGGGTACGAACTTACACCAGACAACTAATTATCATCACGATTGTGTCCACCACTCCCCGCCACCGGCACTCGCTGTTCGCTTGTAAGCCTCCCAAAAGCTTAATCATACTACATGGAGGTAAGCTGACATTGATTCTCCAGGTACGACTTTACGGTAGATCTCAACCTGCATGATGCGCCCATGGGGTTTTCGGCCAGCCTAGGGTCAGACAACTTCTTCAGCCTGTGCCCACACACCGAAAGGTAGAACTGCTGATCAGTTTATATACGTCCTGACAGTGAAAAAACTACGAAAAACTGACAGCTGAAAAGCATATCGAGCTCCGCTAGAGAAGGCTATTCTAGGTCAGGTCGCAGGCCGAAGTAGGAGCAGGGTCTGCTTAGCTGATCCAAACCGGAAAACTAAAGAGAGGGAAAGCTATCGAGGTCTAAAATGAAAAACGTGAAGATGGCGGTTACAATTGGAAGTATCGTCAAAGTGCGGTATAGCGAAGTATCCGGTTCCGGTTCCACGGCCTACGGAAAAGACAGTATGTATGCTATTGCCGTAGCTGACAACCCTCATTTCAGTGCTACAATGTCAGCCGTTGTCTAGTAAAATGATCAGACCACCTTCATGGAGAACTCGAAAGTGTCTAGATTGAAACACGCCGCCTGTCCTTCCTATCGGAGATTTTAACGAGCAAGTATTGTAACAGTGTACCCCCGGTGAAGGCAAGAGGGTAAGAGATCGCGAGCTCGACTTCATCGCTACACCGCATTTCCACGAAGGCCGCTCATCCGAGAGGCAAGGCAACGAGTTGGTTTCCACGTCAAAGACAAGACGCAAATCGACCGATGGCAACGGATATATAAGGAGAGCAGCATCTCCTCGAATCCGGTCCTTCGTCTCAAGCATCTCGCACCAAGCTCAACACCATCCTCACCAGATAAGTCCAATTCACAAACACCACCATCCTCGGAAGCAGCAAATATGCAGTTCAAGACCGTCACCGCGCTCTTCGGCATGCTCCTGGCCTCTGCCCCCGCCCTGGCCAACCCGGTCGAGAAGGTCGAGGTCGTGGCCCGCCAGACCCCCGTCGGCACCTGCGGCTCGCAGTTTGGCGCGCCCATCACTGCCTTCCCTATCGGCGAGGCCTGCAACGGTAATGGCTTCGCCTGCGATCCTAGCTGCACGGACATCGTAAGGACTCATCTCTTCACTAAGCCCTTCCTGCTTCGTCTTTCCTCTTCCTCTCTAATGGGAGGCAAAAACGACCAGAGGGAGGTTAATCGCGAGATAATTACCTATTCAAGATTGGAAGGCCGACAGACTGACAATGTACGACGTAGATCCAATGCGCCAACGGCGTCTTCGTCGTCATTGCCTCCTGCGGCAGCTCCATCTGCGCTGGGAACCACAACGGCGGTGCCGTCTGCGGCTAAATAGTGAGTTTTCCGCCAATTGCTCAATCCCCCCTTTCAAAAAGGAAGGGAAACCCCACAAGTCATAGATAGCGGGACGTAGGCTGATGAGACGTAACATAGCATCTTTCTTCAGAGAACTTCGTCTCTCTCCCGTGTAATAGCGCTTATATGTCCAGCCGCGACCTATATGTGCTTGGGGTGGATGGCGAAGGACTGCTAACGACGGCGGGCGACTGGCTAGGATTTAAAGGCGTGAGGGCAGAACTGCAAAGAAGATTGACCGAGCGAACTAACTGGCTAATCCTCCCTGCGAAGTCTCTATCATTATCTTTCCTATCATCATCATCGTCAAGAGAACGTATCGGCAATGGGGATGATGAGGGCTTTCGCTGAAGTTGGTACCCAGGTAGTTTGTTACTTAGTTAGCTGACCAGTCATATTACATGCTTGCTTGCACCTCGACATGACACTAGCGATTAAATCTTCTATTGTTTGGTGACGATCAAGCCTCTCTACAAGTCGCTATTTATCCTCTCTTATTTTCGTCTTCTTATTTACCCAGTCTAGCAGAGATATGCTTCCCTCTTCTCACAATCCGGTACGCAGCATAGATATGAGACAAATAATATGCGTGATCGAATAGATCACTTTTAACGGGTTGGTAAAAGAAAAGTAAATACGTTCGAAGGCTTGCTAGGCCCCATTATAGGCCACACCGCAAACATCAGGGGGTAATGACGGTACGATAAAAGGTGTAATCGATGAGAATATCATAGGACCAAGTACAGTTGAGGGGCAAAGCTTCGCGCAAACGAGAGCTTACACCCAAATCTACACACCTCCCAGTAAAACATCCCAATCATGTTATGTTGCAACCAAAGCAGGATAGTCTCAGCGTATGTTATTAGCAGGTTACCAGTTATTATCTTCTTAGCATTTTTTAGCTGTTGGAATTATATGATATTTTCGAGTAGTGAATTTCATGTTTAATCAATTATATTCCGTTAACGTGACCGGTATTTGAGTAAATCAATACGTTATGTGCTGGAGAGAGATAAAACGTGCTCGGAACTTCCGTTCACTAGCTGCACTTTCTTCATTATCAACAGCATCCCGTTGTCATTTGCAATCGACAGCGAGGTCTAGAAACAGTATCAAAACTCTATAAGTTGAAGAGCGAGCGAAAATCATCCCCGAGAAATACGAACCCAGCTCAGGTACACACCGGCTCTGCTCGTCACTACTGAGCTCACAGATCCTGACGTTACACGCTAGATGACCAGAAGTATTATTAGAAATATTACTATTTCATAGGAAATATACATGTGTATCCCTGAATCTAAGATACGCCTTACTTCGCCCTTTTCGGTAGATATCTGACCCGGGCCGGACAATTGCCATGGTCGCCCTTGAAGCTATCCCGTGCTGGGACGAGCTCTCCGTTCTGCAGACTGCCCTTCACAAACCATACATACCAGGCCTCATGTAGAGCGCCGTGTCGCGAACATTTCAGTATGACGCGACTACCGCTATACTCCTCGAGAGCGGCCTGAACGTCGGCCAGGGCGTACGATTTCGACCAGTGTGGCTCGATCCCGACGCGTTCGAGGGCGCGGAATGTGTCCAACCTGCGGAAGAGCTCGAAGGCGCGGATAAAGTAGTCGACCACCTCCATGCCTGGGGTGTAGCCTTCGCCGTAGCACGAGGGTGCCAGCGTGTTTATGCACGTGCCGTGCTTGTTGTATTCATGTGCCCAGAGATGTTCGTTGGTACCGCTGCTCGTCATTAGTACGGCGTGTTTAAGATGGCCGGTGAGTCGCATTTCCCTCAAGTCTCGCTTCTTCTTTTCTTCCCCCCCCCGCTATTCTGTTCCTTTACTGTCACGCCGGCGTAGGCTCTATGGAGACCCTGGCGATGACACAGTGTGACACAAAATGGAAGGGACGTTAAAGTAGGATATCGGCGGACTTACTAGTTAGCAATCCAATATCGGTTCATATCTGCCACAAGCTCGGCTTGGTCATAATGTTCCAGCACGGCTGTGATGTTGTTAAACCTAGGCGTCATGCCGCAGTACTGATCATAAGAACCGTCACAGAGATCGGGCCTGGTTCCCGCAGCGTCAGCTCCTGGTTCTTGCCATCCTCTGACGTTGACCCCGGTTCAACGGCACGGGGCCATACTCCTCCTAGCCTGAACAGGCCAAAAGGGCGACGACAGCGGGGATGCCAAACCTACCAAAGACCGTGCAGGGTCCAATCGTCCTCGCCACCACCAACATGTACCTCCTCATCCCAGAACTGGGTCAGCAGCAGTCGGCCGCCGGGGTGAACAAAGCAACAAGTGTCGGCGGCCGTTTGATTATTGCAGCTCACAGGCCCGTCAAGCGGGCACGAGGGAGCACCACTGAGGGGATCGTACGGCGTGATGCCGGCGAAGGCGGGCTGTCCGCCATGGCCTGTTTCATCTAGGGCGTCTGAGGCGGGCTGGAAGGAGGCGCTAGGGAGGCCTGCGTCGAATAGAGAGGCGATGGAGTCGGGGATATTGTGAGAGACGCTGCTGAGAAGGGGTGTCTGCGAAATGAGATGATTCGCGTAGGCGAAGAGAGAGCGCAGGGATATCGTCGGCGCCATGTTCTGCTGATGTTCTGCTGATGTTCTGCTGATGTTCTGCTGTTACTGCTGCAGTCTAGATGGATATGTAAGGTATGTTGAAAAGGGTCTCGTCGTCGGATCTTCGGCGCTGAGATGGAAAGTCTTTAGGTTTTTTTAGTTGATCAACTAGAAAAGCAGCCGTTACTCTGGAGCTTCATGGCCATGACATGTCTATCGAGGAGGAAGGGGAGCCTCGTAACGAATGCTGACCTGGCCTGCTGAGGCGCCGTCGACAGCTGACCTGCCTAAGATGAGCTAAGATGGAAAGTAGTAGATAGGTAGTCAGATCTGAAGTTGTAGCCTGCAGCCTGTCCAGACCTGCACATGTGTAGAAGGAGGTAACAGCTTCACGCGGTCCGCGCAGGTGACGTCGTTTCACTGGACTGAAGGGTCCAATATATGTGGGGATATTAACAAAGTACCTTCGGAGCCCAGGTACACAGGTACCATATGAAGGCACCACAAAATACCACTTACCTGTGGGTCTGATCCTATTAAACCCACACAGCACCAGTGCTTAGTGGGTTATTTAACCTGTATCCTGACTTTTTCTGTATCCATTTCTAGAAGTACAAGCTGTTATATGTAGTTCCTTATACATTTTAAAGTATATACCAAATATTTATATGCGTACTACACTGCTATAGCTAAATGTACGCCCAACATTAAATATAAAAAATAAAATAAAAATATATTAGTATACTTTAATGTATGTTCTACCTTTAGGCATAATTTTTAAGTATAGATAGTACTGTTATTGCAGTTGTTTTAGCGAGTGTTAATATTTTTACATACATTAGATGGTCTTGCTAAGTTTGGCCAGGTTGACCAGCAATACAGCAAAATGTACACCTAAATATATACTTAAAACTTTATATTAAAAATAAAATAAAAATATACAGAGGTATATATAAATATAACTAACATATAATTATAATTTTAATGAGCGTTGCTAACCGGGCATCCTACTTTTCTTATCCGGGCACCCTTTGGACCGATACGGCCTGCCACACCGCTGACGGCCTGACTTACACAGCTGACACAGCTAAGTTAATTAGTTAATTCGATCTATCGCAGTCAATTCAATCGAATCTATCGCAGTTAATTGGGTCTTCGTTGACCTCGTTGACCTTGTTGACCTTGTTAACCTCGTTGACCTCGTTGACCTCGTTGACCTTGTTGGCTTTGTTGGCCTTGTTGACCTCGTTAACTTCGTTATTTTGCAGGCCGTGATATTAACTACGCAGTCTGCAATTGACTGCGATACACTTATTCGAACGAATTAACGGGCTATAATAGACCTAATTTCTTTAAATCTGCAATAAAAAGTTGGCTGTGTCAGCTGTGTAAGTCAGGCCGTCAGCGGTGTGGCAGGCCGTATCGGTCCGAAGGGTGCCCGGATAAAAAAAGTAGGATGCTCAGTTAGCAACGCTCATTTTAATTATTATAATAAATTATATACATTGTTATTATTATTGTTGCTGTAGCATTAAATAAGTACTTTTTATATAGGTTGCTTATATAAAGTATATATTTTATTAGAAAATATAAATTAGATATAGAAAAAGTTAAAATACTAAAGGCCTTTTTAAACCAGGTGTAAAAAGAGCTTTTATTTTTAAAGGCCAACCCTAAAACGGCTAGTATAAGCGCTAGACCCGACTAACCGATTTTTATTAACTGCAACTTTAACACACTAAATAAACTACACTCTGCGTTAACAGGCTAAGCTTAAAGCGGCTAGCGCATAACGTACACCGCTTAGCAAAATCTTTTACTTTTTTAAATCTGCTATTATAACTGTTTATTTAAAAAGTCTGCTATATATATTAATATATTAAAATTATAAATAATAATAATAAAGTTTTATTTTATTTAGTTAGTACTAATTTATATTATAACCGTTTTGTTAGCACTTTCTACGTACTATTTTACCGTAAAGCTAATTTTAGCTATAATATATAATAAAGCAGCATATATAATACCTAATTAAATAGTAGTTTAATTTTAAAATAATAAATTTTATTAATATATATAACGTAAATATAGCCTCGTTATTTTATTATAAATATATTATAAAACCTTATTATTAAATGCATAAGCTAGTACTAATAATATTTTTAGCGCTAGACTAACATTTTTTTATTTTTAATTTTTTAAGCGTTTTTTTACTATTGCCGATTAAATTTATATAATAAAAAAGCAATAGCAGATATTATAATAATAATATAAAAAAAGCAGGTATTATAGGCTAAAAGTTTATTTATTAATTATAATTTTTAAACGCCGTTATTTAAACATTTTTTTATATAAAAAAAAAACGGCTATATTTATTTTATTATTTTTATTTTAATAAATATAAAAAAATAAAAAAAATTAATATAATAAAAATATATTTATATTAATTAAAATTAGTTATTAGCTTAAAAAAAAACCTGTTTTATTTATATAAAAAATTTATATGTTTTATTAAATTTTTTAAATTTTTAATTATATTAAATATATTTATCTGCTTTATTAAAGCGTAAAAAAAAATTTTTTTATAAGCTTTAGCTACTATTTTATTTAAATTATAAGCAAAACTAAAATATAGTCCGGCCTAGTGCTTGCTGCGCAATATGCCTCCAGCACTATAAAATATATTATTTGCTATATATTTTTAGTTATAGCTTTAGTATATTATTTCGGTTTTATTTTTATTTAAATATAAACTTATAATTAGCGCTTACTATAATATTTTTATTTAATTATTATTATTTTAGCATATAAAAACTATAAATTATAATTTATTTTATAACCGCTCTGCTAAAACTTTTTATATACTATTTTATTATAAAACTAATTTTATAGCTTATTATTAGCAACTTTAAAATAACTATTTATAATATTAGTTAATTTAAAATATATAATAGCACCGCTATAAAACCTTTTTATTATTAAGCGCTAGTACTAATAATATTTTTAGCGCTAAACTAGCATTTTTTTATTTTTAATTTTTTAAGCGTTTTTTTACTGCTACTAATTAAATTTATAAAATAAAAAGGCATTATTAGTCCATATAAAAGCATAGGTATAAATAATTTCTTATATTAAAATTTTAACTGCAGCTTAGTCGTTTTTAAATTTAATATTGCTTTTATTAATATTATATAAAGTATATAGTTTATTTTTTATATATAGTAGCTTTTTATATATATAACGATATTATATTAGCTTAATGCTTTAAATTATTATATTTTTTAACCAGCGATTTTTATAAAAATCTAAAATATAAAAAAACTGCTAATTATATTTATCGCATAGCCGCTGCAAAACTTTAATAAATATACTTTATATAATAAAAATACCGTTATATCTGCAAAAAAATACACACAACTATATAAAAAACAAGCGGTTATAAAAAAAAAGTAATAGTTAGCGGCGAAATAGTTAGCGGCGGAATAGTTAGCGGCGGAATAGTTAGCGGCGGAATGTTAGATTATTAACTACAGCTAAAATATTTACTAATTTTCAGACAATATAGCTTTTATATTTAAATATTTCTTTCTGCTTGTTTTTATTTTTAATTAAATTAATAACTAAAATATAATGGCCCGCGCGCCGAGTTTAATAAAGTCGGCGTAGGCTTTTTTTTAAACAAAAAAGCTTTTTTTTCTCCTACTTTTAAAGCAACTGCTTTTTATTCTACAGCTTTAACTATAGCACTAAACTATAATATTTATAATTATTAATTTTTTAGCCCTATGCTTAATACGAGCGTTAAAAAAATGCGTTTTATATTAACAGGCTAATTTTAAAGCGGCTAGCGCATAACGTATAGCGCTTAATAAAATTTTTTACCTTTTTAAATCTGCTATTATAATTTAATTAAAAAATCTGCCGTATATATTAATATATTAAAGTTATAAATAATAATAATAAAGTTTTATTTTATTTAATTAATATTAATTTATATTATAACCGCTTTGCTAGCACTTTTTATATATTATCTCGCTATAAAGCTAATTTTAGCTATAATATATAATAAGGCAGCATATATAATATCTAATTAAACGGTAGTTTAATTTTAAAATAATAAATTTTATTAGTGCATATAATATAAATATAGCTTTGCTATTTTATTATAAATATATTATAAAACTTTATTATTAAGCGCGTAAGCTAATATTAATAGTATTTTTAACGCTAAACCAGCATTTTTTTATTTTTAATTTTTTAAGCGTTTTTTTACTGTTATTAATTAATTAAAAGTCGACTTTAAAAAAGTTTATAAAAAATACGACATTATTAGCAAAAACGCTATATAAATTAGGTTATTAACTATAATTAAAGTATTTTTTAATTTTTAAATTATACAGCTTTTATATTTAAATACTTTTTTTTATTTATTTTTATTTTTAATTAAATTAATAACTAAAATGCGATAGCTTATACGCCGACTTTTTTTTTTTTACTTTTAAAACAATTGCTTTTTAGTTTATAATAAGCGTTAAAAAATGCTTTCAGCGTTAATAAGCTAAGCTTAAAGCGGCTAGCGCATAATATATACCGCTTAATAAAATTTTTTACTTTTTTAAGTCTGCTATTATAATTTAACTAAAAAGTCTGCCGTATATATCAATATATTAAAGTTATAAATAATAATAATAAAGTTTTATTTTGCTTAATTAATATTAATTTATTTTATAACTGCTTTATTAGCACTTTTTATATACTATCCCGACGTAAAGCTAATTTTAGCTATAATATATAATAAAATAATATATATAATACCTAATTAAATAATAATTTAATTTTAAAATAATGAATTTTATTAGTGCATATAATATAAGTATAGCCCTGCTATTTTATTATAAATATATTATAGCTAAAATAATTATTAAAAAAATACTATTATATTAGCAAAAAAATATATATAACTATATAAAAAACGGGCGATTATAAAAAGAAAATAATAATTAGCGGCAGGATATTAAATTAAAAAAAGCAAATAAAACTATGCTAATATAGCTTATATTTAAAAGTCGACTAATTTTAAAAAAGTTTATAAAAAATACGATATTATTAATAAAAGCGCTGCATAAATTAAATTATTAACTATAGCTAAAATACTTTTTAATTTTTAAATAATATAGCTAATAATTAAAATATAATAGCCTGTGCGCCAAGTTTAACAAAGTTTATATAAGCTTTTTTTTTTAAAATTACTATTAGCGTACTATAAAACAAAAAAAGCTTTTTTTTTTTTTACTTTTAAAATAACTGCTTTTTATTTTATAGCAAACGTTAAAAAAGTATTTTTAGTGTTAATAAGCTAAGCTTAAAGCAACTAACGCAGGCTTACACCGCCCAGCAAAATTTTTTACTTTTAAAAAAACTGCTTTTTATTTTATAGCTTTAACTATAACATTAAACTATAATATTTATAATCGCTAATTTTTTATAACTAATATATTGCCCGGGCAAAAATAACAAGCTTTTATAATAAAAATAAAAATAATTAAAGCTGCATATAAATATTAGCAAAAAAACAGTCTAAAGTTTAAACTAAATATTAATTATAATTAAATAAATCTTTAGTTTATTAAATAAAATTAATATTTAATTAAAGCTTTAAACTATTTTTTTGCTAATATTTATATATAGCTTTAATTATTTTTATTTTTATTATAAAGGCCTGCTACCTTTGCTTAGGCAATACGTTAGTTATAAAAAACTAGCAATTATAAGTATTAATAGATATTTTTAGCTTTAATTATAGCATTAGATTATAATATGTGTAATTATTAGTTTTTTAGCTCTACGTTTAACGCGAGCGTTAAAAAAGTGCTTTTAATATTAATAGGCTAAGCGTAAAACGGCTAGCGCAAGCGGTAGCTTATAAATTAGCGCTATATATGCTATGCTAAAATATTTTATATATTTTTTAAAATAATAAAAGTTAGCGCTATTAAAGCTTAAAAGTTATTTATTAAAGCTTTAAAAATAATGTTTACACTATAGCAACCTTGCTATTTAAAATGTTTTTACTATAAAATAAGTTTAAAAAATGCTATACTAACAGAAAAGTTTTATAAAGCAGATAGTCCGCTTTTAAAAAATGTTAATAATATTTTAGCTAAACGCCGGTAATTTAATAATTTTTATAGTATTTATTAATATCTTATTATATAAAAAAAGTTTAAACTAAAAAACTATATTTAGGTAGCTTTATACCTAAATATTTTTATATTTAGGTAAATTAGCGGTTAAAAAAATAAAATCTTTTATTATATAATTTATTAGTTAATTTAATAGCTTTATATTTAAATACCTTTATATTTAAATAAATTAGCGGTTAAAAAAATAAAATTTTTTATTATATAATCTATTAATTAATTTAATTAGTTAGTTTACTATTTAATAACTAATTTAACTGTTAATTTAATATATAGCAGTTAATTTAATATATTATATAAAATTTAGCATATAGCATTAAATTTAATATAGCGCAGTAAAATAAATATATTATAATAAAATAAAAAAATATATTATAGGTATATCGCTATAAAGTAAATGCATTATAATAAAATAAGTAGATATATTATAATAAAATAAATATATTATAGTTTATTTAGTGCATTATAGCGGCGGTTTATAGCAGTTATAGTTAAGCAGTTAAAAAGCTATATTTTTTTACTTTTTATTTTTTATGCCTACGTTTTTCCGTTTTTTATTTTTTATTTTTATTTATTTATTATATACTTTATTTTTATATTTTTCCGTTTTTTATTCTTTATACCTACGTTTTTTTGTTTTTTATTTTTTTAAAACAGCTTTTTTTTTGCTGTTTTTAGCACTCCGCGCTTTAAAAGTGGCCGGCTAAAAAAGGCCAGCGTTTTTAACACTTTAAGCAAGCTAAAGCCGGCTATTTTTAAAGCTAAAAAAACTTTTAATAAAAAATAAGCTTTTATAGCCGCTAAATATTATATTTTTAAAAAAACCTATATAGTTAATTTTATAGTTAATATTTAATTATTATATTAATTTATGCTTTTAAATGCTGGCATAAAAAAAGTCGGTATAAAATAAACTTATATATTTAATATATTAGCTAATTTGCTTTAAAGCCGACTAAAATAATATTATAATAATTAATTAAGCGTTAAAGCTGGCATTACCGGCAGCATAGCTATTAGCGCCTAGTTAATCGTTATAGCTAAAATATATAAAGACCTTAATACCGATAATAACGATATTTTTTATTATTTAAGTTTTAATAGCTATAAAAATAAAAATAAAAAGTAAATAATATTTGCTAGCCGGAGCACTAAGGCTTTATATGCTTTATTTATAACTAAAAACCCTGTTTAAATTTTTAAGTTAAAAAATATATTTAGCACTTAAAATAGCAACGGTTATATTTAAAACAGCAATAGTTACTTATTATTATATAGTTTATAATATAATAGTTTTTATACTGCTTAAACTTATTATTAATATAAAATTAAAACGGCAGACTTTATAATTAGTTTAAGCTAATATAGCTTTTAGCTTTAAAGTGTTTTTTAAAACATGTTAGTATAGCTTTTAATTTTAAAGCGTTTTTTAAAATATATTAAAATATTTTATATATTTTTTAAAATAATAAAAGTTAGCACTATTAAAGCTTAAAAATTATTTATTAAAGCTTTAAAAATAATATTTATATTATAGCAATTTTGCTATATAAAGTATTTTTATTATAAAATAAATTTAAAAAATGCTATACTAATAAAAAAATTTTATAAAGCAGATAGTCCGGCCAAACGCCGGTAATTTAATAACTTTTATAATGTTTGCTAATATTTTATTATATAAAAAAAGTTTAAACTAAAAAACTGTATTTAAATAGCTTTATATTTAAGTACCTTTATATATAAATAAATTAGCGGTTAAAAAAATAAAATCTTTTATTATATAATCTATTAATTAATTTAATAGCTTTATATTTAAATATTTTTATATTTAAATAAACTAGCGGTTAAATAAATAAAATTTCTTATTATATAATTTATTAATTAATTTAATTAATTAGTTTATTATTTAATAACTAATTTAACTATTAATTTAATATATAGCAGTTAACTTAGTATATTATATAAAATTTAGCATATAGTATTAAATTTAATATATTATAGCAAAGTAAATATATTATAATTAATTAAATATATTATAGTTAATTAAATATATTATAGTTAATTAAGTATATTATAGTTAACCTAGTGCATTATAAAAAAAGCAGCAAAAAACTGCCTTTACTTTAGCCATACTATTATAACTACAATAATAAAAAAAAAAGCTAAACATAATTTAGCTAATTAAAAGCTTTAAATAGCTAAATAAAATAAAGCAGAAAGTACTAATATGCTGGTACCTATATACTGTTATACCTAAGTACCTATAATATCTACCTTTTTAATATAGATTTTTTTTTTTTAAATAAGTAATAATAACTAGGCCTAAATAAGAAATTTTTCTTACTATAAAATCTGCAGCAAAAAGAATTTTTTAGGGTAAAAAAGACCTTCGTTCCACTCCAGTCGTACCTTTTTACGTTAAAAACGAAGGCACAGGTTAAATGACCCACTAAGCACTGGTGCTGTGTGGGTTTAATAGGATCAGACCCACAGGTATGTACTAAGTACTTTACGTACCATGATCATGATTATGTAAATGTAGGTACTTCTATGTATGTAGGCAGCGAAGTAGGCGCTTCTTGCTCCCTACCTACCTACCTCATGAAGTATATTTAAGTAGGTATCGCATTTCTTTCCCGGCTCGAGAGCCTTCTCCTTCTCTTACACTTAGGTATACCTTGTGCAAAACTTCGTGGCGTCACCAAAGTTTTGAGTCCATCACGAGCAGCAAACCACCTCTGCGACAATCGTGCAGTGACAAGGACCATCCTCTGCTCGCTCGTCTTATATATCCTTGGTCGATCCCAACCCGAATTTTTCACACGTTCAAGCGGTCACAGGCCATGACCTACATGCCTACTTATACAGTCCTCAACCATACCGTCCTCAAAGACACCAGGGTTAGTAGTCCTCAGTATGCAAAGTATGAAGGGGGTATCTGGTAGTATTATTAGGTTATTTCCATGTGTATATACATAGACATGTACGTATTAGGAGCCCTCCCGGCCCATGCCTGCCTCCACTGCCCGAGCCTGTACCACACATAATTCATGACATCTACCTCGGAAAGGCCCCAATTAGGACCTTTTGATTCCGGGCGTCCTCGGGGTGAATCCCACGCTCCAAGAGCTCCGGCACCGTGGCTATCGGAAAGTTATATTTATATGAGAAATCCCGTTCCTCCGGCGCCGAGCGCGGCCGTTGCGGTGTTGTGGACGGTTGGGTCGTGTGTGTCGTGTGTGTCGTCGATTGTGCCGTCGTCGAATTCGACAGCGCCTTGAGAACCGTGTAGGAACTCACGTGGTTCTGCTCTCGCACCGCCCGGAAAGCGGACAAGGGAATATCCTGCGGGTTCCGTCCCTGCTTTTGAATCGCGAACACGAGCTGCTGCACTCGCCGGTCCTTTTTCCGTCTGTCGACCTCGATACACGCCCGCACAAAGAATACGAAGCGCAGAAGCCTGCAGTTTGGTTCCTCGTCAGCTCACCCATTCAGCTCACACAGGCATCTCATTCTGCATCTTGTTCTTCATGTCGATGCGCATCTCCTTCCACCATCGCCTGGCAGACTTTTACGATACTTCTACCGAAAGGGGGTGGCCACTGGGGCCGGCTTGAGTAAGAATCGGGGACAACTCACGCTAAGAGGGCGAGGAAGCTGAACTGAGTGAGAGCCACCTGAACCCAAGAGCCCAGATCACGTTCCTCCAAGTACCATTCCGGTGCTGCGAGCTCACCCCAGTCGGCGTTGTAACCTTGCCACACAAGTGTGAAGATGCCTCCAGCACACAATATGAGCTCGACGCCGACGTGAGCGCCAGGATGGATACCTTTCGCCATGCTTCCCCGTACGATGATAACGACGAATTCGACGACATCCCATAGTATGATGGCCGCCAGCTAGAGTTCTCGCCATGGTTAGTATCATCCTCTCCGAGATAGCGGAATGGGGTCAAAGCGAGGGACCAGAGCAGAGCCAAGGTCGTGACAAAGTTGCCACGGCACAGTGCTGTGTACACGAAAGACTCACCGCAGGATAGCCAACCCACGCCGGGTAGTCCAGCCCATTGCGACCAGTCTGAATAGCAATGAGTTCAGCTACATCGATGATGCTGAGCGTCAAGCACAAGGTTCGCAACATGACCTTGATAACGTTCCATTTCCTCTGATTGCCCACAATCGGCAAGTCTGGTAATTTGTCGCGAACAGGCCCTCTCTTTCTTGTCGAACGAGCCATGGTGAATGAAATGAGGCGCTCGGAGGAACCGGAGCCGTCGCGGGTCTTTCGCGGGTGTAATTAGGCGCCCGACGGATTCGACAATCTCGGCGCTAGGGAGGATTATGACCTTTCTCGCCGATGAGCGAATTCGGGCGTTCGGACCGTCGGTTTTGTTCGTGTTACGTTCAGCGTGCCGTCTTCACGGCCCATCGGTTTGGGCAGTCTCCTACGTGAGACCGTCCAGCCAGCAACCTCAATCGAGGTTTATCCTAACCCCCTGAGCGTCGCAGCCGGGCCCGTCACAGTTTCTTTCGTCTGCGAGATGAACTCTATCTCCTTAATGATCGCATTTCAGTCTCAATCTGTCGTATTCGGGTTGCGGCGCGACCTGCCAGCTGTTCGAAAACTCGGTTAAGGGCGTTGGGCGCGTTTTGTCGATGGGATGAAGAAGAGAAGGATCTCCTCCGTCCAACAGCCCAATAAAGGATAACTCTTACCCAAGGTCTTCATGCATGACAGTGGGTATCCTTTCTTCAGCTTGCCGGCTGAGCCACATTTTGTACCGAGCAGGGGTATGTGCTCTTGGCGAGTAGGTACCTTGACTCGGTATTAATTTATTCTCGAATATACCTAGTGTTTCCGAATAGTGTCTACATTCACGAAGTCATTTCAAACAATATTCATCACGTAGTCAGTAATTCGCAGTTAATCATCCGGCGATCTAGTCCCTTCGTCCATATATAGCCTTGACAGCAGAGTTGACAGGACACTTGCGAAATACAATACTTACCTCCAAGTCTCTATCCGGTTGATAAGCTCCCATTGGTGCCATCTCACAGGTTTCAACGGGACAGGAGGCGCAGGTGTTTTAGTGTGGTCCAGGCTAATGTGAATCTGGGCAGGCGATTTGACATGATGGCGCTGGGCTGCTGCCGGTCTGCCGGTTCGTGTGGAGTCAAGTTTTCCAGGAATAGTATGGCTGGTTCATAAGCAATCCGCTTCTCATCGTCCAAATCTTGGTAATAAGATGGCTAGTCTGGATAGCGCTTAGGTTCTAATTTTATTGGCGGCGACTTACCTACATGTATATCTTTCTGGTTGTACCTCGGTAGTGTACAAGTAGATGCTGCTATTAGACTTTTATATATTAGTAGTGTATCGGCATCACCCCCTATATCCGTGATGTCTTCCTCATCTATTGACCCCCTATTGTCATTAAGTCACTAGTATCCGCAGCAACTATCTGTGCTCCGGCGATCTCATTCATCAGTAACCTGAAAGGCTACAATCACCAAGGTTGTAAGTATATAACTAGCACATGAGCATCACGTATATACACACCCATCTACTCTGCCCCGATGGTCTCCAAGTGACAGCCATAGACAAGTAGATCCAAAAAGCGTTTGAGTTTTATTTCAGTAAAAGGCGAGGTAAAAATTGTAACTCTTTGTTATTGTAGTATCTCATTTACAACGGGAGGAGCCGGGGCGGGTATATCGATTCGGTACGCGAAACTGCAGTCTATCGAACTATCCATCTAGCCTAGTAGTCTAGAGAACATAATATACAAGCGAACAGGGTTGAGAGGCAGACCTGTCCCCGAAAAGAGGCCACCTGGGGTATATAGAGAGAGAGAGACGGAGAAAAATAAAAGGGCTGGTACCAATTTTTGCAACACAATACCAGGCGTGAGAAGCCACCGAACTCGACGCGGAAAAGAACGCCAGACCATGCGAATATAACCAGGAATGACGTAAACTAACCTAAAAGATGAAAGGGTAGAACAAAGGGGAAGGGGGGACAAGAGAAACCTCGCGCCGTCGTCTTCGTCATCGTCGCTCGCTCGCTCGCTCGCACTATACTACTTCCCAGTCCATCGCGTCGACCATGAACTCCCAGTCGTCCGAATCAGTAGTCCAGTCGGCCATGCTCACGGGCTGGTCCCAGGCGGTCTGGGGGTTCCGCAGGCGCACGAAGTGGTCGGCGACGAAGTACGCCTGCTCGAGCGCTAGCAGGATGGTCTGCAGGATCTCGTGGAGGTTGTAGGCCTCCAGCGGCGCCGACATGAAGCGCGCCCCGGGGTCGCCGTCGTCGTCGGCGTGCTTCCACCGGTTCCTGAGCTCCTTGGCGCGGGCGAGCTGCTTGCGCACCTCTGGCCGGCCCAGAGTCCCGTGGAGGGGGTTGGCGGAGTTGTCGAGGGCCAACAGCACGTTCTCGTGGTAGGCATGCTTCTGGGACCGATCGCGGAAGACGCCGCCCTCGTTGCCGTTGCCGTTGCCGAGGCCGTAGCCGTTGCCGTTCGCGTCGGACTGGGCGTAGATGACGATGCCGTACACGCCCATCAGGTGGACGAGGGCTCTCTCGATCAGCATGTAGAACTCGTGGAAATCAAGCTTGAAGTGGATCTCATTGGCGTCGATTTCCTGCTGCGGCCTGCCCACCCGGTCCAGAGCCGTCCCGTAGCCGATTTCCAAGAAAGGTATCTTCCACTTCAGACGGGCCACGATCTTGAGGAACCGTGATAGCTGCTGCTCGGGCGACGAGGGCTGTTCATTGTGAGAAGTCGTGCTAGAGGACGAATTGGCGATGCGTCGCGAGGACGGGGTGGACGATGAGGAAAGCCCAGCTCTAGCGCCGCCGCCGTTTTTAGGATGCAAGTGAGGAGGATGATGAAGAGGGGCAGCGGGAGGAGGAGGCGGTGGACGTGGCCAAGACGTCACGCTTGGGAAGTCCGTTGCCCAGCGAGACGCTGCCAGTCCCTTAGGTTTAGGCATGATGGATGGAGTGAGTATAGATGGTGTTCAACTGCTCAGGAGGGGCCCGACGGGACTCATTATTTCTGTCACGGCAAGCAGAATCCAATGAGTCTCGGAAGGCTAAGGACATGAAAGGGATACGGCGTATGTGTGGTTGTAATAGTGTGATCGTGGTGATGTGGTGATGTGGTCGTGATGATGCTGCAAATGGAGTTTGACAAGTCAACAGAAACAAGACACCCTCTCATTCTACCTACCTACTTAATGCTCTATATGCGCTAGGTAGGCATAGCAAGCAACATTAGACCAGGTACATGATTGGGGTAGTCCAGTTATACAGATGCCAAACGGTGGAAGGCGTAGCTTTGCTTGATAAGTCGGCAAGTAAGGTAGGTAAGATGCAGGTATCGAACTGGTGGGAAGTAAATCAGGTAGGTTAAAGATGTAATCACTTCAGGTTCTTTCTCGTGGACGAATGTTGTGATACTTCATCATTGACTGCCCGGTCGCTCTCTCCAAGGTGCGACAAGGATCGGCGCCACCAACTGTAATTTATGGGGTCAACAAATACACTACATGTATGATGTACCTACTTCGTACCTATCTTCCAGTTACTAGAGTGTACCCACGTCATTTATTTGAATCTACGGAGGACAACATGCAGAACAGCATCGAGGGCAGAGCAAGGAAAGGGAAGGCCACGTTCCTCACGTTCCTCAATCAAAAAATGTTGCTATGAACTCCGTGTTCATGGTCATGATTTATATACTGTTTCAATACCCTACAGCTGCAAGCCTGGTGACTGGCCAGGTAACCATACGTTAATCACGAATGGGTTTTTGCCATAGGAGTGCTATCCAGATATAATCCAAGTATTGATGACAACTTTACTAACTTAACATGTAACGAGGGAGTGAACAGCACCTGCTTGACACAGAGAAGATCCTCGAATAACATTAGCAAGTATATGCAAGTCCGTAACTCAGAGTCTCGGCGAGCAACAGGACATTGGCCCGTTTCTTAAGCAGCGGTTAGAAATGGTGGGACCGCATGAGCGATGGCGAGGACGAGGGCGGATGCGTCTCTATGGGATGAGCATGCCCGGGAGAACGGTGCTTGAGGCTTAACCACCCATGATCCTGAGCTAGTCCCATCCTGTTATAGATCAAGTCGAATACCGCAAGTCGCTGATGTGTTTGTTGTTAAATCGTGATGAATTAATATTAATGACCTAGAGTCGGTAGCCTGCATCTTCTTTGTTTGAGATACTCAGTTGCTAAAACGACGAGGACTGACATGTTGGTACACCAGATAATCAGCGACATAGTGGGAGGAAACGCTCTTCGTACGAGCCCAGACTGGCTAGCCACGTGTCATCATTTCTTGAACCGCCTCCTTGCCAAATAATTCCCCGACATCTCTAATATGGTCGTCGGCCAGCTTGTGCGCTTTCAAGTCCTCAAACGCCATGCTCCATATTCGCCCCGCCTCGACAGAAGTCGTCAAGGTAGCGCTGATTCTTCCCAGATGCTGCGCGAGCATCGGGTAGGCACTGACCCTCGCAAGGCCGTGTTCCCACGCAAAATCCTTGGGGAGCATATCACCTCTGCCGGCTCTTCCTTGTTTAGTCGTCGCCGCCATGAGAAAATCGGAGAGCGGTTGGGCATGTTCCCTGTTGAATACCAACGCTTGACTGCAGCATCCAAACCACTCCTCATAGACCCCCGGTGACGAGCGCAGGAGGGAAGCTTTCCCGGATGCGAAGAAAAGCCATACAAAGAGCGGGACGGCGACACCACATGTGACAAGGAGGACCCAGCCGTCGATATGCCGTGCCAATGAGCGAGGCAAGAAGAATCGACGGGCCAGGAGTATGAGCGCCAGCAGGGGGATGCTCACGGCGAGCGATATGACGTGAGCATTATTACTTCGAAAGCCATAACCGCCTCCCCAGCCAGAGCTCCGCTCTTGGTTGAACATGCGCAAGTAAAGCCAGCTATTTGGGCCGCCAGGCCCGACTCGGCCAGGCACCGGATCGTGACGCCGGGGATCCCTCATCATGTCCTCGACGGCATGCAGATTCTTTAGTGTCCGCGCGGCCCAGCCGTCGGCAAGAAGAATATCATCCTCGAATAATGCGATATACGGGGCCTCGGTCGTCCGAATACAATGGCGAAGTGCGTAGGCGTAGTCATATAGCGTTTTCCTCTCGACCATGCTCTTGTCGCTGCGATCCCTCGACCACCGCTCGAGCAGGGCCATTTGGCTCTCCCTATCGTTGTCCGGGAGGCTGCTCGGGTACGTAGTGATGTCGTCGGCGATATCGGCCGCGGTCAGTCTGGCATAGCTCTTGTGTCGTGTCTCGGGATTCGGGACGTCGGCAAAGAACAGCTTGAGATGGATGGCGGCGCGCTCAGCACGAGACATGTTGGCGAGGAATGAGCCCACGGCAGTCTCGACGTATTGTCTCCCTTCCATGTCGCGCGCGATGGTCATGAAGACGGCGCACATCTCGGGCCGCGGCCCGGCTTTGGCCAGTCGTGAGCGGGCGGTGCTGGGGTCTGCCTCGAGGGCATCGAGAAAGGCGTCGGTTTCGGCCTGTCGCGTGAGCGAGTAGAATCGGTCAAATCCATGTTCCTCGGAGAAAAAGACGGACAAGGGGTCGCGATAGAAGTTGAAGTATCCGTATGTCGCGTAGAGGCCCACGATGGTCAGGAGAAGAACCAGAGCCCGGAAACCTGGTTGGCGGAAGAGGTTCATGATGGGCGAAAGGCGGTGGCGGGTGATTGTCTCCTCGAGGTCGTCATTCTCCACTGCTTGGGTTCCAACGCCCCTCTTTCAACGACACTGCGTCGTAACCGGTCATCATGGACACGACAAGAAACGTGGAACATGGAAAGACGACGAACCGAGTGGTGTTTGTGTTGACGACGACGTGCATGTACATTGTACACCGAACTAGTGTACTAGTGCATCGCTGTAGAGTGGAGTGGGTGTCTAAGTGACCAATCACAGGATAGTCTTGGACGGATTAGGTATAAACTCAAGAGCCTAACTACACCAGTACACTATTGGAGACCCCTGCCCAGTAAACATTGAACGATTAACGAATAGGTAACACATAGACAGGAGCCGACTCAGCAACATTACTTTTGCCGTGGGGCTTAGATAGTGTCCCAGTATACCTCTACATTTTACCATTTATTCCGGGACAGCCATCTCGCCGTTGGATCTCACATTGATGCCCAAGTATTCTTCCTCAGTCTCCTTGCCGACGATATTGTCATATTTTCAGCAGGGTTGCATTCCGGCGTGGAGATATATCACGACATGGTCCAGTGTGATAGCAGCTGGGTTTAAAGTCTAAGTAGTATAAGAGTAGGCGTTCAATAATAACAGAATCTTTTATTGTTTCTTTCTTGTTTCTACGGTGCTGCTGCTCGCTAGGAGAAGCAGCAGCTAGCGTATTCTCTCTGAAAAAACTCAGCATTTGAATGTGTTTTGGGATAGACTTGCGCGGGTGGGATGTATAATCTATCGAGTTACCTCAACTTACGTTACAGTGGAACCGCTGAGAACAATCAGCGATATTGGTCATAGCTTACGGGAGATGCCAGGAACGGATCCGATCAGATGATAGGAATAATAGTTGGTTCATCAACGACTGGGAAGTGTCTAGCGTCGTTCAACATCTTTTAGCAACATCGAACACGCGGTGCGGCAGTGTTGTGTACTTAATTACACGTCATATCTTCTCTAACTCCTCTCGCTCTACGAACTGCTGGGAAGCTGCGGTTAGGAACGTGCAAATTCATGGGATATACTGGGTTGAAGGTTCCTAAACAATGAAGATTTGTATTTCTTCTTTCTATACGAATTTCTCGGACGCCAGCGTGAAGAGATCCATGGTAAAGTTAACACCCAGAGCTTGAAGCGATACGGGACTATGAACTGCTTCATACTAGTTCATAGATGTGATTGCTTCTGCAAATATATTCCATGATGTACAAAAATAGGACTTGAAGGTTTTTTCACAGACAGATAGGAGGCAGTCCGTCACATACTAAACCTTCCTTGCACCAATGAGTTAATCCCACCAACATTAACAATATTTGAACCCTCCCAGTATGTCCACTTGGCCATGGCCTTTTGCTCCTCCTCCTTCTCCTCCTCCTCATCCAACAACAACAACAACGATAAAGCAGCCGTTACGGCTCATTTTTTTTTCTCACTACAGTCTACATATGAGCCTTACTTTCCCCCCCTTTGCGATCCGGTTAGCCAGGCCCACGACAGCAGCGTAACTAACAAAACAGACGAGGCAACTGCCCAGTATCCGAAAGTTGCACCAATCTGCGAAATATCTTCTGTCATGGAAAACAGTGTCCCAACTAGGCTCAGGGGTACAAATAGTGTTGCCAGAAGTGTTAATCGCTCAACGCGTCTCGAATCCAGGATGTTAATCGCTGACGTGACTACCGTGGTGAGTCTATCAATCCGTTCTTCGTATTCTTCCATTTGACTCAACACGACTAGGAATTCTCCGATGTATGGATTGAGCAGTTTCGTGTTCTGACCGTTAGCCATTGATGTGGGGTTGAAGTTGAGTACCCTCGATTTCGTCTCGGAGAGCATCTCTCGATATAAAGGGACCAAGCGGCGCCATGTGTGCAGCTTTTTCAGTATCGTGTCGATTTGAGTCTGCGTTAAGAATTCCTCGGGGTGTGTGACTTCCCAGTCTACCTGGGACAGCCGTGCTTTAATGTACTCGCTAAGGGTAAGCCACTCGGCGCACACGAGACGAAGGAGAGCGAAGAGGGGGATATAGGGAACATGGGCCGGATTAGGAAGATGTGGGATAGCTCTCCTCTGGGCCCAGTATATGAAGTCCTCGAAAAAGGACGCCTCTATTGGGGGCTCACTCCCACTCCTCGTCAAGCTGGGCACGCAGGATTTTAACCGATAAGGTCCTGGTTCCTGAGCTGAAGGCTTCGGATCCCAATTTCGATACCCTCGCCATAAGGGAAATCCTTCCTTGATAGTTGGATCTAGCAAGAGAATGCCTAAGCCAATTTCCAGTTAAGATCCTGTCGCAATAATGCTGGGAATATCGAATTATACGAGGATCCGGCTCACCAATATCGCAGTCCCCTTCCTTCCCTTTCCAGAATGTCGCTCTGGTTCTCATCAGTCCAACTTTGCCATCGATGCCCTCTTCGCCGAGCTGCTCTTCTTGATTTGTAATAGTCATTCTTCCTCGTTGTTGAAGTGGTAATTCCTCGTCAATCAATTTGTTCTTCCGGATTGACTTGTAGAGTACTGCGAACCAGCTTTTTACGTTTTCGATAAGTCCTGTCTTGAGAGGTGCCCGGTGTCTGACGAGCTTGGGAGAAATATCTGTGTCCCAATACGCCTTGTTCTCGTCTTCATACAGTTTTCTCCCGATATTAAATGTATTGGCCACATCTTGGGCCTTGTTTAGTAGAGTGGAAGAGGGAAAATACCTCGCCCTACAAAATCGTATCTGACACCAATTCCTGGCGGCAGTGTCCATGTTCAGGATCGGCGGGTTCCAGAAAGGGTCGCGAATATTAAACCACGCATAGTCAAAGATATGGTCCCGGAAGAATTCTGGGTCAATATCAAAGTGATGGCCGAGTTGTTCAATGACCTTTCGGGACAGATCCTCGACGACAAATAGCTTGAAAGTGACGACGGCGTTGGCCGGATTTCTGCCTTCCTCTCCTGCACTCAAAGCCTTCAGGGCATTCTCAAGCTGCTCTGGAGTCGTGTAATTCTCGACAGATTTTACAGTCCCGTCAGTGCGATATTTTAGCTGCTTTACATGCGTCCTGTCAACTCGCTCTGACTGCGCGCGTTCTGTTTAATTCTGTCGTCAGCACCAGGAGGTTAGTTATAATGGGCTCGACGCAGAACCAACTCACGCCTTTCTTCGGGGTTGTCTGGGTAAGTGTACGCGTTCTTCCGGTCGTTGCCATGGAAATTCCGCCATCTAGATGGATCCGTTCCAACTTCCATAAAGTCGGCCAGCGGCCTTAAGTGCGGCCATTCTGCTGACATGGCCCGTACGTATTGAAGATAAGGCCCAATAGAAGCCTCCCTAAGTGTTGAATAGGATTAGTACGATACACATCGAACATATATGTGATAGGCACAACTGACGGCTGTATTTTCCACTCTTCCCGCTGAACATTTTGAAGGTCGTCCTGATAGATGTCTCCCGTGTAATAGTGGGCGCTCCTCCAATGTTTCTTGAACTCCCACCCCTTTGACAACGATTTTGTCCGCGCCGACAAGTTAATGGAAACCACTGCAAACCTAAGATTAGCAGTCGACTTTACGGCAGCCAACTCACTCACTTTCGGACGCTTGGTAGAGATCGTTCTATACGAGCGCCTTGCCCGAAACAGGAGACCAAAGGCGGATGACTGCAAGTCACAAGCCCAAATCTAGGCTCTCCCAAGGCTATAATTATCGCACAAGCCAATATTAATGGTATGGTATTGCTCGCATTAATAATGTCATCAATTATATCAAGCGGGAATGGTCTGTCTGGGAAGGACAAGGAAGCACTCCCACATTGTGACCTCTCGTTGAGAGCTATCAGTTGAATTTTAAACCAGGAGTTTGGTGGATCGACCTTTGCCGTATGATCAAGGCTGTGGGCGTCAATCGCTTCGTATGTGTTCTGATGTGACGTGGCTTGCGTGTCGGCAGCTCCCACGTTCCACTGCAGATTGTGATAGCCAATGCCGGGATTTCCTGTGCATGGGAGATCTATCAAGTCGTATTCCGCTGGAGACGGGAACTGGTGTAATTTACGTCGCTGCCGAAGGACCTATAAACATAGATGTTACTATTTATTAGCCACCCTTTCTGGGCATTGTTGTTGGAGAAGGCGGTTCGGAACCCCGCTGTATGCTGATCAAATATGCAAGATAATACCACCTGCCACACCTGTTGGAAAGCATAGTAATCGATGCGTGTTAAGCCCATACCGATGAGAAGGGCACAAGGCTGTGTGGAAATTGCTTAACAGCCGAAATCGGGGAATCGTGCATATTAGGCCGAATCTCGAAATCCATGAAAGTAGCCGCCTCTGAATGATACGTTCTTAGTTCTACTGCGCCGCTTTCTTCACCTCTCTCATGCTCTTTCAACACAATTCTAAGCTTACAGGACATATTCATAGGCTTACTCTTACTGCCGGGGTTAGTGGAATATGATAAGTGCGATAGTTGCATGTCTTTGAAAGCCTCCGCCGCCAATGCCCTATTGCAAACTGGAAACAATACTTTAGGCCATGTGAGGATTTCAACCCAAACCATCTAACACTGGTGCTAGTGTCTCAAAGGATCCATTAGATCTACAAATTGCTAAGTCGTCGTTGCTCTAGACTGACCTGACCGTCAATACTAGTCATTAATTCGTGCTGAGCAGGTCACATCATCAAAGAAAATTGGGCTTCGAATTATGTTCAGTCGAGAGTCCGTAGGAGATATTAGAATATAAACCATCCTAGCCTTCGACTAACGAGGTTTCTGAACGCTGTACAAAATGTCTCTAGATCGAGCCCGATCCGTCAGGCCCTATCCTGACGCTCACGATTGTTCTAGGATATAACCTCAACTCACTCGTGTCGTGAATGTAAGAAGCCCCAAGAAACAGACTTTATTCCATCAGTATTTATTCACGCCGACTTCGATTTGCTAAGGCTAGTGTATTGATTATTGATGTGTTACAGTACTATATATGCAACTGCAGATAATCAAGTGTCCGACTTGATTACGTTCTATTTTTGGCAGTGTACCGGTTATAGCGCTGCAGTTCTCTTCCGTGACATGATGCCTTGAAATCCTTTCCAGTCGAGATTTTATTAAGTAGTTATGCTTCTCTACGTTACTTTTAGAGTCTCTCTTTAAAAATCGAGACCGCTGCTCAAGTGAAACAAACAGATGATGAAGTATCGAACGACTGGTAGGATCAGCGTTCTCCGTGGCGCTATCAGAACATGCCGAATTCCCTCATTCCTCTTCGTGTGGTTCGATACACTCAATATTTTCCACCGCAGAAGCGATCGGAAGCTGGTTAAAATAAACACCGCTAATAGGGAGCATAAATTATGAAACGGGCATTTGATGCTCATGGTGTGGTCGCCTGGGTCGTGCTTGGAGGATGTTATAAATAATAGGACGCAGGTCAGAAGGATTCATAATTATTCACATTTCGGTCCTCCATCAGCCTACATATGTATGGCAATTTTTCCATATCAACAGGAAGAATGGTGCACCGGGCTTAAATATGGAGACGTGAGGATAGACTTTCAAGGAGATTTTGTGATGCTAGCTTTCGGTCATCTAAAGCACACCTCTTGTGCGGACACCATTACCACACACAATTCGAAGCATGCTCGGAATTCGCTATCTCAATATACAAGTTACAATAGGAACGATGAAATCATACCATTATACAACACAGCTATTAGTTTCCACGTTGCTCTTACAAGCATTGATCCCTGAGCTAGCTTTTGAACATCCATTTGCAGATCACAGAGACAATTCACAATGCCCTAACCTAGCAGATACCATCACCACCGAGTCCAAGTGATATTCGAAATGCGGTGGCAGAAACTATTTATTTGTGTGGTGTGTTATTAGTTGACGGCTTGGCCCAGATGGTGCCTGGCTTAAGAAATTGTCACGGGGGGGGCTGAAGTTTTTGCTTCAAGGGAGTAGCAAGTCTCAGTCTTGACTCCGACCGCCGTCCGTCGCGACCCCTATTCCCGTCCCAGTCCGTGTCAGGGTGGGACGCGTCAGATTCAAAAGCCTCGGGGGTGGACGACCAGCAGCCGGAGGGACGGTTCGTGGAATCTAGAGACGGTGGACTAAGTGAAAAGAGGCAACGGCTACTAATGGCTGCGGCTATTTGAGAGCTGCGACCCCTTAACTCTCTACTAATATGAAGGCGCATAAGAGTATTCCGTTTCGAAAGCCCTCAAAGTTTGAGCCCATGTGACCTTTGAGCCCGATGACCCGTAGACGAGCCCGGTGACGAACGTCACCCAATCTCACTCGTAGCTCGAAGGGACGCCACCTACCTTGTATATATTGTGATATCTATCCGAGATCTATCTCTATATAATTCCTTTTATAAAAACGAATTATAAGAAAAAGCAAAGTTTAAATCCAAATCATTGAATCCACAAATGGCGTGTCGAGGCGAATCAGTTCTACACGATGCCGCAGCTTACTGCGACGAAACGCGATCTGATAATGAGACGGACAAAGTGTATTTGTCAGTCATGTGAAATTGAATATGATGTTGTAGGAAAGGTGAAGTCGTCCGAGCTTAGTCGGTCGTTCGCTCCAGTGATAATTCGACTTCAGATGAGTTCCATATATTGGGCCAGGCAGGATCAGCTGAAGTTACTTCAAATCACATCAAACCTAGATGACTTCCCGACGCACATCGAGAACATAACAGCACATCATTGGTGGCAGGGCCCGCCCAGACGTTTCTATCTCACTTAGATTATAGCAGAGTATATACCTAAGCCTCGACTACGATACATAAAAGAGCGACAAAAGCGCAGAAAAAGGTTTCCGCCATCCGTGGGAAAGTGGACTGGCTAACTGACCGACTGACCGACTGACCGACTACCTATCTCAGCGCAGGAGAGGCGACTGACTGACTACTAGCTGACGGATTGATTAATGGACCAACAAGGTAATAGTCTTAATAGGCGGCGACGGCAGTCTGGGCGACGGGGACGATCTCCTCCTCGTCCTCCTCGACCATGCCGCCGAGGATCATGGAGGGTGGCGCGAGGGCCTGGATCTCGGGGGGGCTGGTGAAGGCGAAGAACTTCTCGTCGTGCCACTGGCCGGCGGTGATGTGGCGGCCCTCGGAGTCGGTGAACATGGTGTCGTTCTCGGCGCGCAGGAAGTAGGCGATGGAGTAGCGGTGCTGGGAGTAGTCGAAGGGCACGACGCGGTGGATGCACGACTGCATGGTGTGGCCCGAGGCGAAGCGCAGCGAGTCGCCGACGTTGACGACGGCGGTGCCGGGGCGCGGCTCGACGAAGCCGAACTCGCGGGCTCCGGGGGGCCGCACCTGCATCCCCCACTCCTCGCTGAAGAGCAGCGTCAGCGAGCTGATGTCGGTGTGCTTCTGGTGGCCGATGTTGGCGTCCTTGCGCGGGTCCGACGGGATGTAGTGCATCATGGCCAGCGTGCTGGTCGACGGCCGCTCGTTGCGGTGCGTGTTCTCGAACCGCGACGCCCCCGTCAGCCCGCAGCCCGTCGACAGCGCCGACAGGATCGCCTTGGTCACGATATTGGAGCCCGCGATCGCGTTCTCGAGCACCTTCATATCCGGGCTGTTCTTGATCACGTCCGGGATGTGAGGGCTGTCCTTCTGGATCTCGTCGCGGGAGACCTATTATCAAGAGTTAAGACGCGGATATCCAGGGGGGAGAAGAAAGTTCGACACTGGAATGGCAATGACAATGGCAAACTCACCTTGATCATCTCGTAGCCATCCTTGGTGTTCGCCAGGACACCAGTGCGAGAGCCGATGGGCTCGTAGCTGTTTCATTCGCCCCTGTTAGCTTCACTTCATCTCGCAACTTCTTCCCTCCCCTCCCCCCTTATGCTTCTTCTTCTTCTTCTTCTTCTTCTTCTCTCGGGTAGGGGGCACCAGAGGAGCTAAGAGCTTACCCCAAGTGCGGTGCCACCAGACCGTATTGGTTCTTGGCCTCGAGGGGCGACTCGAAGAAGCGGTGCATGAGCTTCAAGGTCTCCTGCTGGTCCTCGAGGAACCGGCGGCCATCGATGCCCTGGAGGTCGATGTAGAAGTAACCTTCATCCTGGCAGCAGCGGACCAGTCTCTCGATCTCGTCGGGCTCGTGCGAGAGCAGCTTGCTGAAGTCGATGGTCTGCACCGGGTAGACTGGGACCTGCTTCCCGTTCCACTCGACGGTCCGCAGGGGCTCGGTGTTGATAGCCATGGTGACTAGATTTCTTTTTTTTTCTTTCTTTTATTAAAGAAAAACGCACGATGCTATCAAGAGTGTGGTCGACGGGGAGGAGTTCTGTCCACTGCGATCTTCTTACGAGGGAGCTTGGATTGGCCTTGGTCTATTATATACGTCTATTCAATAAGAGTGTTTTGGTGTTTGCTGCACAGATGGAACCGGTTACATGAAGAAAGAAGCCATGTAGTGGTCGGAGGATTGCCCTCCATGCATCTTAAGGGAACTATCGACACCGCGGTAGATGTCCCCCCTTTTACCCAACGCTGCCGTGTATTTATCCACGAAGCACCTCTCACAGTGCCACCTTGCGCAACGCCACCGAACCGACCTCGTCACCCGTCGCCTGTGCAATCTATAATCTGGCAGAACTGGACCGTATTCTTGGCAAAGCAATTGGGACATTGGCAGGATCCATCGAATACAGTACCAAGGCCCGGCAGATGTGTTTCCAACTTCACTTCCTGGCAGCCTATTCCTGCTTTGGTATGAGGGAACCCCCGATCTACTTGATTGCCTCCGCACGCCTGTGGATTATCGAGTCCTTTCCGGGACCCTGCAAAAAGACCTCACCTCAAAATACGTGATGCGGGTATCCGTATATTTTGCCACCGCGCCCCTCACTCCGGTGCCACTTATGAGGCGTCCTAACGTAGCGTCGTGGTAAGTCATCATACGGGCACCAACGAAGGACGATACGATACTGGAGAGGTATCAGACCATCGTTCGTGTCTCCGTTCTACCCGATTGCGGGCTTCGGTCCCATCATCCACCCGTCCAACTTCGGCAGAGGTCACGCTGATGACTCGTCCATCATTGCCATAGACAAGATAGCCCATTTCAAACCAAGCGAAGAGCTAATTCTCGAAAGAGCAAGCCTATTCGGAACTTGATACCATTCCCTGTGCGCCGCCAACTTACGGAAGAATACCCGGCCCCTGTTACGCAGACTTCTTCCTACCTCATATGCACCCTTTAATTTATTGATCACGTCAGGGAGGGGGGGCGCGCGCGATGGAAGCTGTTGAGGGCTTTGCTGTTGCACCTCGCAGATCATATTGCTTGCTGGCTGGGAGCCAAAGAAAACAGCTACACGTACATATACTTGAACGCCTAACACTCACCCGCAACAGAAGCACAACCGCGAAAGATCAAACGAGAAATGGACTCTCCGACTCCTCACGTAGAAACACCATCCCAGATGTCCAACCCAGGTGCCCTAACAAGACCCTTCCTTCTCGGAGTATGAGAAAAGATTCGTTGCATCCATTCATTCCGTCATATACATGGCCAAAGCATGCTAGGCCAACGTCGATCCGAGGAGCCGTGAAGAATTTGCCCTCGCTGCAGGAAACCATCGGTCATCCGTCTCGCATCCTGCACGGAGGTCATTGGGATCGGGTCGCAAGACGCCGAGCATGCTCGCTATCTGGCTTCCTGGTCTATCCGGCCCCTCTGGTCCCCTGGCGTTTTCTTCTCCTTTTTAGACTTGAAAACGAACTCTCCCATTATGTGGATGTGGTCCGCGGGGAAGTGATAGTTGGGAAACCCGGGCACTCGCTTCAGGTACTCCGCATCCGGGGGGCCAAGAAGCTCCACGACATCTAACGTGTTCGTGGTGTACCAGATATAATCAATGGCACCCGAGAATGATGGTGTATAGTTGGTGAATGTCAATTCGTCAGGCGTGCCGAAGAGGTGAGCGTACGAGTTCCTCAGGCTGAATGGATGCTCAATGCCGTCTCGCGTGAAGTTGCCATAGGAATGCCCCTTCAGATCTGGGTGGTCTGGCGGTATCCGACCCTTCTCCAAAAGTTCATAGACCGAGCTGTCGGTCGTGGAATTGTAATCACCGCATACAAGCAACGGAATCTCCGTATTATTACGGTATTCCTGGCTTGGCAGGGGCTCGGGGAAGTCCTCGGCTTGACTGCCCTCTACGGACGACTTGGTGAGTTGCTTCTCTTCAATCGGTATCGGTGGACGTCGAGTGTAGCGCTCGGATTGCTTGGTGACCAGCTCCATCAGGATACCCGTCTGCACTGCCTTGACGTCTGGCAGATATGATTCCCAGCAGAGATGGGCGTTGACGACGATAAACCGATTGCCCGTAAACCGCGATTCAAAAAAGCAGTAGACAGCAATAGTGTCCTTGGGCATGACCCGGTTGAAGACGTCATCCGCCGATTTCATGTCTGGCCGATTGATGGCTGTTTGTCGGAAGTCCACCAGCTGCTTGTCCAGCAAGATGTATTTGTCACTCTTGTAGAATATGGCACAACCATCGACCGCCTGCTGATCTTTACCCGTCATGTGCTTAACGCGAGTCTTGGGGTAGAAGACGCCCCTATAGCCCTTCTTCCCGAGCTCGGGACTGAAGAAGTCGTCAAACGCATCCATAGCCGTCTCCTGCAAGCAGAGAATATCGGCATCCCTATCATTGAATTCTTGCATTATGCTGTCTCGGCGATACTCCCACAACAGAGCGCTGGCTGGCGTGTATCCATATAGCGTGCTCGAGGCATACTTGTCACACAGCGTATTCCAGGACAGCACTCGAAGGTGTTCCTTATCAGACCCTACGTCTTCCTGGATCGTGATGGGCACACGTGGCGCGGGCGGCATTGGGACTGCTGAGCGTTAGCCTAAGTCGGCAGGTTTCACAGAAAGATAGGGGGGCGTACTGGGGGCGTTCTCTTTGAGATAGTTGATGAACTCTTTGGTACCTCCATCCATAATCTTGGCCTTGATATCGCTATCTAATGGATTGCCCTGTATTCCCAGCAATTCGAGAAAATGAAGCGCACCTAGTTCGAAGGGTATGGTTTGGATATTGTTGTTGAAAAGCAACAGCTGACGTAGGGGGGTACACATGCCTAACTCAGGTGGTAGGTGGGTGAGCTGGTTATGAGAGACATCGAGCAGACGTAGGGAGCGGAGCTGCCCTATGGCCGGAGGAAGCGAGGCCAATTGGTTGGAGGAGAGGTAGACCTCGGTGAGAAACTGGTATTCGTTGAAGAGGGGCGGCGAGACGTTCTTCAGGCCTTGGCCACTCATGTCGAGCATCAACCAATCCTGTCTGTCGAGGGCCTTGTCAAAGTTGACGGGTCTTCCCCTGTCCTCCAGCTCGCCGTCGACGGGCTCGTTGGCATCGGTGTTTGCGAGCGGGCCGATGCCCTTGTTCTCCGACGCCTTCGTTCTTGCATAGTAGTGCTGCTGGTGTTGTTCGGCCATGGTCTGGTGCGCCTGCTCAGCGGCCTTGAAGGCCTTCAGCTGCTCGTTCCAGTGCTCGCTGTAGAGCTGCTGGCTCTGCACGTTGCGAGCGCCGGCCGTGGCGCCATTTTGGTGGTTGCTAGGCGTGAAGGGGCTCACGTTGGGGCCGAGGGTGGCAGAGAAGCCGGCATGATTCATGGACCCTGGGGCTGCGTTGTGGCCGGTGTGGTCCTGCTGGAGGCTCTGGTGATGCTGGGGATGGGTATGATGCTGATGCGCCGCCTGCGGCTGGACGTAGGCATTGTACATCATCTGGGGCATTCCACGCCCGCCGGCGACACCATTTAGGCGTGAACTATGTCCCTGCTGATGATTGGGCCCGTACATAACGCCAGACGGATGAAGAATCCAGGTCGAAGATGGAGCGGAGCGGCACGGCGACGGAGAATCTCACAAGAGCGGGCGAAAAGCCTGGACGAGTCTTCAACAAGCTCGTTTGATCCTCTTGGGAAGGGGTGAGTCTACGGATATGCAAAGAGGTTCGTGGCGGAGATGTAGGTCCATCTGCGTTGGCGGTAGTCTCCGGGCGTCAGCCACAAGGGACCTCTCAGAAGTGACAGGTCGCGCGGCAAGGACTGGGTACAGGGGACGGCGTCAGTAGGGTCGCTGAGGTGGGCGGAGGTGCGGGAACGAATCGTCGAGTGGTGTACATGCATTCGGGTCAAGAAATTCGGTAGGCCGCTGCATAGGCACAGTGTATGGTTCGTGAGGGGCGTCGCGCTACGTTATGTCTGTGGTTGGGAATGCTGTCGCTGGGGGCGTCCGTTGAGGGTTCGCTGGAGGGGAAATGTATGATGGCAGCTCTACGATGTATGGTATCGCTGACTGGTATGGACGGCAAGGAGGGATTCAACCACGATGAGCGTGACGGAGAGCCAGCACAGATAGCGCGTGTCCGGTTGGATTGTGAACCCCTACCGTCGGTGACATAGTTAGCGCTGCTGCTCGGCGACGCCAGTTGCGAGAGGCTCGAGACTTACTGGACGCGATAGCTCGAGGGAGCGAAGGGTGTGGAGTATGGAGTGTGACTGGGTGGGCAGGGGCGGACTGCGAAGCGCGGTGCAAATGCAAATGCAGACGCAGACGCAGATGCGAATGCGATGTCGATAGAGGTCAAGAGGACTAGGGGACTGGCCGAGAAGGATGGCGCTGACTCGTGGCAGATACGGGTTATAAGGTACCTAAGGCAGGTAAGTGTGGCGATGTGTGTGGGTGTGGGTGTGGGTGTAAGTGTGGGTGTCGTCGTCGTCGTCGTCGTCGTCCCTGGTATCGGTCTTATTAGCTGCTTGCTGCTGGTTGGTGATGATGCCCCGTGGCAGTTTTGCACTCTATACTGGTAGTCTATACCTACTTGCCCATCCATACAAGTAGAGCAATCACTTACCGAATGACTGACTGACTGACTGACTGACTGACTTCTTGATTGACTTCTCGCGTATAAGTTCGGATGAGAGAGTGTCGCTAGCAGATGCCGAGGTCAACGGCAAAACCCTGGATCATGGTCTCTCTTGTCCTCTCGCTGGTTATCTCTCAAGCCTATGCCCGGTGGTAAGGATGTAGTGATCAGTGGTAAGTTAGGTTCAATGTATATCATTTGCCTGATACACAGTTACAGAGGTACTGGCTGGGCTTCTGGGGTGGACGATGCTTTCTTTGCCAGCCTCGCAGTCACGTGGCCATATACCCACCTCTACCTATTGTCTCCGCTAGGTACTCAAACCAGCCTTTGGATGTAGGTACCACCGGAGTATACATGGTACCTACTACTTAAGTATGTAAGTGGGAGTGTTCCGGAGGTTGGACAATACATAAAGTAGGTAAGTAAGTTTGTACACTACTTCGTACATTACATCCATTATCATTTCCCTGCGCTTGTGTACCTAGTGTACCCATCCGTATAACCACAAGATACTGACGAATAGAGAAAACCGATCACTCTCTACAATTTCCATCATCAGAATATGCAAGCAGGAGCTGCAAAGTGCTAGGCCAGTATTCTAACTTACGGTAAAAAACGTGGATGTGCTACCAAAGAACCTAGAATTATTTATGTTGTTCATATCTGATTACTCTGAATACGTAATATATATCGTAAATAAGCCGAAACTGTAACTCTATGCCAAGCGTATATAGGTTAGGTAGGTAGTCTTTGTAAGTACCTACCTTTAAACCTAGTACCTACCAGTGTAAGTTGCAACATGGAGGAGCGAGGAGCAGTGTTGCCTAAGGTTATTTTGTCTTGGCACAACGGCAAATCTTTTTAGTGTATGACAAGTTTAAGAGCTTTGCCTACGTGTACTTCTACACGGTGGGGGTGAGTACCTGCAAACAGCAACCCGGTAGCAGCAGCATGTATCATATCTAGTACATGAGCTACTTTTCAACTCGGGGAAGATAGGATTGCAAAGGTCCTTGAGAACATAATGGGTATATTTGCACAAATGCTAGTCGGCGACTTTCCGGAACGTCTTTCGTAGGGACTTAGGTATTTCCTATTGCTTTTTACCAAGTACTCCGTAGGTGTTTCGGGAAGAGACTGCAGGGACCCTAGGACGATAAGGTAGTGAGGCGACCCTTGCACACAGTACATATAGTACATGCCTATTGGCATCAACTGTCAATCACCAATTATCAAGCGATCTATCAGCGGAAACCGATGTGTTTCTTTGCAAGCAAGGGATGCTATTCGCTAATCTCACTATTAGTTACTCTCACTATCAGCAAGAAAAGCAATCACAGTCAGGCTAAGGCCAATAGATAAATGAGAAAGTACTACTCGAATCCTTTTTACAAAGAGAATTAATAGGGGGGCACCCTCGTTTGGTTATTGGGGCACCCTCCGGCCTGATTCGGCCTGCCACATTGCTGACGGCCCGACCCACGCTGCCGACCCAACCAACTTTTTATCGCTGATTCGAAAAAATTAGATGTATTGCAGTCAATTTAATAATAGCTCTGCCGCAACGCTGCGTAGAGTAAAAGCTGCAGAAAACAACAGGCAGGTTAAAGCGATGGTCTACGAGGCAGCAAAGCCAGCGAGCACTATTAGCAGTACAACTCTTGATATAGTAAACGTACTGTTGCAACAATAATAACAATAACAACAACACCAGCAGCAGCGCCAACAAAAACAACAGCTCTAAGCTATTAAAAAGACGATAAATCGATATATTAACTGACGCTGGCGGAATTGGCTGCGATAGAATTAAAAAAGCCGGCCAGGTCAGCAGCGTAGATCGGGCCGTCAGCAATATAGCAGACCGAATCAGGCCGGAGGGTGCCCCAATAACCAAACGAGGGTGCCCCCCCATTAATTCTCTTTACAAAATAAGGGGACAGATATTATGAACCCAATACAACACAATACCTCCAAGACGTAGTTTCGAACAAAACGCATTTTTGCCGGATAAGAACGTGATAGGAGTCAACGTACCCATGCCGTAACCTTTGCAGAATCTTTGGAAGCAAAGCACCATCTAGGTACCTGAAGCTGGTATAGGAGGTAGGAGATAGGTATAATGACGTAGGTAGCTTGGTGAGGGAGGGTAAGTTGGGTTCTGCTTCGCTGCTTTTCGCCTCACGACTCACCTCACCAACGTGCATGTGGTCATTCGCGTGCTACGAGAGCGTTGTACCCGTGCGGTATTATCGCTTCACCGTAACCTTCGGTACACCGTACACGTATGGCATCATGTGTAAGTAGGTACCTACTTGTACCTACCTAGGTAATTGAAACTCATTGGACTCTCCCTAGTGTACACTACTTACTTACCTAACACTTAGGAGGTAGGTACGTAACCTACCTAGCCTACCACCCAAGTACATACTTTACTTAAGTCACCTACATACCTTACCCAGAGGTAGGTATACTATATCTATCACACACCATCGCCGCAATGTTCAAGATAAACGGGGACTTGGGATATCAACTGATATCGACAAACGCAACCCCTGAGCTAATGGCGATCCGTCGGAACCGCCAGCCGCCACACCAAGAAGAGGAGGCCAAGACCTCCAAGATATCCACTTCGACAACCGTCGCCGCTGCCACCTCTCCCAGCACCACCACCGCCAGGACCACCACCTCCACCCTGGTCTCTGCCCCTATTATTCTACCCGAACCTGCTCTCGACCTCAAGACCACCTCCACCAGCACCGACACCACCGACACTACTGTCACCAACCTCGACCTCGATCCCGACCCTGGCCCTGACCCCGACGGGGACCAGAGCCAGAGCCAGAGCCAGAGCCGGAACAAGAACAAGAACAAGAACAAGAACAAGAACAAGAACAAGAACAAGAACCAGTACCAGAACCAGAACCTGGATCCGGACCTGGACCTGGACCGGCCGGCGCCCCCCAGAAAGGACACCGCCACGCTCGCCAACGCCACGCCCGCCGTCGCCGACCCTAACCCTCTCCCCGGATGTGACGATCCCAGTAGTCCCGAGCAAACCACAGCCGGCGCTCGGCCCAGCTTCGGTGACCACCGCTCGTGGCTGTTTGGGAGGTCGGCGAGGAGACGTACTAGCTCGCTGACGAAACCGTCGGCTCCGCTCTCATCGCCTCATCTGGGCACTTCGTCGTCGCCCCATTCTACCGCCTCGACCCAACCGACATCGTCGGACCACGGCCTGCTGCCCGTCTCCCTCCGCGCCGCCACAGCGCCCGCCCCGTCCCTTGTACCTCACCCCACGCCGGCGTCCGCACCTCCTGCGCCCTCCCAGCCCCCCGGCTCCCCCAAGCATACGCTGTCGAACGGCCACACGGATGACACGAGTCCTCGTCAGAGCCACACGTCCCTCGTCAGGCCCTCCTGGCGGGATTCCTTCCACCGGAGATCCACGCACCAGCTGCCGCTCTCGGTCGAGCCGTCCGTAGGCCCGACCAAGGGCTCTAATCTACACGGCCATCACGGTAGCATGCCCAGCTCTGCCTTCTTGCATCAAGCACCATACCCTATTCAGTATCCCTTCCTCCAGGGTGACGTGCCGTCCCCGAGAAGCGGTGCGCCCGCTACTCAATCCAAGGCAATGGCCTCCCCCGACGCCCTCTTGTCATCTTCGGCCGAGAGGAGTGGTGCCCTCTCGACTGCCTCGAATACCACCTCCACGACTACGAAGCCCCCGGCCACTCAACTTCCAGAGGCCAAGGCTTTCGTCGTTCGCAATGGCCGCACCTACATCAACGACTCCACATTGCCCTACCCTCTACCGGTAGATCTACCCGAGCTACACCGCCAGTCTCTTCGCACCCTCCTCATGTTCCAGCTGTTCGGCGGCCCTATCCTTTCGTCTGCCTTTGCCAGCAAGCCGCCGACTCGTGTCCTCGATGTGGGTTGTGGTGCGGGTTTTTGGAGCATGATGTGTCATCGCTATTTCGCCCAGCATGGCCATTCGTCTATCTCCTTCACCGGCATGGATATCGTGCCGCTGGGCGGTTCCGGGGCTGGTTCGGATGTCAAACCGGACAAGGAAATGCGGTGGGAGTTTACCCAGCACGATATACGACAATTACCTTGGCCCTTTGCCGACGGTGAATTCGACCTCGTCATGGTCAAAGACATGGCATTCGCTTCCTCCTTTCGCGACTCACAGCTCATCATGGAAGAGTATCTGCGCGTATTGAGACCTGGTGGGGTGCTGGAATACTGGGAGACGGACTCCACCATTCGCATGCTCCGTCCACACGCGCCCAAGAACGTGCCCACGAGGCCGCATGATGACGATACCTCGAGCGATGGCGGCGATGACGAAGACAATGCCGAGCGGATGGGCGCCTATGTGATGACTACCAACACCCCAATAAGCGCACCCCTCAACCCGTACCTGGTCGAGTACAATGGTTGGTCGAGCAAGGCGCTGGAGGCGCGTGGGCTCTCCGCCGTGCCCTGTACTCTCATTGGTGCCTATCTGCTACAGGAAGCCGAGTCGTTGACAGATGTGCACTCCAAACGACTGGCAGTGCCGCTGAGCGAGATTCGATGGGAGCGTGAAGGGGTTGGCGGTGTCGTGACCAAGGACGGCAAGAGCTATATCGACTCTCAGAAGGGGAAAATCAAGGACAATGATTGGAAAACCGGAAGTCCAGTAACAGCAGCACAGTCGGCCCTACGGAGGACGGCCCTCGAGACAACGGTCAGCTTCATTCTCTCGCTCGAGCCGCTCCTACGGGAGGTGAGCGGCAAGAGCCAGGAAGAATGGGACACGTGGGCAGGCAAGATGACAAATGATCTCTTGCGAGAGGGCGGCACAAGCTGGGGCGAATGCCTAGAAGTAGGAGTCTGGACTTCGCGAAAGAGGCATAATAAATTGTGATGGTGACACAGACGACGAATAAGAAGAAAAGGAAAAACACGACATCAAACGTCTGCAAGCACAGCTTCTCCAGTCAACTTCCAAGCCCATGTATTACTGCCGGATGTCTCTGCCAGCTACAACCTTATATTGCATGACTCCACTTGTTGCAGCTACCTTCTACACTGTCATCTACTTCCAGTGCTGTTCCCATTCCCGGCCTTACCATATCACGCGCCATCGTATCTTTTCCTCAGCGTCCGATACCTTTTGAGATAATACCTGCATAGCGTTTTGTTGTCAGCACATTCCTTGGACACACGAGATTTAAGTATTCAACCCGGAGAGAGGGCAGGAAGAGCAGCGGAAATATCCCCCCCCTCCCCGCCACTCCTTCGGTGGCTAAGCCGTCGAGGCTGGGGGCCTTGGAGGGCCGCGTCTCTTCTTGGTGATAGGATGATCGGGGTGTAGACATGTCCATATGTATATTCGTTCTTCTAAGTACACGTGTAAAGTTGAATTCCCGGTGGCTCGTGATAGACGGTAGAAAACGTGGCTAAAAGAAATGAAATTTCATTCGGCTTGGGACTTTTTCACCATCGTTCGTGCACTGAGTAATACGAAGACGGGCGAGCGATGGTGTTCGATCAAGGCGAGAGCGCCAGTTGGTTAGAAACTCAGCGATGAAGGTATTTTCCACTCACAGCGCCTCGATCTCTGTTCGCAGGGAGGTAAGCCGTCAGCCGTTCAAGCAGGCGTTAAAGTAGGTGAATCAATGTACAAGGTCCCAAGCCGAGGAGGACCCAGCCCCAGATCGCAGGGGCCTGCAGACAACAAGGATTTATTTGCACACCGTACCTTTCCTCACGAAATCGGCCCGCTCTATGCCCCTCTTGATGTCGTCTTCGCTCCTCATCTGTGCGTTGGCCATGAAGGCGCGGTGCAGTCGTGGTCGAAAATAGGAAAACCCGAGCGGGTAGTCTTTGCCTAGGTAGAGGAGCTCTGTACGGGTGAAATGGATGGATGCGTCCGTGCACCCGTCCATCCGTAGTTCTATGAGCTTCTTGAGGATATCACGGGGGAAAGGGTGGTGGTCTCTGAAAGGGATGACTGAACATGTTTGCTATGCATTGGATATATATATATATATATATATATATAGGTATTTACCTTTGTAAATGGCGATAACTTGACGCCGTAATTCCGGATTAGGAGCCGACATCATCTTGTGTGTCTTGTGTGCATGAGTGAGTGGTCATGCCTGGCGCTCTTGTATTCCTCCCCCCCGGTGCCGGTTACGTAGATCCGGTCGGTGGAGTAGAAGGCGGCGGTATAGGCGAAGGCGAATATCGGTGTGAATAGGTTTAATGCTGCAAAATGGTAGGTTAAGTAAGAAGTAGGTTAGGTAGATACCTACATCAAACGGCATATGTCACGACCCAACGCCAAGACTTAGCTTGAAGCTACCTGTAAGCTGAAGACTCCGTAAACTACCTATAATTACTTAGTTAATAGTTCGATTTCTTTTTAAGAAAACAATTGCGAATTATTTTGTCGAACTATTCAATTTATCCAAATGATTATGTAAAATCTTTATTTGTTTTATTTCAATCTTTAAAGAAAAATCGGAAGCGATAAACTAAGCAGGTAGCTGAATGAATACCTTTGGTAAGTTGCAACTACCTAAATCAGGTAACCACCTGACCAGTGGTCACTTCAACGGGACCCGGGGAAGGCTGTCGGCGGCTGGCGTACAGATGTTCGTTAGTTACCTTAGGTACTCGAAGTAGGGTACTTCGTACTCGGTACTCCAGCTGGGGCTGCTCTGGTGGTCTGGTCTGGTCTGGTCTGGTCTGTGGTCAAAGCGGACGAGACTCTCCAAAATCAACAAGCATCGTTTTCCCAGTAGCCGTTTTCCTGTACCAGTACGTGTTTCTACAACTGACCATCATCTCTGGGGGGGCCCTCGTACTGCGTCGTCCCGGCTTCTACCTAATTGTCGCCGTCCGTCTCAGACCCGTCCGTCTTACGGCTCCCGCTTCGTCTCCATTCCGTCCTCCCTGTTCCTCGCCCGTTGCAGCCCATCCGGTCTCAACCCATCTCGTCGTCCACCCTCATCGTCCAACCGTCATCAGCCATCTAATAAGATCAAGCTGGCAGTGATCATCCAGCATTGTTGCCCTTTGCACACATAGCCCGACTCGTCTCATCCTCTTCCCTCCTCCTCCTCCTCCCCCTCCTCCTTCCTCCTTCCTTCCCGCTGCTGAGCTCCCAGCGTCGGAGCACAGGTCTCTCTCATTTTGTATCTTGCCCTCCTTGACTGTGTTTTATTTGTGCTTTCTTCTCCCAGTCCGTCGTCTGGTCGGCTCTCCTTCGTTTTCTGGTCTCGAGGTCAAGTCGCTCGTTCTCTAGAGAGCAGGGGGAAAAAGAGAAGGTCAAGAATATCCGAAGACGACCAACCCAGAGAAAAAGGGAGACGAAGAAGAGGGAGAGAGAAAAAAAGGGTATCCCTGAGAGAGAAAGAAGAGAGAAAGACGTAAGAGAGAAGAGAGAGAGCGCGAGGGAATCCATCCGAGACAAGGGTCCCCTTAAAAAAAATCAAAGCCAAAATCACAAATCAAAAATAAAAAACCGGCCCGACAAGATACAGCAGCAGCAGCGCATTGTCAGGTATTTTTATCTATCTCGTCGACGCTCCTTTGCTCGTCCCACCCAGCCGAGAGATTGTCAGCAATCTATCTACTACTTACCTACTTTTACTACTCGTCCAGCACCTCGACATCTACACCTCGACATCTACACTTCCGACATCTATACACTTCCGACATCTACACTTCCGACATCTGCACTTCTACATCTGTACTTCTACATCTGCACTTCTACATACATCTACACATCTACTGCACCTCGTCTTATATCCTCTCATGCTACTACAACATCTGACACTCTACAGCCAATCTAGACTGCATCCTTGTCCGTCTGTCTCCCTCTCGCACCAACCGACCGACGCCGTTCCTGCCACCGCAGCTTGGCCTGTATTCGTATCCCTGAGCAGAACCGGCTCCTCGCCTCCTCATCCTCTCTCTCATCCTCTCCCATCCGTGTCCTCGCGCTACAATAGGCAGTTCCGGACAGCAGTGGTACACCCCCCCCTGTTCCGAACATGTCGAACCAACAAACGCCGCCGCCCCATATCGATCGATACGTCGTTATCCATGTTGCGACTACCTGCGACGAGCATGGCGTCTACGTGACGAAGGACTCGGCCGAGGTCATCGAGCTTGGCTGGATCTTGCTCGATTCCAAGTCTCTCGACGAGGTACGCTGCACCGCCCGCTGCTATGCTATGCTCTTGCTAGTCTTTCTTCGTCTCCTACAATCTATCTATCCACATGGTGATATTGCCTTCCCTTGCCCCCCCTGTCCCATTCCCCCTGCTTGGAGCTGCCTCAAACATCCCGATCAGACGTGGGCGCGGCTGACCCGGACATGACCAACTGCTAGATACACCGCGAAAGCGTGCTCGTCAAGCCCATCAACACACCCATCACCCCCCTCTGCAGTGAGTCCCATCGATTCGACGGTCCGCGTCGGCGAAACACGACCGAGGCTTGGTAGGCTGACCGTGCATCAAAACCCCCCCAACTACAGCGAGTCTCACTACCCTGACGTGGGAACATGTGCGAAACGCCGGTACCTTCCGAGACGCCGTGAACCGCTTCGACGCCTTCGCCTCCGAGCACCTCACGTCCCAGAATCTCGACTTCGTCTTCGTCACCCTCGATGCCTGGGACCTTCGCGTGCAGCTCCCACGCGAAGCCCGTGACAAGGCCGTTGTGCTTCCGCCGTACTTGCAGCACTCTCGCACTTTCGATCTGCGAACCGAGTATCAGCGCTGGCAGCAACACCATCCCGAGTCTCTACCCTTCGGTCCCTCTATGCTATCTAACATATGCGCTGCCCTCGAGGTTGAGCCTGTCCAGTCCAGCGCCCCAATCAAGCACAATCTACCCTTCCATCTGCAGGCCCTGGCCCCGGCCTCGCCGCGTCGCGCCATGGAAGAGGCCGTAACACTAGCTCGTGTTCTTCGTGGCCTGATCAGGAAATCGCAACCGCCCCAGGATCATCCCGATGTATTGACTCGCCCCATGGACGCCCGTGCCGACGTGCGCGCCTTTCTGTCGGAGCGAAGCAAGGTTTTGCACATGTCTGGTCTGCCCCATGACACCACCCAGTCAGAGCTCGAAAGCTGGTTCACCCAATTTGGCGGCCGCCCCATTGCTTTCTGGACCCTTCGCACGCCCGAACAGCATAAGCCTACAGGAACGGGGTTTGCTGTCTTCTCGTCTCATGAAGAGGTCAGTCTTAATTTGCCGTCTTTTTTTTCGCCCCACCCCTTCACGGCTTCTCTTCCATGTACTCTCAAAGCGGCAGCACAGTACCCGTTTTCGCTGCTGACAGTGCTAATCTACAGGCGGCTGAGAGTCTATGTATGAATGGACGTGCCCTCAATGAGAAAGCCATCGAGGTTTCTCCATCTTCGAGCCGTGTGCTAGATCGCGCAGCTGAGGTCCTGACCCCTTTCCCTCCTAGCAAAAACCGGCCACGTCCCGGTGATTGGACCTGCCCATCTTGCGGTTTCTCCAACTTCCAAAGGCGAACAGCTTGCTTCCGCTGTTCATACCCGAGCAATGGACACCAGGGTGAGATGAGCTACGGCTACGGCTACGGACCCCCGGCCATGATGGCTCCTCCGCACCACGGCGGTCACCACGGAAATATGGGCCACGGCGGTGGCCGTATGGGAGGCAGCGGTCCCGTTCCTTTTCGAGCCGGAGACTGGAAGTGCGGTAATGAGGTCTGCGGTTATCACAACTTCGCCAAGAATGTCTGCTGTCTTCGGTGTGGCTCCAGTCGCGCTGGTGCTGCCATGGTGGCTGATTCAGGCTATCCGTCGCCGATGGACGGTGGCTCCAACTACGGTATGGGGTCGGGCTCTATGACCAGCACACCGGGCCCCGGACCTTTTGCCTCGGCCGGGGCTCCCTTCGGGCCTGCTGGTGGTTACGGTCAACACTTTGGTGGGCCGCCAAGTACGTATGCCTTACCGTCCGGTATTGGCGGGGGCGCCGCTCCCTACCCGTCCCTCAACACGCATTTTGGCCCAGCACCAGGATCCCACTCCGCCGGCCCCTTTGACAGCCGCGCTGCCGAGGCCGCCTTCCAAGCTGCTGGAAATGGGCCTGCTTCGGCCGGTCCGTCGAACAACAGTAATAATAACAACAACTTCTATGCAGGACAATCGGAGAACGACCCCTTTGCGTTTCTGTCTTCTGGCATGGGCGGTCTCTCTGTCAGCGGCGGTGATGCTCGTCAGAATGGTGCCGGCGCTCCAGCAAGCAAATCGCCTGCTTAAGCAGCTACCCGGGCCCAATATTTTCAAACGACCCGCGTCGACCGTCGTCATAGTAGACGTGTTCGGATTGATGCACTTTTGGAGCCACCGATAATAAAAGGTGGCCTTATCTCTCAACTTTCCCATTGGCACACACATATACACACCTCCACGGACATGGGTTGGACACCTGGACGCAAGGCATCGATAACAAGATGCGGATCAGTCTCAATTGAACTACCATGGGATGCTTTAGTGGGAGTTGGAAAGTACAAGGGCACATGATCTTTCTGACACGTACACCGAAAGAGGGTAAATAAGGCGGTTTGATAGCATCGCGGGCCTTTATGTGCATCTTTCGCAGCAAGCAACCTGGTATAGTTTTAAGCACCTCAACCTAGACGGACGGACATACTTGTACATGACTGGAAATTTGTAGCAGGACTGGGCTTGAACGGCGGCATAGCGAGGGAGTGAAAAGGATGTATTTGGGTTGTGTTCCTGATCCCCCCTTTCCAAACAAAGTTTGATGTCTTAAACTAACTCTCGTACCTTTTTTTCTTTCAATTTCTCCTTTCACCACATTTTTTTACCTACTTTACTAAACCATACTCCCCCCCTCCCCCTTTCCCCCTTTCCCCCTTTCCCCCCATTTCCCATTCCCCATCCTCCTTCCCCCAACCTATCTTACCCCGGTTCTACGTTCCTGTGTTCGAATCTTGCTGTTGTATTTTGACAATATCATTGTTTAAAAGTCGCCACATCAACCCTCTACCCTCTTTCTATTTTCTGATACTTTAAAGATAGTCACACAGGTGGCAGGCTTAAAAGGGCCCCCGATGGATGGTTTGGGGAGTTCGGGCAGGTTGGTTGGTTGGTTGGCTGGCTGGCTGGCTGGCTATCTGGCTCCGGTTTTGAGGGATGGCAGTGCGTCATGGCTTTTCGGCTCCCTAGGGCATACCTCAGTCTCTCTTTGGTTCAGGCCGCGCTTCCTTACCTATTCTTTGTCGCTACGCTGGGCGGACGGATAAGAGTACTCCCAGATCAAGAGTTCCACAGTACTGAATGTGCAAAACGCCAAAAAGGGGTGTCATGTCGGGGAGGCGTGATGCTGCTCTTCAATGGAAAAGTTTCGTAGTAGGCTTCAGCAAGCCACTATCCGAGATAATCAAATGGAGCAATAAGAACATATTCGTCCGACTCCCGCTTTGCACACGATAGACTGGCGTCAATGGCTGGAGCATCGGTATGGCGAGACCATCTAGGCATACCGTTAGCTCTTCCCCTCGTCTCCCAGGACTCTTAGCCGCGAAATAGGGCCATGGCCAGTGTCTGAGTAATAATACGACGGGCTCTTCATTTCCGCCCGGAGCTATTGCACGTCGTCCTCGTCACTAACAAGGTAAAATCAAAACACATCGATCGCCGGGGTCCTCGATGAGCGCGGTCCCGCTCCAAATGTAATAGACCGCTTCAGCCCGTAGGTGTAGGTAGGGATCGGTCGTGGTGTGGTCTATGTGATTCATCCATTCATTGATGGGCGTCGCTGGTTGTTACACCCCTTCCTCGAGGCACATTCGCCTACTTAGCGTACCGTCGACCCGAGTATCAGCCTCTGTGGAGTGAAGCGCCTTCTCATCCTCAGCCTGTTATCCCCTTGCCAACAAGATGTAATGTCGGAGTATTGCCCAGGGTAGTAAATCAAGGCTGCCCTTTCTCTGCGAGCCCGCGTGTATATCTGCCGAGCGGCTCCTATCGCGTCGTACCAGGCAGCGCCTTGCATCGGAAAATGGAGTTGTTGAATTTGGAAATAGCTAGTAATTAGTATATCCATTGAAACCTTATGCTAACGAAGAATACTAATGTGTGAAAGGTCCTCCTGCAGGGAGTACTGCCATGACCAGGGCAGTACCTACATAACCACACTCTGTGTTTATCAGTCGACAAAGCTTAACTGACTTAGATTCTTGGTTATTAATTATCTCATCAATTACTACCCGCTCTTGATAAATAGACGTAAGAGTTTGAACAGTGCAATTGATGCCCTTAAAATCTTTGTATAGTCCGTCACTGAGCCGCTACCAGTAGATACCTATGGATGCCCCCTGGACACGACAACATGATTCTTTCTTGCTTGGTTGCAAATCCAGCACTCTCTTACTCTCGATTTAGATCATACATTTCATGTAGCAGCGAGACCATGACGGACAGTCAGGGTAGACCTCATCTAAGGCGAGTCGTACGCATGATGGCCCTTTTCAAAGACCTTTCACTCCACCACAGCATTGCCTCCTCGAGCCCCTCGCCCTCGGCCTCTCCCGCGCCCCCGTCCGCGAGCCCGGCCACGCTCACCACCACGCGAACTTAGTTCGGCAGGCGGCGGGACTGCGTTATAGGACTGCTGGACCTGGTTGTTACTGACAGAAGTGCTGGGAAGCTGTGCTGCCACAATCCCTGCAACAGGAACATCAGCCCTGCCTCCGTTACTCCCACCACCTCTTCCGCCTCTATTGTTTCTCCCACCCCGACCACCTCGTTGATCTCCCCGCACACCACCATGGAAGTTCGTCCCATGAGATGGTGGAATGGCGTTAGAAGCCTGGTGGTTACCAACACCGTTGTCGGTTAAAGCTGGCGGTATTATTCCCGCAGCAACACTGGATGGCTCACTTCGACCATCTCCTCCCCCTCTACCACCTAGGCCGGGTCGACTGCCTCTCTCCCTCTTCTGGCCATCACTACGGCCAGGAGGGTGCACTCCTACGAGAGAGTTCTCTTCCCCGTTGGTGGCAGATCTTTGTCCCTCCGGGTGTGGTCTGTATACCAGACTACTGTGCTGAAGATGAGGCGCAGCATTTCTGGGTCCCTGCCGTGATGTGCTGCCTCGCCCATTCGCGATGTGGTGGTTTTGACTGTTGAGAGCTCCGCGCCAACCCCCCCGAAGCGGCCCGGGAGCCACGGCATCCCGAAGTTGGTATCCCGTGGATGCGCCATGTCTAGGTAGTGTCAAGGGTCTCTGCACAGACTGCCTCTCCGTGCTGGGTTTAGAGCCTGTAATGATTTGTCTCTGTGATACATTGAGTACGGAGCTGGCCGGAACTGTTTGTCCCCGGAATGATTCGCAGCGACCATTTAAGCTCGTGCCGTTCATAAAGGCGTTGTCCCAGAGAATATCAAGCACATGGTGGTTTCCCACTGTGCTAATCCCCACCACCGTCCCTCTAGAATTGATAGGTACTTTACCTGAAGCTTGAACGTAGATAACCCGGTCCCCGAGTCCAAACGTCTGGTGGCCCAGTCTTTGTTCCGAATCTTTTGGATGAAGCAGAGCAGATCGAGGAACGCCAGTCATCTTCTTCCTGGTAATCTTGGTATCGGAAGCTCTTAGCATGTCTGCCGCTTTTTGAAGTTCCGATACCACTTCTGAATCGAGCTGTTGGGCGTCAAGGGGCACACGCTCAAATTTGCTTGTTTCGATCGTCTTGAGCCAAGCCCCGATCTCCTTGACTCTGGCACTTGCGACGGCAGGTTCGGGCCATAGATCTGTTTCATTCAATTCCCCCCCTGAGGGATTCCGCAGAATAGCGGCGAAAAAGTCAGGGAACCGAGTCATGTAGTCAACTAACAAGACAACCGTGGCGGGACTAAACTCCCAGCCTGAATTCGACTTCCGCGAGTAGCCTAAAACTTTCTGTTTCCTTCCCTCGAACTTGAGGTTCAATCCGAGATTGACCTTCATACTCCCACCTACAGTGTACACATAGAATGAGGAGGTGATTTTACTCAGAATGAGCGGGTGGAGACCCAGATCTCTGGCTACAGCGTAGGATGGCTTGTAGCCACTTCGTTGTTCTGCGCGGCGGATGATGTCCCAAGCAAAATCCGGTTCCTTGACGGCAGCTAGTAACAAAATCTCAACTTTGTTGTTAGCATGTCCAATAACTTCTAGAGGACTCCCATAATCAGCCCCGCCGAGGAAGAAAGCATTCGTCCCAATGGGAAACTCTTCCTCGACGGGAACAGCAGCCCGCTCGATGAATCGCTCGTCAGGACTAACAACTTGATCAACAATGGCTTGTGATGCATAATCAACGTCCATGCCAGGTATAGGCCCGTATGTCTTTATGGTGGCGCCTTCGTCTGTTTTGAAAAGGCCTTTCAACATCTCGACGTGAACCAAGCATTCGACGGAGCCGATAATGACCCCGAGTCGTTTGCTGTAAAAGTTCTCGATGCGGGAAGCTTTCTTGTTCCATTCTTCGATATCTTTACCCGAATGGTGGATCTGGAGAATCTGGCCCGAATGATTCGGATCATGTGTATAGTCAAAAAGCTCGTCAGAGACCCGAACAACTCTCGCTTCTTGCAAGAAGGGATAGCCAACGTAGCATATCTGACCCAGCTTCGCCTTTGTCGACTCCACTCCGCAACGCAGCTCCACGTCAGATAGGGTGACAACCAAGCTTTCATTGCGACTTTCCTGCTGAAAGACATTCACGCCGTGGAAACCAAGTGTTGCGTTGTATGGAAGCGTTGCAAGGCTTGGGAAGCCGGCCAGCGCATCGATGCCGATCTTCGTTCCATCTAGCAGACCCACGTAAAGGTCCAACCCTTCAGCTACCGGGAGGTCGAAGATATTTTCGACACACCGACAATGGGGGATGTCCGGGAAAATTCCAACCAAAGACGAAGGGTAGGTAAAATCAATGTTCGAGTCGTAAGTAAATTTGAGTGAGACGCCAAAATCGTTCCGCGCTTTTTCTTCCGGGGAAAGGAGCTCATTACAAGGAGCCATGGCGGAAAGGAGCCGGTCTTCTTCAATGAATGGGATCTTGACAACAGCCTCCCACTCCATTTTTTTCCCATTCATATCCAACTCGAAATCCCTCGGATAGAAGTCGATAATGGGAGAGTCAGAATCGGTCATAAGCCTGTGGTATACGGATGGCACGATCTTTTTACTCCTGTCTGGTAAAACGCCCATGAGCTGCTCAAAGGGTCGAAAAGGTTGTCCAAGTTTGAAGTTGAGGTCGGCATTGAAGCCCTTCGATATATCTGAGCCGGAGTTAGTTGCGGGTATGTCATGTGGATTTAAGCACATCTCAAGCTTACCTGATGTCATGGGAGAATAGTGGTAGCCGTAGTACCACGGCCATGAGGCAACCCCACGATAGTAATAGTACAGTACCCATTGTAAGCCCTGAACATAGTTCTCGCTTAGCTTGACTAGCTCTGAATCTCTGGCCTCGACTGGCCAATGGAACTTCTCTTCATAGTACTTGTCTTTCCATTCTTTAAACTTTTTCTCGTATTGACGCTCTGAGGCCGCTCGAGCTTCTTCCACAGATACGTCAACGACCTGGGCGTTATCGTAACGCCTCACCACTCTAAGCAAGGCGAGATGTCCCTCCTCATCTTCTTCTTCTTCCTCCTCCTCGTTATCACCATTCTCATCGGGAATCTCTGTCTTTGAGGGAAATGTTAGGACCAAGTCGCGCTGACCCTGTTCGTCCTGGATGGTGTGCCACTGTATATGCAAGTTTTCTGCAGCATCTTGAACAAACTTGCGGTCGGCGGCAATCAGATCATGGCCCAGGTTCAAGGACTCGGTAGATCGTTTCGTTACGAACCTCCGAATCTGCTTCCATAGTTCTTTTTGCGCGCTTGTCACTACAAGCTTGCCTTTCGCCTTAGCAGACTCATGCCCATTGGTGTCTGCCAACTGTTTATTTCTGAGCCACTGAGAATCAGCATGATCGTGTTCAAAATGTCTAGATTCCTCCTTAGATAATTCATCTAGTAGTAATTTGAGTCGGGCCAGATCGATTACACCTTCCTCATTAATGTAGCCCTCACATTGTGGAAGAACCTGCTTGTAAATACGGAACATGGTTGCCAATGCTCCCTCGTTGATGTGAAGATAGGGCAGGTTGGGGAGGAAGTCATTTCCCACAAAGAAGGCCATGAGAATGAAATCGTCTATAATCTTTTCCATGTCGAAGGGGATCTTGAGGGCGCCATCCTTTTTCAACTCCTGGAACTCCAGTTCGAGGTATTCGCGCACAATGCAAAGATGCAGGAGATAGAAGTTTTGGTGCTCTAGCTCTTTCGACTTGGTCTTCGAAGCGCGGCCAAACGTGACCTCTTCTCGAAGCAGACAGAAATGGGGGTCGTGACTTAAAAGACCCAACATGATGAGATCGGCATCAAGACCGTACAGACAATGGCGGACGTTGGGGTGGTAGTCGGGCTGCGCCTTGGCATTCCTTATATATTCCATAATCTTGTGCTCACCCTCGCCAGGCACCTCGTGACCAGATAGGACAATTTCACAACCCTGCCAGTCCGAGTCCTCGGTTATCTTCTTGTTGATGAAGTATTTTAGCTGGCGAGTGAGCTTGGCCATAAATTCTGTGCCGGGCGTGATGCAATTGCTGTCAAAGGGATCGTCCTTGGGTAACTCCTGACCCTCGCGGATGGCCTTCTCACGCGCCTGCTCGGCGTCGAGAGCAGTGCGAAAACGGCGAGCCCTCTGCTGGTTCATCTTGGCTCTCGGGGCAACACCATCAATGGCCATGAAGAAGAGCTTTTTAGGCTTGATCTTGCCGAAGAGATGTTCGATATAGTTGAATATGCGAATGAACATTTCATCCTCGCTGAGGCGAAATGAGGTGTCGGAAGAGTCCTTATGAGTACAATTGTGGATGATGCCGTTCATGTCCAACTACGCAGGTCAGCAAGGGAAAGATGGCAGTGTAGAGGTCTGGGCTGGCGCACGTATAGATTGTCGAATTCAGGTATCCGGTTCTCGGCAATGAGCTGAGATATGGCGGGGTAGCGCTCGGAGAGCCATCGAAAAAACTTGGGGACACTGTGGCATGGAAAATTAGTTAAGAGGCTGAAGAGGGGCGGACAGAGGGAGAGGGGAAGGCTAGGTGGTTTGCAGACGAACCCCATGACGGCGACGACGATGATGGTGGTGGTGGTGGTCGTAGTAGTTGTAGTAGTAGTCGTAGTAGTAGTGGGACAACGGCGGCGTGAGCACACTCAGGCGGACAACCAGGCGGCTTTGCAACAGGAAGGACAAGAATTTCTAAATTCTTGGACGGCGACAATCGCAGGCGAAACAAAGACGGGCGTCGTTTGTTGGGTTGGTTGTCGACGACTTGTCGAATCAGGACCAAGATGTGAGGGCCAAGCAGCAGCCAAGCGGACGCGCGCAACAGAACGAACGACGACGGTAGGGTAGGGAGCTGGTAGCCGACCTGCGACGATAGAGGCAGACTTCTTCTCTGCTCTGCGTTTGCGAGAAAGGGAAAGATGGGGAGTAGAGGTCGGGAAGGTAGGCAGAGGTGAAGCTCGTCTGACTCGAAGAGGGTCTGAGAGCTTTTGAGGCTGGCCACACATGACTTACATCCAGGTACCTACCTACTACATACCTACACCTACTTTAACGACAAGCTCTAGAATTTATGGGGCCTACGTGCATGTGTACCTATGTACCTATTCATAGTGCATATACCAGTACATAATTACTTCGTAGGTACATGTACCTAGCTTCGTGTATAGATACTTACTAGCACAGGCAAAGCCATTTGCCTCTCGTGGACAAAGTACTTTCCATATTCATGTACATTGAAACTTAGAGAGAGGGCAAGCACCAGCCGGTACCTCTTCGTTACATTTGGGAAGGTACCTACAGATCTGGACGGCAAAGCCACTTTAGTGCAGGTAGATTAGGTAGATTGGCTTAGCAAACGCGCGCAGCGCGTCGTCAACTTACCTAAACCTACCTGGTACCATCTCTTCACCTCTGCCGGGTCGGACTTGCGCCTGAGATTTCCAGTTTGCAAGTCTCCGACATCCAACATCTCGAGTACCAGACATTGTACCCGCCACCAGCATCTCTTCTTCGTCTTTTTTTTCTCTTCGTTTCTTCTCTTTACCCACCTGCTATTGAATTGATTTCGTCTTAGGCTCATCTTGAGCTTCGTCGTTGAGAGACTGGTCCGCCGTCGTCCACATCCCATCATGGCGCCCGCTCCCGTTGTTGACGATCTGGATGGTATGCTCATCCCTTCCTGCTTCGGCGCCTTGTGCTAATGGGCTATTCCATGTCCCTAGTCGAAGAAGCTGGCCGGGAATATGGGGAAGATGAGGAGCAGAGGTTGGTCAACGAAGGTATTGATTACCATATCATCTCCCGACTCCCTTGAACCTCTATTGATCTCTAAGACAGAGTATAAGACGTGGAAGAAGAACTCGCCCTTCCTCTATGACATGATCCTGAGGTATGCGCCAAGACTATACTGCGACTGCCCAGCGCGCTTCCGTCCTCTCGCACACCCACGTAACATGCTGACGTCCTCTCGAGCACTGCTTTGACCTGGCCCACACTCACTGTCCAATGGTTTCCTGATGTGAAGGAGCCCGAAGGCAAGGACTGCCGAATTCACCGCGTACTGATTGGAACCCACACCTCGGATGAAAAACCCAATTACGTTCAGATCGCCGACGTCGAGGTTCCCAAGACGATTCGCCCCAATGCGCGCGACTATGATGAAGACCGCGGCGAGATTGGTGGCTATGGCAAGGCCTCCGCCTCTACCGACACAGGTGCCATGAAGTGGAAGATTGTGCAGAGGATCGATCACCCAGGCGAGGTCAACAAAGCTCGCTACTGCCCCCAGAACCCCGACCTGATTGCCACGCTGGCTGTCGACGGGTCTATTCTCATCTTTGACCGAACCAAGCACAGCTCCGAGCCGAACGGTCAGCTCAATCCTCAGATTAAACTCCAGGGTCATACCCAGGAGGGCTTTGGGCTCGACTGGAGCCCACATAATGAAGGTTCATTGGTCTCTGGTAGCGAGGATCAGACCGTTTGTTTGTGGTAGGTTCTTTCACCCTCAGCGTCTGCAAAGTAAATACCGTCTTCTCACTCAATGCTATGTCTAGGGATATAAAGTCACTCCAAAGTGGGAACACCACGTTGAATCCTTCCCGCCGCTTTACACACCACTCCAACGTTGTTAACGATGTTCAGTATCACCCAATATCGCGCCACTTTATTGGTAGCGTCTCGGACGATCTTACTCTGCAAATTCTGGACCTTAGACAAGCGTCCAACTCACAATCCTCGTTGGTTGCCAAACTCGGACATAGCGATGCCATCAATGCACTGGCCTTCAACCCGTCTACCGAGGTCTTGGTGGCTACGGCGTCAGCGGACAAGACAATTGGGATATGGGATTTACGCAACGTTAAAGAGAAAGTACATACGCTCGAAGGCCATCAGGATGCCGTCACCTCACTCGCCTGGCATCCCCATGAGGCCGGGATCCTCGGAAGCGCGAGCTACGATCGGCGTATCATATTCTGGGACCTCAGCCGGGTGGGCGAAGAGCAGCAGCCAGACGATCAAGAGGATGGCCCTCCCGAACTGTGAGTCACACCAATCGGGGTATCTTACTCGTCGACAAAAAGCTAATCTACATCTTGGTTAGACTGTTCATGCACGGTGGCCATACCAACCATCTAGCGGATTTCAGCTGGAATCTCAATGATCCGTGGCTAGTCGCCAGCGCGGCCGAGGATAACATGTTGCAGATTTGGAAGGTTGCGAACTCGATTGTAGGCAGGGATGAGGCAGATCTCCCGCTAGATGAACTTGGCAGGTGAAGATGACAGATGGCGTGGATGTCCGATCCAGGGCGGTGAATTTGGAGACCAGATGACCACATCTTCGATTGCTGACACTTAGTCCATAAGGGTTTGCAGGGTAAGAAAGGGCAGGCGCCATGATATGAAAAGGACAGAACGCAATTTTCGTCGGCGAGCTGCTCAGTTGCTAGATAGTAGTGACGGGGGCCCGGCTGATGGAGAGTAACTCGGTAGTTGCTTTTGAACTACCTATCCTGTATACCTAGCAGAGGTAAAAGCAGGCATCGACTATCACCGTGGCTAGGTGTTGTAGCCTCAGATAAGATTTATATAAAAAAATTAAATATTGAAGAATCCCAGAATCGAACTGGTGCTTTCGGATCAACGCCCTCGGCGGCGCCTAACGACTCCACGACGTGCTACCACTGCACTAATTCCTTATTCGGCTTAGTGCGATATCTATATTTATATACGCCCCACCTTTGAACAAGAGGTACCTAGTGTAGACTTCTACTCACCACTCCGATGTTGATGAAGATAATAATAGCATTTACCTGCATACTCCCACTCGGGAGGGATGATGGTGTTGACACAGGCCGACTGCCTGCTGTTCCTCGAACGCAACCATGTCCTCTGGGATGACTGCCTCAGGAGTCAGCGGGGCGAAAGCCTCACTGGTCCTTCACAACCTCCCTCGAAGCAACGCACGTGGGCCAATCAATGCAAGACGTATGCAGACGGGCGACGATGGCGCCCGGTCCATTCTGCCGTGTGCTATGCTTATTCGCCTATCATGAGCCTGGCGCACCAATGTCCTTGCAACCATAATTGCCTTCTGCTCTCTGGCGTCTTCTGTTAGCGATGTCCAGCTACTCTGATTGCTGTAGCAGATGCGGTGCAAGTTAGCCATGGAGTGCCTAGATATATCCTGAATAGCAGACCCCTTTTCGCTCCTTTCAGCCGCAGCCAGCTTGACTGATGTATCAGTTCGAGCATCCTTTAAACTGCGAACCCTTATCTCGGACTTTAAGAACGCCCTTGCACTTATCCTAGACTTCTCTAATCAGATCACAGAAATCAGCCTTATCCTCGAAAGAGCGAAAGAGTCGCGGCAGGCCGTTGAAACCCTCAGTGATGGGCAACACGATGCGGGCTTTCAGGCTTGTCTCGGCGGCGAACTCGATAAAGCTGGGGTGATCCTAACAGAGCTCGAGTCTCTTGCTGCTCGGCTGAGCCCAAGGGAGCCGGCAAGCCAACGATTCCGATTGCTCCGACAGAAGAAGCATGCTGTAAAATTAAACAATAGGCTGAAAGAGGTACGCCAAAGGATCAACGACTTGCTAGTTGCCTACAACCCGTAAGTAAAATATGCATAACGCCCCCCGTCCCTTCAGTAAATATGAAATGGGACTGTTTATTAATTGACATTTTGGCCATAGTTCATTAGAAAGCCGGATTGAACTAGAGCTTCATGAAGTCAAAGTTAGCTTGCAGCAAGCTCAAGCAACAAGTGGCGAGCTCGGCAACATTCGCACTGCCATTGCACGTCAAGGGACGGAGATCCAAACATTGCACGATTCCATCTCCATACGAGAGACTGAAAATGCCAGCCATAAGCGGGAAGCGAACAAGCAGCTCTCCACGATCCACAACACCATGCATACCGGATCCCAGGCAATCAATCGTATAGCAACAGAACAAGCCTATCAATTCCAAGTTACCCAGAGTATCCAAACAGCCATCCTGACCGAGCTAGCTACTATGAGAACCGCTTCTGTAAAACGACGTAGGACTGCAATCCAACCCCCGCCGTCTCGTGATAATCCTAGCCCAGTACAATCCCTCTCTCTGCGGCTCCGGGGATCTCAATACGAAAATGGCTGTCAATGCAGATGTCACCTCCCCGTACAACCTCGCATATCATTGCAGATTCCGCATATGCTGGGGGTAGCCATTAGGTACTTATTCCTAGGCTATACGTCGTATCCTTTGGCGTTTACCCGTTGTAACGACGGCTGTTGCGCGAATAGAAAGTATTGATGTATGCAAATCGTCTACAGTTTCGCTTCCTGGTGGTATTTGCATTATATAATATATGCCTGGGTGGAAGTGTTTATATCGGGGTTCTTTACGTTTACTGGCGGCGCGGCGGAAAATGCTATTCCGGCTCGGCCAGATTTCCTACGAAGCCCAGATCGGAAGCACGAGGAATTTAGAACAGCCCATCCTACGCAGAAGGGGATGCGTGCAAAACGTCTACTACTTTAACGGGCGCCCGGTATTAACCTTGGCATTGACCGACAGAATTCCCGATAGTATTAACAATATCAGACTATTGTTAGAAAACGGAGCGGATCCCGACCAGGTGGACGATTACGGGATATCTCCTCGGTTGTGCGTTGGCCTCGACATCCTAACAAAGAGGCACTCGCCCGACCTTACTCGCGCGCTAAAAGCATGTTCTCTGTCCCTTTGTGCATCGATGTGTTCGATTTGTCCTATATGCATAAGATTGCCCTTGGCCTGGTGCCTATCCGTTTAGAAACTACCCTTTAAAACCCCGTCCTGGACCCGGCCCTGTTAAACGCCAAAGACCGAGTCGGTCGTACCCCCCTGACGTACGCCGCTGCCAATGGCGATGTAGCGACAGTTTGTGCCTTAATCGGTGCGGGCGCAGACGTCAACATGGTAGATGACATGGGGTTCAGTGCGCTACATCGAGTAATACTGTCGTCTAAGGCGGAAGGAAGTCTAATCTCCGCCAATGCCTTCGTACAAGCCGGAGCCGATATCAACGCGATCGTCACCCGCGATGGACTATCGTGCCTACACATAGCCGCCGACCGAAATCGAGTGGAAATCAGCCGCCGACTTATCGATGTCGAAGCGAATGTCCACATCGTAAACGCGTTCACTCAGGAGACACCCCTGCTCCGTGCCGGGCATTACAACTCGGTAGGCATGGTGCGCTACCCGTACGATGCCAGAGCCAGCCTAGAGTCGCCGAATAGGGATGGGGAAACGTCCGTCAGAGCTGCCGCCTCCGGAGATGCAGAGGCGGCGCTGGTCCTGCTGCTTCACTTTGGTGCGGATACCGACCAGTCGATAAGCAGAAGCAGACCCTGCTGTATAACTGCTAGTAGCGCCAACAAGTTGTCACTAAAATAGAAAAGCTTTACTGTTGATAATAAAGCTTGCTATTTTAATACGGTGAAAATCCGAATGCGAGGCATTTGGATTTTAGTTTTTAAGGTTCCTATTACTACCTATTGCGGTACGTAAGCCATACGCCCGCTACACAGTCTTTTTGGGTGCGAATACGTTGTGGTTAATGCCTCGAATAGGCTTTAACCAATGGGATCGTTGCAGAGTCCGTCTAGGCCAATAGGAAGAGAGGCCACTTTTACAATAGTGATGAGAACAGGGAATTCTGGCTAATCCGAAATAGATAGAGTCAATAGATAGTTGCTGCTCTACTGAACTTAACAGTGGTTTTCCGCAAGTATTTATGACAATTTTTGGCATCGCACTATTGACTACCTTTAGGGAGGAGGTACCACTTGATCGCCCGCCCTAACACATTATACGATCTCAGGTTTTTTCCACACAGGTCTTCTTTACACAGGTCTCCTCTACATAGGTCTCCTCCTCTACGCAGGTCTCACTCTCGTCGCATCCGTCAGTCGGTGGCGCTGTAGGAAATATCCGATTGGGCTAAAGCAATTGCAAAGTTCTCTTTGTCTAATCATCTAGTCTATCGGCTGCAGACTTCCCAGCAGGACGTTAGATGCGATTAAAGTTAAAAAGAACTTCGAACATAATGTCCTTAAAGCTGCAGCATCGCGAAACAGCAACGTAATTAAAACCAGGACTGAACTTCCGCGGAGTAATGTCTACTATAATCCGATCTATTATAATAGACTGACTTTTATATACTGTAATAATAAACGCAATGACTAAAAAGAACTGTGTGCAAAAGCATCGATAACCTTTATAATTATAGTCTCGGGTAATGCGGATAATCGGGACTATAGGTCGTCTATCCTCGGTCTAAAATTCGACAGAACCATTATATTTAAACAGTTAATTAAATTGCCAATATATATATATATATGCATTATTTACCTATTAAAAGATATAAAGATCGCAGTAGGCACATATATTTTATAGTTTGCACCCTTAGCCTAAATAATATCTTTAACAATACCGAGGGCACTATTAACTAAACTAAATTAAATATAAATGTTGTTAATAAATATAACACGAGCTTTAAAACATAAAGGCAAACGTAGCTCTAAATTGCCTACATTATAAAAAAGTGCTTTATCTTATTAAATACTATATTTATTAGCCTAAACACAAACGACAAATAAATAAAAGCCTTTTATATACTTATAGTTATAAATATTAACACGTTTATTCGTAATATAAATATATAAAGCGCTATTAAAAAACATAACAGCGCCAGCAAATAAATTGCATTAACAGCGTAAATTTAGCAACTTTTAGTGTGCCCAAGTCACTTTATACTGTTACAATTTATTTAAAGCTGTATAAAAACCAGCTTATATATCACCCTGTTAACGCATAACAAAAGTAAGGCAGATAGTCCTATTAAACAAAAAATAAATATTTTTACCTAAAATCTTTAAAAAATTAGTGACTCAATATATAGTATATAAAAAGCGAGCAGCTATAAAAAAAAGCTGGCAAAAATTGCTAAAAAAAACGCAGCTTATCCCGCCTATAAAGCCATCAAAACCTAGCTTAGCTTATTATATATATTAATTAATCTAACCTAAAATCTACAAACTAATTATCGATTTCTTATTAAAAAAGATATACTTTTTTTTAATAAATAAGCGCTGCAAATTATATAAAGTATTCCTAAAAAGCGCCGCAAAAGCTGCATTAACAGGCAGACAGAAAAGTAAATGGACAGTGTAACTTATAATACTATTAGCGGCAATACCTATAGGTGCGTAACGTAGGACAAGGTTAAGGACGTGTGCTTTTTAAGCTATGCGCACAAAGTAAACATAAAAGACTTTAAAAACATAAAACTTATTAAAGCTAGCAGGTCTATCGCAGTTAAATAAAATAAGCTCCAGATTTTTTTTATTTAACATACAAATATAATAATTAATAAAAAAATCGTAAAGCTTACGCTGCTCGAAGTTTAAAATATTTTAAATATTAAAAAAAATATTAACTGCAGCATTATTAAAAAAAACACGACCACTATTAACGAACTTATGCATCTAATTGCTAAAGTCGCTATAAATAAAGTATTTACTAACCCAAAAAGACCAATTAAATATAAAGTTTTCGTTGCAAACGCCGAGCTGTTTAAAAAAGTTATCAGCATCGCCGCGACACTTAAATAAATTATATACAAGCTCGTCCTAACTGTTATTAATATTATCTAATTTTTATTTTTAGTTTTCGAACTTATCGGTGTTACTTTGATTAAAATTAATATTATAATAGTCTTTCTCGTGCTAATACAGCTTTTTATATGCAGCATATGCCTTAGCATACGTGGCATACTAATGGCCGTTAATAATTTTAATAAAAAAGACACCTTTTTAGCTAAAGGTATGGTAAAGCATTATTTTAATACAATAATAATTTTTTAAATAGGTCTTACGCTTATATTTAAAAAAATAAATAAAAATGCGGTCTTATACATAAAGGCGAGGGCGGGGTGGCTAAAAATCCTAGCTATATTTAGTAAGCCATTAAAAATATGTAACCTTTGCTAGGTTGCCCACGTTAATAGGTCGCTTTTTATACTTTTTTAAAAAGCTATTATTTTAATTAACCTTTCCGCCCTTAGCAATATACTAATGCGGCTAAAATTTTTTAGCCTTACAGTCCACAGACTAAATAAAACGTAAAGATTATTATAACGGGAGATTAAACAGTAAATGCATAATTTTTTAAAAAAATATGTTTTATTTATTTACTAGCTTGTTTATTATTTTTATAATAAAAAAGAGCAGCGGTTATTATTCGCTAATACATAAAAAGATTTTTTAAACAAGTTCTTAATAAGACCTGCTCATTATCTCAGCTTTAAAACAATATTTGGCCATATAGTTAATAGCTGCAGCATAATTACAACACGAAGATATGTTAATGTTAGCAAGCCAGCCTAAAAATATAGCAGGATTGTACGGGTTTAGCTGCTTATTATTACGTTTTGTTATATAATTCTAATGCTAGAGATTTAAACTTTTATTAACAATTACACTGTTTTTAATTATATAAAGGAAATAGAACTAACAATGGAGGTTGGCAAACAAAGTGTGTGCAACAGCAAAACGTTTTAACATAGCCGGGCCAGCGTCGCTAAATATTAGCTTTTACGTTTTAATTAGGTTTAAATTAATAATATAAACCTAAGCCTCAGTTAACAGGTTAGCGCGCTGTTCGCCAGCCTTTTTATATTACTTTTTACAAAAGCAGTATGCTAAAGTATATAAGTAAACCTAAAATCTAGCTAAACATGCCGCAAAATATTTAAAAGTAAGATTCTGCTAATTTAGGGCGAAAGAAAAAAGATTAGGATTAAAAGACTAATAGTTATATATTTTTTTAAGCTTTATATTAACAGCAATAACATAATTAAACTAAAACTAAGCAAACTTATTTTGCTTGCTTTTAATAAATATATTAGCTTTAGGCACGCTTTTATACTAAATAAAGCCGTAGTTATAAGAAGATCTACGGCCTTATTATTTATAACGATTTTATTAATTTAACACATAGAACTTAGGGACGACAACCTTTTTTATAAACGCATTAAAACGGAAAAAAAACTAATAAGCGGCGATATAAAGGTTTTTTATAACATTTTTAAAACCGATCTTAACTTTTTTTTAAAGCGTTTTAACAGCTAGCCACTGTTCGAAGTTAGGCATATGTTGCTATAGATCATATTAATAATAATCGGCAGCAAAAAAGGTAAAAAAAAAAAAAAAGCAGTTTAAAGCATTATAAAACGCTTTAAAATTTCTGCGTCAACCGCCCTAAAAAGGACGAGTGCTACAAAAATTATCCGTATAATAAACAATTAAATTAACGATCGTTCGACCTTTAAAAAAATTAGTTTTAAAAGCAGCTTAAAGCTTTTTAATATTAAGAGCGTTTTTATTACCTAAGTGACGGTTAATAAAAAATAAGCTGCAAATTTTAATCTGCTAGCGCATAATAATGTTAAAGTAGACGAACGTAAAACAAGGATGTTATGCGAAACGCCTATTATACCACTTTATAACATGATTAACCTATATATTAAACTTAATACTACGTGGACAAGCTTTGACGAACTTTCCTATGCTACAAAAAAATAAAGTAAAAAATGTAATAAATAAAAAAAGCTTAAAACGGTTAAACTTATTAAATAAAGTTGAATAAACAGCGGGAAGGTTAAAATAACGTTGGCAGGCCTTATTATAACTACGTACCTTTTTATAAAAAAGCTCGAGCTTTTTTTAACGGGCGACCAGGTCGGAAATACCGGTAATATTAACCTAGTTTATTAGCTTAGCTAACTTTTTATTTATAATAGTGTCATTTTTTTATATATTATTATTAATTTCGATAACATTGCGGAGATTATTAAAAATATTGCCATTATTAAATAATTAGCTAATACAGTTATTATTAATTAAAACATTTTAATAGCCGGAGTGATTTTTTTTTAAAAAAACCAACCATTTATATATAGCTTAGCGACGAACACGAAAGTTCTAAAAAATTTGCTGCTACAAATATACGCTTTATATTTTTATCACTATATAATCGAGCTTATTTAAAAATAAAGGCAGTTAATCCTAGATTTTTTTAATATTACAAGCAAAATAGTAAACATAGCCACAGTATTGGTAAAAAGCTCTTTAAATCTAACGAACCTTAACATATATATAAATACAAGCGACGATTATCTATTTATTTTATATTAGCCAGGAAAAATAATTAAAAATATTGCCAAAATTTATATAATTAGCGTCTATAAAAAAATAAACTTAATCTTTTAGGCCGCCGACGTCTTTGTTATAGCAATGCTTGCATATGCCTTTTTAGATATTTAAATTAAACTAGCGCTTTTAATATCTTTAGCATATTTAAAAAATATAAAAGGCGAGAGCTTGGCGAAAATTGTCGAGCAATTTAATGTCCGTTTTATAGAGGGCAGGCTTTATTTTTTTGGCTTTAATATTAATAGCGCCTTTAAGCCAAATAAAATTAAACTAATAAAATTCTATAATAAGCTAGCAAATAAATAGGTCTTTAATAAAAATAGGTCGATTAATAGCAAAACGGCTTATTATATTGCTAATACTACGAAAGCTAGTATAAAATATGCTTTTAAAAAAAGGGCCAGAGACTTTATATTAAAATAAATAGGTATAATAACTAATATCTTTTTATAGCTCGTCTAAATTAATATTAAGCTTAATAATAAAATAAATATAAAGTTTTTTATAATATCTTTTAAAGCACTATTTTAGCTTAGTATTAAAGTTATCGTTAGTAGTACCATTAAAGCAATAAAGGCAGATTTTTTAAATAAGACTTTTACGTTTAAGATCTAAACGGGCGTTGCTTTAAGCATGTTTATAAGCCGCACATTTAAAATAGTTAAAGCGTAATAAAAGCATAGGTAAACTAAGGTCGCCTTTAGAATTACCGCTAAAGTTATCGCTATTATTAAGGTTATTATTAAAAGCTATACCTTATAATTAACTAAGTAAAAAAGTTAAAAAAGGTTTTCCGCCAGCACGCCGCTTTATATAATGTTTGCAAAATATAAAAGCTTAATTGCAACAGGCTCGTACAGTATAAGGCAAGTCCTAACTAAATTATTTACAATAAAAAAATATGCCCGCACTATTATAACTATGCTCTCGGTATAACTAAATTTCTTGCTTACAAGCAATAGATATATTGGTAAAACATAAAAACCTATTGCTTTTTCGACTTTAAAAAAATATAAAAAGTAATAACTAACGACCTTTTAAAGATCTATAAAATATAAAAGGTCGCGGTCGGACGGTCTTAGATAAAAACTAGACTATACTAGCAGTACATTTAAGAGGCGTAGCACTTATAATTGACGAACGACAGGCTTATATAAAATTTAAATTAAAAATAAAAAAGTAAATATAAAGTAAAACTTACTAATTTTCGGGCTTTACGGCCTTTGCGACATTTAACACACGTTTATACCTTATTATTTTATTAACCGATAAAATGCCATATAAAGAGGTAGCGACGGTATATGCAGCAAAATTCCATACTTTTTCTAGCCGCTTAGCTAAAAAAGTCAGTAAAAAGTTAGCGTTTAGATAGGCCGGGGGGATTAGGCGGTAGCATAACGCTAGCTATAAATATAAAAGCTATAATTAGGCGAGCATAATATACCTATAATTATCTAAAGGCAACATATTAAAAAGTGCATCCCGTTTTTTATAGATATATATATACCGGCACAGTATAAAAAATTGGTAAACAAGTCGATCAATTAATTAAGCATAATAAAGGGGGTCGATAACGTATCGAACGGGAGGAAACGGTGCGACCTTAAAAATGTGGTAAGATTTTTGCCGCATAAAGTGGTTAGCTTAGCCAATCGATACGCGTTGCTACGTCTTATTTAAAAGATTAAAACGCTAAAGTAGCTAAGTTAGATATAGGAGTGTCGATCTCTGCGGCATGCCGCATAAAGTGGTTAGATTAGCCAATCGACACACGTTGCTACGTCTTACCTAAAATTTTAAAGAATGCCTATACAATAAAAAATATAATAGAACGTCGATCTTTGCTATATAAAGGGCTGGAAATGCAATTTAAATTATATAAAATAGTAGGAGTATTAATCCCTGCTATATGAAATCAAATAAATGCTGGTAATAGCTAGGTAATATCTGTGCGTTGTATACATATCTTTACGGACGCGTTAGTTAATACGGTTAATTTATCTAATGCCAACGCGTTACTATATCTTACCACAGGCACCATAAGCGGAAATAAAGGCGGTAGGTTATAAAAAAGTAAATAAAGACAGTTATAAATAAAAGCGGTTATAAATGGAAAGGTTATAAAAAGAGGTTATAAAAAAAGGTTATATTAAATGAGGTAAATAAGTACCATCGGTACCCTACTAAGTATTTAAAAAATTTATATGCGGCAGCACGGACCACCTACTAAAACTCGGTACCTTATCTAGGTAAGTACCCACATGTTAGTACCTAGGTATATATGGAGGTATTAATATATCGCTTATATAATACAACTTTTAGAATATATTAAAAAAATTTCCATTTTCGCGAAATTTCTATCTGCTAAAAGACCTTTGCCTCTTTTTTAATTTGTTTTTATTTTTAAAAAAAGCTTTTTTCGAACCTCTTTAGCTGTTATTTTTTATTATTGCTTTTTAAATAAGTTCTTATTTTTTTAAAAGTTTTTACACACCTAAAAAAGACTTTTTTTTTAGTTATTATCTTCTGTTCGACCTACTTTTAGATTTTTTTTTTTTAAGCCTTTTTTTCCTAGGGGGGACCCCTTAGACCCCCCTTTTAGACTTTCTTTTTTTAAGCCTCTTTTTCCCAGGGGGGGACCCCCTGGACCCCCTTTTTGGACTCTGTTTCTCTGAGCTTTTTTTTCTCAGAGGGGGACCCTCTGGACCCCCTTTCTAGATTCTATTTTTTAAAAAGGTTTTCGTTTTTTAAAGATCGGGGACGCTATTTAATATATATATGACCTATTTAACACTGGTAGTATTAAATAACCTATAAGCACAATATTTTAATTAAATAATGGTTTATAAGCTATAAAAAGCCGTATTATTTTATTGTTTATATATTTATTAATATTATAATTCTAGCTTTACATTACTTTAATAACCCGCTTAGGTTCCGCGTCCACTTTTTAAACGTCCGCCAAACGTCTATTTTAACGACTTTATAAGCCTCTACCAGCCGCTATATGGCCTAAATACCGTATCGAAGTCGGGTTGGGCATTATTTTGCTTTTTGGGTTGAGGTAAAGTCGGCTTGGGCATTGTCTTGCTTTTTAGGTTGAGGTAACGTCGACGTCGACGTCGAAATTGAAGTCGGCTTGAGCATTGTCTTGCTTTTTGGGTTAAGGTAATGTCGACGTCGACGTCGAAATTAAAGTTGGCTTGGGCATTGTTTTGCTTTTTAGGTTGAGGTGACGTCGACGTCGACATTGAAATTGAAGTCGGGTTAGGTATTGAGGTGACGTCGACGTCGACGTCGAAATTGAAGTCGGGTTGGGTATTGAGGTGACGTCGACGTCGACGTCGAAATTGAAGTCGGCTTGGGCATTGTCTTGCTTTTTAGGTTGAGGTAACGTCGACGTCGACGTCGAAATTAAAGTCGGGTTGGGTATTGAGGTAACGTCGACGTTGACATCGAAATTAAAGTCGGCTTAGGCATAGTTTTGCCTTTTAAAAGGTAATATCGAGGTTATATCGGCTAGGCTTATTTTGCCAAAATAAAATAACAAGCCCGTATTTAAAACAGTTAAAGTTTCCGCTAAGTGAAATCAATATCTTTTTTAAACGACCAATATAAACAATTTTTCTGCGCTTTAATAGGTGATCTTATATCTTAAAGCGCTTAGGTGTATAGCCTTAAAAAGTGTTAGTATTAATATGATCTTTTTACCAAACGTCCATTTTTATAATTTTACAAGCTTTTACTAGCCGCTGTATGTCTAAAGCCCGGCAGAACTTATCTATAGTCCGCGAAATCGCCGTAATTAAGTATTATAGCGTAGCTTTAGACACTAATAGCTTAATAAGTTCTGCCGGGCCCTAAAATCGCTGTAATCAAATATTATAGCGTGGCTTCGGACACTAATAGCTCGATAGGCTTAGAATATATCGTTTAAACGACGCTTTTAACATATGCCTCCAGCTTATTATATAGTATAACCTTTTCTAAGCCTGGGTTTTTAGGCGGCGCTTGGGTGTATGCTCTCGAGGCCGTCGACGTAGGATAGGAATGGAAGTGTTAAGACAGATGTCGACGCGCCTTTTTCGCTGGCTTTAATTTAACGGGTGTTAGAGCTTAAAGCTTGGATCTGTGCAGCGCTTAAGTGTGTAGCCCCTCGAGGCGCTTAAGGAATCAGCATCTGCACAACGCTTGCAAATCGATTCTGTTGGTATAGCTCAGACAATTAATTTTTCGATTTTCATAGTAAGAGGTTTAATTTCTAAAAGGGGACCCCCTAAGACCCCCCTTTGCCTGCAGCGCTGTACCTCCGGCGGTCACCCCCAGCGCCCCCCCCCTTCGCTGCGAGAGTGTTATATAAGCCTCGTATTCGTATTTACTTATAGTGGCCCTTAGTAACCATTTTTACTATTGCGGTACATAAGCCATACGCCCGCCACATAGTCTTTTTAGGTGCAAATACGTTGTAGTTAATGCCTTAAATAGGCTTTGACTAATAGGATCGTTATAAAGTCCGTCTAGGCCAATAAAAAAAAAGGCCACTTTTATTAAGTTTTCGAGCTTACCGTTAGATATTTTTAAGCTTTACTTTCTTTTCCACTTGATTATCGTTGCTAAAACGTGGGTTAAGAAAGTAAAGCTTTCTAATTATATAGCCACCTCTGCGAGTCTCGAGTTAATGCGGAACCTCCCCAATTTAAATGTCGATATTGCCTTCGTTTTTAACGGAAGATTTTCTTTATTATTTTAAAATTATATTATTATTATTTTATAAATTATTTATAATGTTTATTTATTATTATTATTATTAAATAAATCGCTGTGCTATTTTAAAAAAGCTATGTAATTAGGTTATTTATTTAAGTTTTATAAATAAAAACTATATTAAAAAAGCGACCGCTAACGCGCTAGCGATTATTTTAAATTAAATAAAACGTTTATATAATACATTTTAAAACTATAGTTTTTTAGCTCGTTTATATATATTAAAGTTTTTATAAACAGTTAATTAAAATATAAAAAATATAAAAAAGCTTTTTTTTACTTTAAAACTATTAGTTTATTTTAATTTGTTTAAATTAAATTATAAATTTTATAAGCTTATTAAAAGCTATTTTATAAATTGCGGCTTTTTTTTTAGCTTTTTTTTTTTTAAAAAAAAAAAAGTGCAGTTATTTTTTTATGCTTTTTATTATAATAGCTAATTTATATATTAAAAGCCGCTTTATATTTAAAATTTACTATGTTATTATTTTTATGCTTTAAAAATTATTAATACCTATTATTAAATTATTTTTAGTTTTTAAAGCTTTTAATGCTAGCTAAATTTAAAACGTTTTTTTATTAATAAAAAGTTTATAATATAATATTATATATGCTATAGTTTTTTATTTATAATATATTTATATAGCGGTATTAAAACGGTTAGCATTTTTTATTAATATAAAAAGTTTTTTAAGCCGATTTTTTAATTTTTAATTAAAAAATTACTATTATTTTATATTTAAATAATTTTTTATATTTTTTTATTGCTTTATTTATTAATAGTTTTTTTATTATAAAATAATTTTTTATATTAGCTTTTTTTATTTTTAATATAAATTTTTTTTAGCTTTTATTAATAAATACTATTTAATTTATATTATTTATTTATTTAAAGCTTTTATTAGTTAAATAAAATATATTATAAGCTATTTTTATTATTAGCTTTTTTATTTTTTAAATTTTATATTAAAAACTATTTTTATAAATTTTTATATGCTGTTATAATTATTTAAATATAAAAATATTATATAAACAAGCTTTTAAAGCTTACTGTTTAAAAGCTAAAATAAAAATTTAATAAAAAAACTGCTAGTTTTATTTATAAATATTTAATTAATATTATTTTATATACTTTAGCTATTTTATAAAAATATATTTATTATATTATTTTTAGCTATTTAATAATTTTTTATATTTTTTTATTTATTAAAAACATATATTATACTGCTGTGCTATATATTAAAACGCTTTTTATTATTATTATATATTATTATTTAATTTTAATAACGTTTATATTTTAAATAAAATTATTTAGTTTTATAATTATATATTATTAAATAACGAGCTTTTTTTATAACTTTTTAAAATGCTTTTTTTATTATAAACAGTATTTAAAATATACTTTAAAAAATTTAGCGCTTTTTATTAGCTTTATTATAGCTTTTAATAATATAAAGCTTTTTTTAGCTTTTATTTTTTTTTAAAATATATAAATTTAATTTTTTAATATAAATTTTATATTATAATGCTTTATTTATATTATATATAGTTACTTTTTATATTATTTTATATATTTTATAGTTTTTTTTAATTTATAGCTTTATTATAATTAAATTAATATTATTAGTAAAGCTAATAATTATTAAATTATATTATAATAAAAGCTTTTAATATAGTATAAAAATATAAAAAAACAGCAGTAAAAAAAGCAAGCTTTATAAAATTTTAACGTATAAATATACCGGCTTTATTTATATTTTATTAAATTTAAAAACCGCTATATAATTAGTTATAAAGCTTTATATTTAAATAATTATTTAAAAAATAGCTTTTTATTATAATATATATATTAGTTTTTTATAATTAATTATATTAAAAGCTTTTAATATATTTAATATTAATAATAAAAGTTTTTTTTAAATAAGCGCGCTATATGCACTTTTTATAACTATTTTAACTATTATATTTATTAAACGTTATTTTCGATTTTTTATTTAGCTATTTAATAATAAGCTATAAAATTCGGCCGTTTTTATTATTTAAAAGTATATTTTTTTAATATTTTATTAATTATATTAATTAGCAATATAAAGCGTTATTATTTAATATTTTTTAACTGCTAATGCTTTTTTTAACTTTAAAATTATTATTATTTAAATTATTTAAAAATAATATATATAATATTTTAATTAAAAATTTATTAATAAAGTTAAAAAACATAAACAGTAAGTTTTATTATTTTTTTTAAAATATATTTTTATTATAATTAATATATAATATAAGCTAATTAAACATATAAGCCGGTCAGACATTATTTCTGTTTTTTATACACTATTTTTAAACATTAATTATTTAATTATTAATAATGCTTTTATTATATAAAAAATAAAATATAAAGCTTATATTATAAGTTATATAATAAAACTTAAAACTTTTTTTTTAACGCGCTGTTAATATATATAATATTTTTTATATAATATTAAGCAATTAATAATAAGGCTATATTATAGCTTATATAAAAGCAAAAAATAAATAAAAATTAATAAAATATAAAAAATAAACTATTATATAATATATAATAAATTTAGTTTTATAATTATTTTCGCTTTAGCTTAATAATATTAAAAATATAATAAATCTTTTTTTATATATATATAATATAACCATAGTTAGCATTAACTAAGCTTTAAACTTTATATAACTAAAGGCTTTTTTAAACCAGGTGTAAAAAAAGCCTTTGTTTTTAAAGGCTAACTTTAAAACGGCTAATATAAGCGCTAGACCCGACTAACCGATTTTTATTAACCGCAACTTTAATATATTAAATAAACTGCACTCTGCGTTAATAAGCTAAGCTTAAAGCGGCTAGTATATAACGTACACTGCTTAGTAAAATTTTTTACCTTTTTAAATTTGCTATTATAACTGTTTATTTAAAAAGTCTGCTATATATATTAATATATTAAAATTATAAATAATAATAATAAAGTTTTATTTTATTTAATTAGTATTAATTTATATTATAACCGCTTTATTAGCACTTTTTATATACTATTTTATTAT
>MU392228.1:0-225349 GCA_022578495.1 Nemania sp. NC0429
GCCGCCCCCCCCCCCCCCGCCCGCCCCCGCCCCCCCCGCCCCCCCCCCCCCCCCCCGCCCGCCCGCCCCCGCCCCGCGCCGGGGCCTATCTATAAAGCCCCTAGCCTCTTCTAGGCATCGCCTTTCCTGTTAAAGCCGGGTCACCTGGACGGCTCCTCTACTAAAATAGCTAGGTACTTCAGGGTGTACCTATGCTAACACTTCTGCTTCACTAGATTTTATCTTCACGACGGTCTTTTGCTCCGGTCTGAAGCCTAGAGGCTAGGTAGGGATATAAAATCCGGCATCCAGTACCCCGCGCTACAGACACAGGCGTTCAAGTGGTGAAGATATTCGGGGTAACCTTACGTCGTGCACGTAAATTATCGTGCTTGATCCGGGATGAAGTATGGTTTTCATTTCTTTATCGTATAGGCCGAGATATTGAAGCGACGAAGCTGCTCACCCCGGAACGAATGAGGATCAGCTGCCCCTGGGACAGAATATGAGACCCCACCCCCGCGTATTTCTTCCCTGCTCGGTCCGACCCGGCCCTAAGTTAGTTCTGCGATTTCACTTATCATTCCCGAGCCTAGGCGCAAATCTCGCGGGGAGAGCGCCACAGGGGGCAAAATACTACCTGGTTTTTCGTCATGTGCAGTACTGGTGTTTCAAACCCCTGGTGGCTGGAAATTTCAACCCTCGTCGATTGGGGTAAGCAACGGGGTGGGTTACGCTGTAGCGATGTGGTACCTACTGTTTGGTATAGTAAGCGTGCGGCCCCGCGCGGACGTATGCGCCCACAATTAGGGCAGCTGAATGGGTTTGCATCACATCTGGCTTCACTTGGCATGGGGAAAGAAAGATTGAAACAATTCATTCTCACCGAGGATTATGGCTCGATAGCAAGACACCGTTCTTGTATGACATCACATTATCAAATGCTTTTATCGAAAAGGACTACTAAAGGAGGATTGAGGACTCGTTTCCAAGAAACTCAAGTCTCCAATCAACAGCTCTATACGGCTAGTGTACTATCCATATGCGGCCGCAAAATCTCTATTTAATGTTTTGTACTATAATTAGGGCAAGGTTGCAATGACGATAAACAATCTCCAAGTTGAACAAGATCATACAGTTTCAATTCCAAATATTATCGATCATCTGCATATCTTCATCGATCGCTTTATAATATTTGCCGTTGACTATATCTAAAAGATATCTTAAGTACTGTCGTTGAGATCGTTCTACGTCTCATGGCTCATGAGAGGTTAATTTTGATCATGGTATTATATACAGGTTCATCATGGAGTCAGTAGCTGATCTCTTCCCACCTGGTACGGATCTCTGTCAAATACCAATTGGCATACCCCCTGACGGACAGGGCCCCGACTTTAATGATGTCGGGCTGACATCTTTGACGATATCGTTTACCGTCATACTGACGGCAATCGCTATCGTATTTGCGTTCGGAAGACTGGTTGCTAATATTCGGAAGCTCGGACTGAGTGATCGTAAGTTTCAGGAATCCTAGACGGCCGCATCAAGAGTCCTAAAGTATGATCAATGTGTAGTTTTTGTTCTCTTCGCTGCCATTGCCAATGTTATCTATGCGGTTTTTATGATTGTTTGTAAGTTGTCCCTTGCAGAACTGGTATGAGTGATCGTATCTAGTTAACCGGTAAACTCTAGATGTCAAGTATGACCGGCATCAGTGGAATCTGCCTCTGTGCTGGATTAATGGCGAATATGAACTGGTAGGCGACTGATAGCTCTTTGGCGTGTAGGTAAAGTCTGCTAATATTGTCTCGCTCTCTATCATTTAGGTTGCATATCTCTATGAATCGTTGACTTGCCTGAGTCTCTTCTTCTCTAAGACGGCGACACTGTTGCTCTTCAGACAGGTTTTCAACGTGTCACGCGCAATGAACATAGCTATATGGATCGGTATAGCTGTTTCATTTGCGCTATACGGCTCAAGCTTAGGCGCTCTGTCCTACTTCTCAGCCCCTCATGCTGGCCAAACATGGGATGGGGTGGCGACTCAAGCAATCATCACCAATCTTTCGCCGCTCTATAAGGGTGTTGCCCCTATCGTCATCCCCCTCTACTGGGGAGTTGCTCAAGGCGCGATTGGGACTGTGTTCGACATTTACATCTTCATCTTGCCTCTTCCCATACTCGCCAGACTGAATCTATCAAATAAAAGAAAATTACAGATATCAGCTCTATTTTTCGTCGCCATTCTGTAAGAATGTTTCTATTTGCAATGCTCTAGCCTATACCAGGATGGTTTTAACTGATGGTCTGTCTTAGGGGTGTCGTTGGCAGTGTTGTCTCTCTTGCATACAGAGTCGTGTCAATTCACGGTCCGACTCCCGACCTTACATATAGCGCCGCCGTTTTGCTCAATTGCAAGTATGTATTACTTACTCCATCGCGGGGCAAAACATCTGCAGATATACTAACAGAAGGCAATTACTACCCGGCAGCTTGATCGAGATGAATATAGCACTTGTCGTATGCTCGACTCCCGCATTTGCCAACTTCATGCGCAACTATGTGATGCAATCAAGGATATTCAAATCTCTCCGATCAAGTTTGGGGAGTAGTAACAGTGGACTTATCCGTTCGAAAATTTCACTGGGTCCCAATCGACCGCGGACGGGCCGCGACGCATTGCCGAAGCGAAGAGGCTTGGGCGAGAAAGCCGATGGCGAATATGTTGGCATAAGTGATACATCGCTTCTTAAAACTGGAGCTTCGGTTGATATCGAAGCGACTCAATTCATCGACATACCAGGCGGCGACGGTGGAGGTTTGAAAGTCGTCAAGACGTTTGATATTGAGCACTCTCCTGCTTCATAAGCTCCTTGGAGCAACTTGAACACTATGATCTGTAGAGTAAAACACGAATACAGTTTTGAAGATAAACAAGAGATTCAGGGGTTGCATGTTCGAAACTGACCGCCGTTGAGCTCAATACCTACTGTACATCTACCGTACTCGTACTATAGGACTCACCTAACCTCTGTAGGTTAGGTGGGCAGGCATAGGATCTTGGCTTCAATTCTAGTTATTGAGGGCTAGTACTTAGGTGGTATAGGTGGGTGATCCGGGTGGGCCAGAAGCCCCTGTGTGAGCAGGCAGTATATAACCCGAGCTTTTCCCTATCACGAAACGCCCGCTCAATTAATCTCTTTCTTTAACTGGTAGGCGCAGACATACACTATATCCACCCCCGTCTTTGGGTCAATACAATGGCGTCGATACCCTCAACAGGACATTTTGGCGATGGGCCGTAGGGCCATCAAAAGACAAGCCTCCGTAGCACGGAAGAGAGCGAAACCCTATGTCCGGCCTACCACCGCGATACCGACAAGCCTACCCCAACAATCAATACACTACAGACGAGCCCAGCGACGCCTCCATCGAGTTAAGCGAGAAAATATCTAAGAGATAAAATCCAATCGCCAATAGCGTGATTGCCCGATTTCGCTATAATGGCATCTGAACTGCGCCTCTTGTTTAAGAGACAGCATCAACGGATGAGAAAAAACGGTAGTAAACCGAATAGTAGAGCTCAAATTCATTGGTGTGAAGGCGGCCCTTTCTACTGATGTTGAGTGCGCAGCTCCAGCAATGCTTTCAGACTCCCTGCTGCGAACATCATGCGACATTTCGTCTCCAGGCTACAGAAACAACCAACGTCGGAAAGGCAATAAAGCCACGAAATCGGCCGAAGTTTACGAAGACATCTTGCGATACCTTTCACACTAGCTATCCCACCCAAAGCATGTACCGCGACGCCGGATGAGGATAGAGAGCTTCAGTTGTCAACGCCTTGAGCACATCATCTTCTAAGCCGAACAGCGCCAATGTAGTATCACGGCGACCAAAATCATGAATAGAACAGCGTGACTACAGTCGCATTGAGTATCATTTTCAGCGGAAATCTGGCTAGGTTCCTGTTACCCACACGTCGCAGCCACTAACAAAGTCTGCGGCGAATCCCTTGGTAGTCGTAACTTATTGATTGGTGTTTCTATGTTTCCGTTTGACTTGTCATTCTCTACTATGTAATATTCTTATGTAACCGACATAAGAGTTGATCTCAAGAAGTGGTACTTATCCCTCTATCCTTCAGAGTCGGTTTCTGGAACATCCATTTCCAAAATCTCTCTTCCCTCTTATCTCGGTAGCGCTCGCCGTCTATCTTCCAAAATACTGGAAAGTACTTCGGCATAAGGGCGATACCGGCCTTCGGAATAGTCTTTTCCAGCTCTCTTAGAGCGCCTCTCACGCCAGGTGTCTCCCACGGCTCCAGCCAATCGTGAACAAGAGGATCGTCTGCCGTCATTTCCGCAACGGCAGCATCATCTGCCTTCTCTGTTGGAGCAGGGTCCCAAGCTCTCGTTTCAGGGTATATGTGAGCACCGATGATTGTTGGCCGCTTTTCAAAGGGCTTCGTTCTGAGGCCTATGGACTCCGGCCTGCGGTGCGCTGACGCGGCGTAGATATTTTGGATCATCCCCAGTGTACCGATGCCGATCAGAAACCAGGTGCCACTCTCGATCCCGGAAACGCAGATGAGCAAGATAGTCCACATAACTGCCAAACCGCTGATGATCCATTTTGTTTCTGGCAGGGAGTCAGAAGTCGCAGTGGCCAGAGCCTCGAGGTCTGGAACCGCCCCAGACCCACGGAGTATCATCGCATATCGGTGACCATTTCCGCGCGCGAGACAGACAACTTTCTCCCTGGTTCTTTTGACGGCTGCTTCCACTTTGTCAAATGCTTGGCCCCTTTCTTCATCGATCTTACTAGCACCAGCAACGGCTGTAGAAGAGGGCTGTTGTGTATGCTTTGGACCGTGGTTCAAGAGCCTTCCCGGCCATTTCTCCCGGCTCCACTGCCGCAGGCTGCCAGTGAAAAGCGCGAAGACGGTCCCAGACCCAGTTATGAAGAAGATAGGCCAGTTGCCCCAAAGGATCCAAGGAATTGTGGAAATGACCAACTGTATCACGATCGTTACCCATCCCACAACCCAGACAAAATCGATAGCCGGCGCCTCGGTATTTTCTTCGAGGTCAAAGATGTCAATGCGCATTGAGACAGGTACAGATGGGTCGTCAGCTGAGTACCCCGCAAACTCCTTGTTCTTATCGGTTCGCAGTTTCGCAGCTTCAGGGCCCGGTCCGTCTTCAACCATGTACTCATAGTCACGAAGAATGCGCCCAAGAAGCCAAGACCGGTTAGTCCGAGTATAACCGTTGCTGCAGTTGATGATGACGGCGTTCCCGTCTGGCGTCTCAGGCATCAGTTGCTTGTCGCCTACCACGGCTGCCAGCGATGTGAAGGCATACCCAACCCATCCAAACGAAAAGGCCACAGGCGTAAGATAGATCTTGGGACCATGAGACAGTGGTTGAATCGACACCCCGAACATTTGTGCAATCGCTCTCTGGACGACGTCCCCGCCGATTAAGAGAAGAAGAGACAGAATGTCCTTTGGGTTGTTTAATTGCTTGTTCAGCTCACTAGACATGATTGATGGCGGCCGCAATATAGACTTGATAGAAATAAGTCTCTTTTGAGGGCATGTTTGAAGGGGATTTGCTACGATATGCGTACAAAAGAGAGGATAATCCCACGACTGTTGGGCGTATGCATGTGAGGGGCGGAAAGGTAAGAGGGACGGCTCTCTTGGTATTATGTAGCAGGGGTCGAGCGGGCTTATCTAAATGCATATTTCATGATTCCGTTGCGTCGGAGGCACTGGTAGCCTACCTACATCACCAGATCTCCCCAGAGGCTCAGAAGATCAACCAGGAAGATAGGGCTTCACAGTAGACCTAGGTAGTGTATGTACAATACCACCCTAGCAAGCCCGTCTGTGCACATGTAGCACCTGTGGCTTCGGCTCACTGTGGTCGGATAAGGGTAGACTTTGGCGGGCATCTTGAACCCCGACAAAACCCCATAACTCGAAGGCATTCATACAAAAGCTAAAAAAAAAGGAAGTCCTTTATGTAAAGCAGCTTCAAGCAGACGAAGCAGCTGCACTCGAACAGATTATTCTTTATTAAGGATAGAGTTGTTGGTTATTACCTATTACCTAACCGACCTAGTTGCATCTATGTGGCGTCAGGACCGACTAGAATAGTTTGATAAGCGCTTAATCAAGACTACACTAACCTCAGGTCAGCGACAACATGCCCAGCAACTTCAATCTCAATCAATCGGCGCACGCCACATCTATTCCTAACCAATGCCTCAGCAGGGCGGCAAGAGAATGAAGCAGCCCCTGGAAACCACCCCAACGCCACTTGACTTCTCGAATTGGGGGCAGAATTTTGGGCAGACCTAACAATATCTATGATGCAGTTGGAAGAGACCGGTGTGACTGGCTCCTTCACACCGGTCTCCTCCGGAGTCCAGACCGACTCCTGACTGCAGGCTGTGTTGTCCGTCTGACGTTGAGTTGCAACAATCCACCGCCCATACTGGCTTGGCTAACGAAAACGGCCCCTGCAACTTGTTCGCGGCAATGGCCATAAACCTACTCGCGGAGAGCCTCGCCGTCAAGCACAAGCAATGCGACAAAGCGAGAATTTCTTTCCGCTAAGCACAGCAACGCAATTTGATGTCGTTGTTTTCCCCCTTATCGCTTCACGCAGTTGTCATAGTCAAAATGTTCCACATCCCGTCTTGCAGCGCAAATAAACGCCAGACAGCAATTGCAAATGCAGTTTTGATTTTCAGATAGAAGATGTAGGAATCAATCAGCGCCACCTGGTGCCAAAAAAAAAACCCTTCAGCTTGGCAACATCTGCGGCTTATGCCTGCAGGTGGTATTAGATCCCACTCTCGACGGGTTCAAAGAAACCCCATTCAGTGTTTACCTAGTCCTAAGGGCAAGAAACAGGTTTCAAACCTAGTAATGGCAGGGCGTGGCTGGTTTTAAGTTAATCAGCGAATAGCACGCAGCTGCTTTCGCTGACGGCGCAGCCGTCTCAATAAACGCCGAAGGTAACGTAGGTAAGATGATTCCTCATGAACAGATCATGAAGTAATCAGTGTTTTCAAGCTGTTCAACACAGCGCCTATTTCGCAGGAGGAATCCGTGCAAGGTCGATAACATGGTACCTGGACGTGTTCTTAAGCTATCTAGCTCCGGGTGATCTGCCTGTCTGTCCATTTACCAAGCACGAAACTCACCACCCTTCTCAATCTTCTCCCCCCCAAACAAATAGCTGGGCTCTTCCTAGCTCCTATACTACACACTAACTTGCCTTGCCATATCTGCGTCTGCCAGACTACACCAACACGCCCGTCGCTGCTACTCGGGCATCCCGCTAGCAAGGAATTCCTCTAGTAGCTTCGACCTCGTTGGATATCGCACAGAGAACGACTGGGGAAATGGACTCAGCTAAGCTAACCGAGGGTGGGTTATTAACTCAGTTTGTTCCGAGAATTTTCACTGATGTGCTAGCTATTATAGAGACGTTCCTCCGGATCCTCGACATATTGAAGCAAGGTTATCTCTACCAACGATCGCCAAAGTTCTTTGTGATCTATGCCCACGAGAACGACAAGCTTGGAATCAAAGCCCACCAAAAGCTAGTCGTAGACTATATCTCTTGGTTCAAGGAACTTGGCTTCAACATAAATTCGGATAAATCGCCATACGGATACTGGCCCGCCCATTCTTCAGGTCGTGAAGGCCAAAGCATACCAGGCGCAAGCACCGATGTGATACAAAATCAGCTCTGCTTGCTTCCACAGGGCTGGCATCACGGCACCGTTGACTACGTCTTGGTGTTTCAATCCGAGTTACTTACTAGGTACATACAGGATGAGCGCGACTGCAAAATTGGCGAGCGGACCTACTCCGAAGCTATATTTGACGCTTGCAACAGGTACAGTCAGAAGTCAAATCCGGTTCGTTGGGATAAAGTCTGTCAGGCGGTACGGGATACCCAGCAGACGTACTCCTCGGCCATGGGAACTCAATTTCATCACGTTTTGACCGAGTTGGCGCTCCTCGGGTTCCGAAACAGCATGGGAGTCAAATCTGCAATTCCAATTCTCCTTTTCGATAACGATGAAGAGGAACCCGAGTGGAAATCGCTGCTAGAACTCGTCCACATGAAAGAGTCAGTGATTCGGCTCCAATATAGGCCTAGGGAGGAGCATCGACTCTTTTTTAAGATTTTGTTAGAGTTCGAAACTATCAAAATTGCCAGACCAGCAATCGAAAAGCTCGAAGAATGTTTCAAAAAGTTGAAAGATTTCTTAGAAAACGGAAACATGAAACCCGAGCAGTACCGCACTCAGAGGGAGGTTGAAATTTTTCAAGTTTTGCAGAGTCTAAACGCCGCCAGGGATCTTTGGAACATGGAAAGACCAATCACCCGAGGCACCATTCGAGAAACTCTCAATCTGCACTGTGAGATCGACCGCGCATCGATCAAACGGGTATCAGGCACGAAATTGCTCACCAGTTTGAATGACATAAGCTTAGCAGTCGCTGAACGTTCCAGCTCCAAGGAGAAGAAATATGAAGAGAGACAGATCGTGCCGATGCATGACTTGTTCAATGAAATAGAATTAGAGATTGGTAGGAAGATCCGACCCAAGCGAGTCTTTATCCAAGGCAGGCCCGGGGTTGGTAAGACGACTCTATGCAGACGAATGATGTACGATTACTGTTGGGACCGCAACTTGCGAGAGAAGTTTGACCTCGTGGTACGAGTACCAATGAGGAAGCTTGAGCAATTTGAGAATTTGACCGACTTGCTGTACAACGAATACTTTCAACTTACCCCAAGAGGTGATGAGCTGGCAAAATATCTCAATGAAATTATTCTGAAGCAGTCGGCATCAAATGAGGAATCAAACGTCAAACTTCTACTCATACTCGACGGCCTGGATGAGGCTCGGCAATGGTCACCAGAAAAGCTTGAGAAATTGATGAACCGGCATCTGGTTTTGATCACATCCCGATCTTATGGAAATGACATTTCATCAGTCAATCTTCACTTGGAAGCTCTTGGGCTCAACAAGGAGAGCATCGAAGCATATGTGGGCAATACAGAAATCGTGTCGAGTCACGTAGGCAAAGCGATCCTTCGTTTCATCCAGAACAAGGTCTCTATCAGGGATATGCTTCGCGTGCCTATACTCCTGGACATTCTCTGCTACAGTTGGGATGAGCTTCAAAGACAGAACGTAACATCTATTGCCACCGAAGACGCAAAAGGTCATGATTTACCAACAATTACATCTCTCTACCAGGCCGTTATACGCACACTATGGCGCAAAGACATTCCACGGCTGGGCAAGGCGGATCACGGCGAGCTGGTCACTGCCGAAATCGTCAATTCCGTGCGAGATGCTGCCCGTATAGAGCGAGTAGTTCGTGCGGAGAGTAACCTAATTGGAGAAATCTCTATTATCATGATGGAATCAGCACAAGTTGAGCTTTCTGAAGAAGTTATCAGCGAAACCATTCAACGTTTGGAAATGGCGGGTATAGAGCTACCCCTATCGTTAGAGCAAAATATTCCCAAGCTCTCATTCATACGGCTTGAACACCGCAGCCAGCGGCGGCAGATCAGCTTCATACACCTCACCTTTCAGGAATTTTTTGCTGCTCAGTGGTTATCCGAACACCCAACACAGTTAAAGGAGTATGTTCAGAAGTACAAATACAACCACCGCTTTGAAAATGTCTGGCGCTTCGTAGCCGGCTTATTCCAAATCAATGCCAATGATGAGGGGAAGCAACTTAATTCTTTCTTTAATATCCTCGAGGAGGAGCCGCGCGATCTTTTAGGCCCAGCACATCAACGACTGATCATGCGTTGTTTAAACGAAGTGTTACCGTCAAAGAAAACAGAGCTATCCAGTCCAGTTCAAACAATGCTGAAAGGTCAACTACACAAATGGCTTACATTCGAATACAAATTAACGACCAGAATATGGCTAGTAACCGATATCGAAGCTCCTCCGGAGCTCCAACGCAAATGGTTGCTAGAGCAAGGCCTGAGTGGAAAAACGACTTTCGTGTTTTTTATGTGGATGTATCAGAAACCAATGCCGCAGAGCATACTGGACCTCGCTGCGGACTGGCTTAAATGCGATGAAAAACTACTAAAGCTTGTCGCCTTAGGGATCTTGAAATGTGCCGAAACCCTATCCGAGGAAATCCTCTCGCTCATAGTATCGACCCTTGATAATGATGGCTATAGTGCTACAAGAACAGCAATTGAAATTCTTGGAAGGCAACGAACTTTGCCTGCGAATATCGTGAGCACTATGGCAGAAATGCTGCAAGGAGAGACGGGGTACATTGTGGATGAGGTGGTCTGGCATCTGGCAGAAGAATGGGCCATGCCTGAAAACATCTTGGAAATCCTGATAGAAAATTTACAGAATAAGAAGTCAAAGGAAAGATTTCAGGTGCTTTGGGTTCTTCAGAACGAATTCGACTTGCCAGAAAAGATCCTGGAAATATTCGTACATGATGAGAATGAGGGCGCTGGGCGGGTGCCACAATCCACCTTGCTTGAAAAAAAAATTGAAATCGCGGCAAGACACTTTCTACGTGATGCGGAGAGTGAGGTTAGACGGCAAGCACTCAGGATTCTCATGCGCCAATCGACCCTGCCCCAAAAAATACTGGAAATCGCGGTAAAGAATTTACATGATAAGGATGAAGACGTTGTGTCGCGGGCACTCCAGATTCTCGAACGTGGCTCTAACTTGCCTAAAAGAACACTGGAAAAGATAGCAGACACTGTCAGTCATAAGGGTGTTGCGGTTGCACGACGGGCAATTGCGATCCTCGCACGCCAATCAACCTGGCCCAAAGATACCCTTGAAGCCATAGTCAACCGGGTCGGAGAAGATATAGATCTTCTCCCTCATTATAAGAAGGCGAACATAAGCGAGTTCAAATCTGTTACGCGCTACGAGTCGACAGCAAGAGAATTCCTTGAGCCTCTTGAGATTCATGCAGCCTTGCCTTGGTATGCTGTAGAGGAGCAACTCAGGCATAAAGATGCCAATGTCAAATTGGCAATACTTCGGGTTCTTCAGCACACATTCAATCTACCTTCAACCATCCTAACCACCCTTGAAATCAACCTTACAGGTCAAGATCAAAATGAAGAGATCAGATCGGAGATACTTCAAGTCTTTCAGAACCAATCTACTTTACCCGAACGTGTCCTGGATACTGCAACCGCAGAGCTCAAGAGTCAAGATGCCCAGGTTCTGTTGGGAGCACTAAGCATCTTCGGAGGCCACCCAAGCTTGTTGGCAACAATCCTGGCGGATGTAGCAGAAATTGCTAAATCCGAACATCAAGATACAAGAGTCAGACTTAAGGCACTTGAAGCCCTTGGAACGCAATCCACTTTGCCCCAGCATGTCCTTCCCGCTATATCTGTAATATTGCTTCACAGTCAAGATGACCGGATTACGTTAAAAGCATTAAGAATTCTCGAAAGTCAATCCAACTTTCCGGAAATAGTTCTCAGCCACCTGATAGCAACCCTAACGTCGCACCCCAAAAGTGAAGACGTCCAGGTCGAGGTTCTTAAAGCCCTTCGGGGCCTATCCCCCTTACCTCAGAATGTCCTAGAAGCTATAGTCACACAGCTGGAAAGTCAAAATGACTATATTATACGCATAGCACTTGGGACCCTTGGAGCCCATACGGAGTTACCAAGAACGATCTTAGAAGCCGTGGCGGCAAAAATTAGCCACACTCTAGATATTGGCTGGGTTCGTGATACTTCATTCGTGGCAGCTAAGGTTCTCAGGGGCCAGTCGGTCTTGAGTATGGGGCTTCTTCACAGATACATCAAGCCTTTATACACACAGTGGCTGGGGATGAGCTTCGAGGAACACTTCGCTTGGTATGTTGTCAATGCCAAGACATCATATATTGAAACATCTCATGGTCGTACAGTCGTTGATCTCGAAGATCCACGCTTGTTCGCTGAGTTCAAGGCCAAATTGGAAAAATGCTGGAAGAGCATGCCCGTTCCGCACCCAATGGTTCCTCAAAGACGCCTAGACGGTTGTTATTTATCATAGAGAGAGGCAGAGTACTCAATAACAGACTGGTCAAGAATTGTTCGAGTTTGATGCTGGCAGGAAGGTTAGATTGTTGAAGAAAAGGGGTATCGAGGAGGGTTATTGGTGACCGCTTGTTTTTCATTGTTTCTTTGGTGTGAATATAAGTCTAGACCCTAGCTATCTGTTGAGGGGTATGAATGAAATTGGGACAGCAGCACCAGGAGCGCCGTGCGGCTTATTACACAGATTGATGAACTATTTAAGCCGCATCTTTCCACTAGGCCAGGTCATTAGAAGAAAATAGAAAATTTCTAGGACCAAGGTCCAGTAAAATGCATCACTCGCGGCAGGTGTGTGCTTGAGAAATGCCTGCAAGGGGCGTTTTACTAGCTAGCTATGGCGGGAAGAGATGGTATATAAATGCTTATACTTCATTATGGCTGGCAATATAAGGGTGCTAGACTAATCTCTAAATAAAGGCACAGAACGCAGGGCGCGATACAAGCTACGTTCTATGCAAAAAACGACTTGGTAGTATAAACCTTAAATTATAACTAAAAAACTAAAAGCTAAGTGTAAGCCAGGTAAAAAAGGCCTAGGCTATAAGTATAGAAATAGTGGGGTCCACCCCCGGTCTATAGGTATAGAAATAATAAGGTCCACCTTTGGTTATATAACCTAATAACCCTTTCTTTTTTAAAGTAATTGCGTTTTTGCAATTTATGCTGTTAACTTTTATTTGTTATGCTAATTTTAATCCTCTGCTAATTTTATGCAATTTTTACCGATTTTAAGTTTTAATTTAATAAAAGTTTAATAAAATTTATTAATATTAGTTAACTTTATATTTATTTAATTATAATTAGTTTAAAAGTCGTTTTTATTTTTAGTTTCGTTTTTATATCCGTTGTTGTTAGCGCGATTTTTTATAATAGTTATAACTTTTTTTTTAGCTGTTTTTTTTATAATAATGCAGTTAAACGCAGCGATTTAACTTTTTACTATAAGCTTTATAATAAACTTTTTAACATTAATAATAAATATATTAGCTTATTTTATAAACGGTTTATTATAAATTTTATATATAATTATATTTAAAATATTTTTAATATTTAAATTATAATAGCTTTTATAATAAATTTTTATTAAAAGCATTTTAAATTTATATTATAATGTTTAGCTAGTATTAATAAAAATAAAAATATAAAATTAAATGTTAATAAATATTTATTAATTAAATAAAAAAAAAAACTAAATATTTATTATTTTAAAAATTATATAATTAATAATATAATTTATAATAATTTATTTTATATAAATAAAAACGTTTTTATATAATTTATAAATATTAAATTTAAAATTTTATTAAATTTTTTTTAAATTTATAAAATTAGTTAAAACTTTAGCTATATTATAAAATAAAAAATATTCGGTTTTTAGTGCTATATATTTTATGCCGTTTTTTTTAGCCTAGCGTCGACGTTTTTTATTATTAGCTTTACGTTAGTTTATTTGTCGCTATATGCAGGCTTAATTTTAAAATAGCTTATTTATATTTATATTAGCTTAATTTAATAATATAAAAACTTTTATTTTTTAAAAACTATAAAACTTTAATAAAATTTTTTTAATATATATAATATAAAAAAATTTAGTTAGTAAAGCTTAATTAAATTTAATTTAAATAATAAGCTTACGTTTAATTATTATATTTATAACGTTAGTTAAAAGCGCGGCTATTTTATAATTATAAAAATAATAAAAACTATAATAATTAAAATATATAATCTTACTATAGCTTTTTTGCTTTTTTTTATATATTTAATAATATTTATTGCACTTATTTTTTTAGCGTTTTTTTTTTAAATATTAAATCGTTTTTCGGCCTAAATAATAATTTTTAAAATTTATAAACTATTTAATCGATTTATTATTTTTTAAATATTTACTTTATATAATTAAGTTTTTAATTTATATAGTTATATATTTTATTTAAATAAATATAATAAATTTTATATTAATTGTTTTAATAAAACCGGGTTTATAAGTGCATATAAAGTTAGCTATTATAATGTTGGCTTTATATTTTTAAACATTTTATATTATATAAATATTAATTAAATTTTAAATAGCTTTTATATTTAAAAGTTCGGCGATTTTTTAATAAAAGGTAATAACTTGCACGTTATATAAAGCGATAACAGTAACTATAAATTGTTTACTATTTTTATAAGCGAGCTTTAAAGCGAAAATTAATATAATAAAGTCGTAAATATATTTAATATTATAATTATTTATAATATTATTGTTATTAGATTTTTTATTATTGTTTTTTTTTATAATAACGAACAGCGAAAATCCGCCTATATAAAGGTTCGAAATAGTTTATAAAAACTGCCAGGTATATTAAATAATAAAATTTAAATAATCGGTATAATATTTAATTATTTATTTTTTATAAAAAGTTTATAATATAAATTATAATATATTATTTTTTATTTTATAGTTAATATAAAAAAAATAATAAAGTATTGCCTAAGCTTATTATATATAAACTAGTAAAAATATTTTTAATTAAAAAGCAAATAGGTTTAAAAGTTTTATTTTTTTATTTTTTTTACAGTGCGAATTAATTAAAAAAATAAATAGCTAAAGTTAGTTTATATTATTAAAAAATATTTTTATTTTTACTTTAAAATAATAAGCAAATATAATAAATATGCTAGCTTTAATTATATAAAATCTTTTGTTAATTTAAATAATTATAAAGTTAATAGCTTTATTTAAAATAAATGCAACTATTAAAATATAAACTATAATATTTACTTTTTAATAAAAATAATAAATAAGTTAGCTTAAAAGCTATTAATAAAATTTGTGCTAAAATGTCTTTTATAAAGCAAAGTTTTAATTTTTAATTAGTAAATTAGTGTTAATTTATTTAATTAATTAATTATTAAAATATTATTTAAAAAATTTAATAATTATTAATTTAATTAATTTAAAAAACTTTTAAATTTTAGCTTTAGCTTATATATTATTTAATCCGCTATTAATTAAATTATAAATTATTTGTTTTAATGCTAATATATTAGCATAATTAATAATATTATAAAATTTTTTTAAATTTTTATAAATATGTCTAATGGCAGTAGTAATAATAAAGGCTTATATAACGCGATATTCTTTTTTAAGCTTTATTTTTATAAGTATTTTAAAATAAGTAGCGGCAATATTATTTAGCTAATTATTATTTATAGCTATTATAAATGTTATTATTTTATAGAATTCTTTTTTTAAAAAAAAAAGCATTTTAATAAAGCTTAATTAAAAAAAAGCTAATAAAGCTAATATTTTAAACTTTTTTTAAGCGGCATTATCGGCAGGCGTTTAAATATTTTCTAATATGCTTTAAATATTATTAGCTTAACTTTAAATATTGCTTTTTTTTAAATTATTTAATAGCTATTTATTATTTTTATTAGCTTTTTTATTTAAAAAAATATTGTTAAATTTGTTATTATTTAATAAAAAAACGTTATTTTTTATTTTATAAGTATTATTTTTAAAAAGATTTATTTTATAAAACTTAAGTTTAATAAAACGTTTTATTTTATATTTAAGCTAGGTTAGCTATAAAAAAAAAATTTTAATATTATTATTAATAAAAAATATAAGTTTGTTTATTTTTAATTTATTTTTTAGCAGTAAAATAGTTAGGTTTTTATTAAAAATTAATATTTAATATAAAGTTGCTATAAAAGTGTTTACAGTAAATATTTTACCGCTGTTTAAATATTTTATATAAAATATAAGCTTATAAAAAGTTTTAAAAATATTTAATAAAAAATTTTTTTATTAATCGATATTAAAATAAAAGTAAACGTTAAAAAAAACGTCGAAATTTTTAATAATAATATTAAAAAAAAAAACGACTGTTAGCTTTTTATTAGTTTTAGCTGCTAAATAGTTAAAAGCGAAAAAATCGATTTTTTTTTAACGTTATTTGCAACCTCTGCTTTAAGTTTGGTTTAAATATCTGAGGTTTTATCCCGAGGCTATAAAGTGGCTTGCTGTCCATTAAGTTGCTAATAAACACTTTTTTAAAATGTTTTACTTTATAGTTTATTTATTAAATAAATAAAAACAGAAAATTTTAATAAATTAATATTTTTTTTATATTTAAAATAAAAGTTTATAATAAAAAAATAAAAATTTTTTTTTTTATTAACTAAGTTAAATAATTTAGTTATATTTATAATAGCTTTAAGCTTAGCTGTTATAATTTTTTTATATATTAATTAATAAAAAAAAATAAAAAATTTAAATATAAATTTTTTAATAGCCAGCTTATATAAATATATAGCGGCATTTATTTTTTTATTAATAGTAATAATAAATAAGTCGATTTAAATTAGCTTTGCTAAGCTATAGCTTTATTTTTAATAAAAATATAATAATATATAAATTAAAAAAATAATACCGCTAAAAGCATTTTATTTTTTATTAATTTATATATAAATAGCTTTATAATAAAAAAAGCTAGTTATTTTTTTAAACTATAGTTTTAGCACTTTAAGGTTTTATTATATTTATACCTAAATATTAATATAAGCTTTTTAAATTATAGAATTTTTATATATGCCGTTTTTGCTAATTAATAAAAAAAAATATTTTAACTATTAATTAATATAATCTATATATACAGCGATTTTATTATTTTTATTTATAATTTTAAAAACTGTATTAAAATATTATATAATATAAGCTTTTTATTATATAATATTATTTTAATTAATGTTACGGCCTATATAAATAGCGCAAAATAGTTTTTTTATAATTATTATAACAGCTTTTTTTATTTTAATTATAACGTTTAAAAGTTTAGGCAGCTAAAATTTAATATTTTTAATTTTTATTTTAAAAATGTCGTTTAAACGTAAAATTTAAAAAATATTATATATAAAAAAAAAATATAAGCTATATTAATAAATATTTATATTAATTAAAATCGGAATAAATAATAGCAGTTATAAAAATAATATAGCGGCTAATAAGCTTAGCTAATTTTTTTTAATATATAAAGTTATAAGCTATTTTATATAAAAATCGGACCGATTTATTTATACAGTTAAAGTAAATCTCTGCTTTTTTTTATTTTTTATATTTTATGTTAGCATAATTAATTAATCGGTCGATAAAACTAATAACGCTTTTTAGCGCATTTTTAAACAAATTTTTATATAAATTAAAATTTTTTTTTTTTTATTTTTTATTAAATAGGCTGGCTATTTTATATGCTTTATAATTATATAATAGCATAATAATTTTAAAAAATCGAAAGGTTTTAAATTAGGCGAGCATATTATAAATAATATTAAATGTTAAAATAAAATTTTAATTAAAAACTTTAATAAAGTTTTTAATTTTTTTATGCTTAAACGTGTAATAAATGCTGTTTATATAAGTAAAGGCATTAAGCGTTAAAAAAAATTAAAAGCTATAATATTTTAAAATTATGCCAAAGTTAGTATATTTATAGTTAGCTGCCTAAGCTTGCATATATTTACGTCCTATTTTTATATTTTTTAAACTAATAAAAATAGCCGTATACTTAATAATAATGTCTGCAAAAATAATATGCTTATAGTTCGTTTTTTTTTAAAACGAATATTTAAAAACGAAATAAAAAACGCTAAAATAGGCGTTATTTATTTTAATATTAGTTTAATATTTTATAAAAAATAAAGTTTTAAAAGTTCGAACGTATTTAAATTAATATAAAGTAATATAATAAAAGTTTAACTAATTAAATATTTTTTTTAAACTACCGGCTTTTTATAAACTATAAAATAGTATATAAAATATAATTAAAAACTAATAACCTAATTTAACGTTGCTATGCTTATTAATATATACTATTTTATAAGCTTTTTTTTATTTTTATTTTTTTAATTTAAAAAAACAAAATAAAATGTTAAAATTAGGTTTATATATAATATGCTCGTCGATTTTTTCGTTAATTTAAAGGTTAATAAAAAAAAGGTTATTTAAAAAGCTTTAAAAAAAAGTTATAATATAATAATATTACGCCTAAGTGTAAATATTTTTTTTAGCGCATATATTATAAAAAAGTTTAAAATATTTACTTTTTATAAAATAAAAATTCTTATAATGCAGACTGTGGCAATAAAAATATAAGTCTTTATTAATATAAAAAAAATAATTAAGGTATTTATGCTCGAAATATCCGCATTTAAAGCAAAAAAAATTAAAATAAACTAAATTAATATAAATTTATTATAATTATTAGTTTTTATTAATAATTAAATAAATAAAATAAAAGCTATAAATAAAGCTTAAGCGTTAATCGATATTATAACGTTAAGCGATTTAATTATAAAATAAGTATATAGCAAAATAAAAATTTTAATAAGCTAAAACCGAAAAAAAGTCATTTTATAAAAAAAAACAGCAGTTAATTATAAATTTAATATAGTTATTACTAATTTTATATATATTAAAAAAAAACTAATACTATTTTTAGCTATTAATTTAAAAACGATAAGCTTTAATTTATTAGCTAATATTTTTTTAGTTAAAACAGCATAAATATATTTTTTTATTAAAAAAAATGTTTTATATAATATAAAAAAAACTATAAATAAGCATAACATTATTTAAATTATTTTATACTGTTTAAATATTAGCAATAGTTATAACGAACTAACCGTTAATAATAATTAGGCTATATATAAAACTTTAACTGCGTATAGCAGCAACTTATTTTAGTATTAACATAATTAAGTAATATAATACGAAATTGCCGGAAAAAAGCTTGTAGGTTTTGCCGACTTAGTATTAGGCAAAAACTAGGTGGTCGGCCATTATAAAATATATAAACAAAAAATAAAAAAAAATAAATAATTTAATAAAATTTATTAAATAAATAAAAATATTAATATTAAAAAAATAAAAAATTTAAAACGTAAAGCGTTATAAATAAATTAATAATTTAGTAATTATAGCGATTATATATTAGTTTTTAACGTAGGCATAAAAAATATATATAAAAAAAAAATAAAAAAAAAATAAAAAAAAAATAAATAATTATAATAAAAGTATAAAATTTATTATATATTATGTATAAATAAATATTAAATTATAAAAAAAAAAAAAAACAGTTATAAATAAGTAGGTATATAAAAGCAGGTATATAAGGTCGCCTATTAGGTGTACCACTAAATATATTTTTATACTTTTTAAAATTTAATAATTAAATATAAAAACTTATAATATAAAGTAATAATATTAAATTATTTTATAAATATACCTGCGTACACTTATATAAATAAAACCTATATATATTTAGGTCTTTTTTATTATAATCTTTCGATCGATTTTTAATATAACTATTAAAACTTATTAATTTTAGTTTATATAATTTATTATTAAAAAACTTTTTAATATTATATTTAAAACTATAGTTAAACTTTTTAATATTATATTTAAAATAATAATAAAATAAAACAAAAGCTAAATTTTTCGATTTTATAAAAAATTATAATATATACTGCTATGTTGGTGTGCTTATAGTATGCGTCGAACAATTTTGGCACGTTTTATCGAAACATATTAGCCGGCTTTTATATCTTTTTATTATAGCTAAACCATTTAACCTTATAGCAAAGCTAAATAAAAATGCTATATGCGGCCGTTATTAAATAGGTATGCGTATAATTAGTTATACGTTTAATAATTTATTTATCTACTTTATTAATTTATAAGCTACCTAATTTAAATCGAAGCTTTTAATAAATATTTTTTTTTATAAGTTTAAAATATTTAATTAAAATATTTTTTCGCTATTTAAACTATAATAAAAGCTTAATTTTATATTTAAAGTTATTAAAAGCTTTTTTAATAAAAAAAAGTCTAACTTTAATAAAACTAAATTTTATTTAATTATATAAATAATATCCTAGTTTGCTTAGCTTAGCTAGCTTAATATAGACTATATTGTTTTTTTAAATAATTAGCGGCGTTATATAATAAGTATTATAATAAATTTTTATACGCGTTTAAAAAAAGCGACAGCATTTGCTGCTTTTTTATATATTATTTATTAGGCTCGAAAAAAATCGTTATTAACTGCTAATAATATAAAAAAAAAGGTTTTAAGCTTTTTATTATATAAAAGTTTATATAAAGATTTATTAATTATAATAAAATTAAACGTGTTAAAATAGTAAACGACGTGCTTAATATGTTTTTTTTATTTAAAAACCTTTAGTTTAGCACCTATTAGCGTAATTATATATATTTAAAAAACCTATATAATATGTTCTATTTAACTATTAGCGGACTAATAATAAAAAGCTATAATATATATATTTATATTAGCTGCTTTATATAAAAACGTCTATAAAGCGCTAAATAGCTTAAAGTTTATATTAAAAATAAATATATTTAAAAAGCTTTAATTAAAGTAAACGTAAAAAATATATAAAATAGCTTAATTTTTTATAGTATAAATAATTTTGCTTAAAATAAATTTAATAAATTTAAACGTTTTATATATAATAATTAGCATAGCATTATTATTATTAATAAATATTAGTAAAGCGATTATAAAGTCTAAATAAAAAGCTAATAAAAATATAATTAAAATATTAATAGGCTAAAAATCTTTATACGGTTGCCTTTAAAGCGTTTTTATTATATCGTATTAAAAGCAAGCTTTTATATATTTAATAATATATTTTTTAATATTTAAAAAGTAAATAAAAGATTTAAAATAATTATATATGCAGTTAATGCCTATATAGGCTTTATTATTATATGCTATTTATATAATTTTTATATGCACTGCATTAAATATAATAAAGCGATCGCTATTTAATTAAGCAAAATATATTAAATAAATAAATAAATCGTATTAAAAAGTATAGAAAGTTATAATAAAGCCGCTTTTATTATTTTTTATTATTTTATATTAACTTTATAAACGTTTAAATATTATTTTAAAAGTGCGGTCGGTTTAAAGCGCTTAAACAATTTTATTTTTAAAGTCGTTTAAAATATATAATAAAGCTACTGTAATTTTATTAAAGTTTTTAAATCGAACTTTAGCGTTAAGCAAATCTTTTTTATTATTAAAAAGGCCGTGTTTTTATAATAAAAAAAAATATCGTTAAAAGGCTATATATTATTAAATAAGTTATATAAAAAAATATCTATTTTTAATAAAAGTAGGCGTGCGTTAAAAGCGGTCGCTAGTTATAATAAACGATTTTTTTAGTTTAAAATATTAATAAATAAAGTCTTATTTTGCGGATTTAAAATAGCGATAATATTAAAAGCTTTATTTAATATGTTATTAAAATATGTTTAAGTGTATAATTAGGCTTTTAATCCGAAGTTTTAGCGAGTTCGATTGTTTTTATTTTTTTATTTATATGTTTATTACTTAATAATAATAAAAAATATAACCGTTTTATGTTTAAAAAAAAGTATAATTTGATTTAGGTAAAATAAAGCGTCTGTGTTTATAAAAGATTTGCCTAGTATATAAATTATTTTTAAATAATAAACGTAATAAAAAAAAAAAGCGTTATAATATAAAGCGGCTAAAACTTTTAAGCTAACGCGAAATAAATTAAAAAGCCTAAGCAATAATATTATAATCAGTATAAATATAAATATTGTTATAATCTAAGTATTAAATAAGTTTTTTAAATATTTAAATAAAACTGCAAGTTTTAATTTTGCAAATGCTATACCGCTTTTTAATAGGTATAAAATATTAAAAAAAAAAAGTATAAAATATAAAGCGCCATTTTTTTATATTTAGTATAAAGCTGCTTTAATAGCTTTTAGCTTATTAAAATTAATATAAAAAATAAAAAGTTTTATATAATTTAAAAATATAAAAATAACTGCGTTATAAATATATTATTTAAATATTTTTTATATTTTTTTAGCTTGTTTTTAAATAGTATTACGCTTAGCTATTATATTAATATGTTTTTTTTAGGCTTTGTTAAATATAACTTTAGTTATGTTGGGCTTAAAAAATAAAATTTTAAAAAATAGGCTGCATTTTTTAGCCTAGCGTGCTTTGGCCGGGTTAGCTTTTTTTAAATAATTTTTAAATTTAAATATTTTAAATTATTAAAATGGTCAGGCAATATTAGTATATTAATATATATAGTTTTATTAATAGCTTATTAAGCTAAAACTTTTTTTAAAATTATTTAAATTATAAAGCATATTTAATTGTTTAATTGCTTTAATTTTCTTTTTATTAATAAATAACTTAAATTTAAAAATATATTATTTAAAAGCTTTAAAACCGTGTTATATAAAATAACATTTAGCTAAAAATATTATATATTTTAAAACAGCAAAAATATTAAAAATTATATTTAAATATATAAAATAATTTTTAATATTATAAAAGTAAATAATAATATTATTAATATAAATAAATATGAAATTTTAAAAATATAAGCGTAAAAAATGCTTTATACGGTGTTAAAAAAAACTAAAAAATGTTTTAAAACTTATTATAGCAACTGTTAGTTGCTTATATCTGCAATAAAAAGTAACGTAAGCTATTTTATATTGGTTTATTAGCTTAATTTTTTATTAAAAAAAACCTTTTATTATATTAATAATTATAAAAACTTTAAATTTATATATTATATTAAAAATCTCGTTTTATTAAAATAAAAAGTAAACGTTTTTAATAATTTTAGTATTAACTTTATAAAAGTTAATAATAACGCAAAGCTTGCCTTTACGCTAAACAATAAAAGCAAGCGAAAAAATAAAGCAAAGTTAATTTAAAAAGATAGGCTTAATAACACCGGCTTTAATAAGTGGTTATAATATAGTGTTTATTATAGCTCGGTTTTTTTAAAATATAAAATATAAGCGCTAAACTAAGTTGTTTATAGATATATTAAAGGTAAAGTATATTAGCATTTTAATACTATTATTAAATCGGCTAAATTTAAAGCGAAAAAAATATAAATATTTATATATAATATTTCTAATTTATTATAGTATATTAGGACTTTAATTTTTTAAAATGTTTATTTTAGCTTTATTTAAAGGTACTTATGCTATAGAAAGGTCGGGAGGGTTAAAAAGGTCGGCAGGGTTAAAAACTACAAAAAGGTTAAAAAAGTCGAAAAAATAAAATAAATAGCTGTGCCCGTATTAGTCGTTTTTATTATTGTCGATATTTTTTTTTTATTAACACCTATAATTTATAATAGTAAAACAGCGTAAAAAATATCGTTTTAATTTTTATATAAAAATACCGCGTATGCCTCCACGGTATTAAAAATTTAAACGTTTTTAATATAGCCTAAAACGTTACCTTTATATATTATAATAAAAAGTATATTAAAGTTAGCAAAATAATAAACTTTGTTTTAGCTGTCGATAATTATATTTATAATAGCGCTATATATAATAAAAGTCAGATTAATAAAAAGCTTTAGTATAATTAAATATTTTTTAGCTATAATTAGTATATTAGCGTATAAAATAAGTATAGCTATATTTTTACTGCTAAAGATAATTATAAAGCTAACGGCTATAATAAAAACTTAGCGCTTTAATTTTTTTAATTTATTATAAAAGCTACTAAATAAAAAGATATATTATTTTATATTTATAATTTATAATTAGTTGTTTTAGGTCTTACTGCCCTAAATAATATATAGTTTATATATTTTAAAAAAGTTTAAACTTAGTAATATACTATAGTTTAATTAGTTAACTATATATATAGTTTAAATAGTTAATTAAGGCTGCTTTTAAAAATTTAATAGCTTAATATTAATATATATATATTATTTAATCTTAGGTTTTTAATTTATTCCGTTAAGCTAAATTAATATTAATAATATATAAATTTTTAAGCCTAAGTAATTATTTATAAAATATTTCCGCAATATAAGGCATAAAAAAAAAGCCGAATCTATGTATGCTTTAAAACAGCTATTAAATATATATAAAATAGCTTTTAAATAAATAAAACTTTTTTAAATATAAAATTCGCCTTTAATAATATAAATTAATGCGATTTTTTTATTTTTTTTTATATATTTAAAAATCTAATTAGCGGCAATTTTTTATATTTTTATTTAATTAATTGCCTTATTTAAAAATATAAAAACTATAAAATTATATAATTTCGACGGAATGGCTAAAAAAACCTCGTCCTCCGTTTTATTAAAATTATATAATTAAAAAAAGGTTGCTTTATATACGCTTAAAAGATTATTAAATAGCGAAACTAAGTTAAAAAAAAGGCTTAATAAATTAAATAAAAAGATTAAGTCGGATAAAAAGGCTGGTAAATTAAATACAAATAGTAAGTCAGGTGTAAAAGCTAAATTAAATAAAGAGGCTAAGTTAAAAAAAAAATTTAAAAATAATTTAATAGCTATTATTAGCAAAACGCTTTTTTTAGCGTCTGTTTTAAACGTTTTTTTAATTACTTTCGACTATATCGTTATTATAAAGTGCTTTTTTATAGTCGCTTTTTTTTAAATTGTAGTTTAATTAAAATTAACTTATCTGCTTAATTATTTTTAATAAAGCATAAAAGTTTTTTTTATTTAAATTAAAATAAATTATTTAACTGCTTATTATATATGCCTAAGCTACTTTAGTTTATAAACTCGGTTTTTTATTTTAATTAAACTAATTACTATAATAATTTTTTTATTAACCGCTTTAACCTTATTTTTATAGTTTAAACAGTAAGTAATTTTATTTATTATTAGTTTTATTTATTTTATTAGCTTTGTTTTTTAAGTCGGGCGTTTTAGCTTTAGCTTTTATTATTAAAAGTTTTAAAAAATTTATTATTTTTTTAAAAAAATCTGCGGCTATTAGTATGGTTTTAAATAAAAATAAAAACAAATTAAAATATACTAAACTAAGTCGGTTTAAAGTAGCAGTATTTTTAAGTATAAGCTTTTTTAAATTTTAAATATGCTTATTTTAAGCGTTTTTTTAGTCTTGTTCGCTATGCTAGGCATTTATTACAGTATATTTATTAAAGCTAACTTAAGCTTGCAGATTTTATAATATATTGTTTAATTTTTTTAATTTAATTAAATATTTAAAATAACGGTTAAAATTATTATATACTGGTTAGACAATATAGTCTTTATTTTTAGTGCTTATTTTATAATATAAGCTAACTTTTATATTAATATATTAATTAATATTTTTATAGCTTTTATTAATAAATATATGCTTTTTATTATTTATAAATTTTATAATTTTTAGCCGATTTTTTTAAAAAAATTTTTATAAAAAAGTTTTAGCTTAATTAAAATTTTTTATTATAAATATTTTAATATAGTTAATAAAACTAATAAACTATTAAGCGCTTATAAAATTTAAATTTATAAAAATATTAATATTAAAATTTTATAAAACCGCCGTTTTTCCGTATTTGCTGTATAAATAGTCTATTTTGGCGATATATTATATAATAAGCGTTATATTATAGTATTTAAAAAGCTCTAGCTTAAGCTTATTTTATAAAAACAGATTATTTTTGACACGGACTGGCAAAGGGTCTCTTAATAGACCCTCGCTGAGTACGTGTCCACGCTAGTCCCTATGTAGATTAAATAGATAGTGGAGACCTACAGTTTCCACACTGCCTACTAGGCCCCTCCGTAACGGAGGGCCTACGGCCTCTCTTTCTAATCTACATTTTCTATTTGACTAAAACACTACTTTCGTACTGCACCCTACGGTATACTGTACTAATTTTGCTAATTATAAAAAAAAAATAAAAAGTCGGGTTTTTAAAAATATAAAAAGCTAAATAAATAATTTTCTGTTTATATGCGTAGCTAAAAATAAAAAAAAAAGCCGTTAAGTATAAAGAATAAAAATAAGGTAGCACTGGCCATTATTTATAGCCTGGCATTTAATAAAAAAGTTATAAATAATATAGGTTTTAAGCCGGAGAAAATCTGTTAGCACTAGCCGGTTAAAAAGATTTAAAAAGGCATATTATTTATAAATATTTATTAATAAAAAAATAAGTATTAGTAATAATAAAAAATAAAATACTAGCGTTTAAATTATTTTATAACTATTAAAAAAATGCCTAGCTATATTTTATTTAAACACACTGTAAGTTAATGCTGCTAAAAAACGGTAAATAAATTAAACAAATTTGTCTACACTAGCGACCACTATAAAAATTTAAAATCGGGCCTAAAAAAAATAAATTTTTTTATTATTATTAATAAATTTTTATATTAAAGTTCGAGCATGCAATTAAATTTTATTTAAAATATATTTTTATAAATAAAAGTATTTATTAAAGGCTATATTGCTAATAATTTTATATATTAAGGCTATATTATAAACTTTATTAAACTAAATATATTAGGCATTTAACCGAAAATATAAACCTAAAATATTTAAATTTTTTAAAGTTTAACTAAAACTTACGTTTTAACTGGCTTAATAAACGTTTTTTTAAAAATTTTAAATAAAGTTTAAACGGGTTATATTAAAACTAATGTTTAAAAAATAAATAGATAACTTTTCTAGCTTTATATTATAAATGTTTAAAATATTTAATAATAAAAAGTTATTAATTATAAATAAATTTATTTTTAAAAGCTTTTTTTAATAATTTTTAAAAAAAGTGTATAATTATATAAAATAAGGTTTTTAAAATATAAGCATTTAAAGCTTTATTATTACTTTTATTTTTTAAAATATAATATTTAATAAAGTATATATTAAAAATAAAACGAATAATTAGCATAATATGCTGTTAAAATTAATAAATAAGCTAGCAAAAAAGGTTTTATTTTAAAATAAAAAGTTTTTAATAAAATAGTTTTTATAAAAGTTAAAAAAATCTATATATTTATATAAAAAAAAGTCTAAGGTCGCTAAATTTAAACTAATTAATTTTAGCACTAATAGCGTTTTTTTATAGCATATAAATAGCGGATTTTTTATTTTATATAGCGATCCGGTAAAAAGGTTAATATAGTTATATCGATTAATAATAAGTCGACTTAAGCTTTATAATATGCTTTTTTTACCGGGCTTTTTTTCGATTTTTGGTAATAAAAAAATAACTAACTTGGGGGAGTCTGGTACTAGGGTGGCAGGTATACTAATACTTAGATTTTAAATTTATTAAAAAAATTTTAAAGCTTAGTTTAACTTAGCTGGTTAAAAACTGCTACTAAATAGCTATTATTTCTGCTTTAAAACTAAAAAATGCTAAAAAAAAATTAGGCTGCTTATTAAAAAGCGTTTTTTAAAAAAATCAAAGTTTTTAATAAAGCGGCCGAGCTTGTCTTTTTATTATTTTGTTTTAAAACGTCTTATATAAAAAAATATATAAGTATTTAAATTATAATAAAAAATTTAAGTATTATTTTTAAAAGTTTTAACAATTATTTATAAATAAAAGTTTTTAATTTTTTTAAAGTTAGAAATTTTTTTAATTAATTATAGCCTATCGATATAGCGGCAATAAGTTATATTTATTTAAAAAATTAAATTAATTAATACTGTTTAGCTTTAAAAAATTAAAATCGATTTAATTAGGTAATAATTTTAAAGATTTTTAAAAATTAAAGTTTAAAATTTAAGGTTTTTTAGCTGTTTAAAAACTGATAAATCGCTTTTTATAGCTAAAAACATTAAAAATAATCGCTAGCTACTATATAAAAATACCAAACTAATTTTTAAATAAAAGCATAAAATATAAAGCGCAATATAAGCCACATTCTATATAAAAAACGATTTGGTAGTATAAACTTTAAATTATAACTAAAAAACTAAAAGCTAAATATAAGCTAGGTAAAAAAGGCCTAAGCTATAGGTACAAAAGTAGTGGGGTCCACCCCCGGTCTATAGGTATAAAAGTAGTAGGGTCCACCCCCGGTCATATGACCTAACAGGCAGGTCGTAAGTCAGTTGATCGTAAACCTGGTAATAAGTAGAAAAAATTAATAACACGTATTGATGATTGTGAGCGGATGGAACCATTACAGGCAAGCACGACTGCGCTCTGGCGGTAATCGTAAAGCATGTCAAGTTGGTAGGAAAAAGCGAACCAGGGGGGTAGTCATGCTGTTCCGGATAGGTAGAGTGTAGATATGGCGGCCCGGGAGTTGACAACGTTCTTTTCACTCGACACGTTGCGAGACATCCCTCTGTACAAGTGAAGCATAAATGGGAATATAAGAGAGGCTCCCTGGTGATTAAAAAATTTCAAGCAGCTATCTTCGACTCCAGATAGAGGTGTTGTATAGCTACTACTTGACATTTAAACAACCATCCAACACCGTGAGTGCAATATTACCGCCGCGTGAAGTTTACGTGAGCTGATACAAGTTCTGGCCAGTGCCCCTTACGGAGTGGTAGCATTGGCAAGCGGCCAGTTAATGCCCTTGTCCGCAGCGCCGGTGTTTCCCAGACCTGCGCAGGCATACAGACCGACCGGGTTGTTTTCCGTGGCTCGCAGGTACTGGAGGTCGACGCACTCCTCTGATTCCCCAATGCTGTTAGCTATCCCTCCTGGTCTCGACCGGACTTAACGACGCGAGATATGTCTTGGGGTTTACTTACGAGGGCTTGACATCTGGAGGGCGATCCGCCCATCGGCCATGACGTTCCACTTCTGTCCATCTGCGGTGTCGGAGCAGGTCGCGACGGAGATGGGAGCCATGTCTCTCCAGGCCGCTATTCAGACCACCCCGTCAACGTCAGCGCCTAATATCCTCATACCCGACTATCTGTTTTCTCGTGTCAGGTAGACTGCTTACACTTAGCTCCGGCGTCCATGCACATGGTGGTGTTGACCAGCTGGATCTTCGTGTTCTGGCCACCCTTGATATACCACTGCTGCTCTACCTTCTTCGAGCCAGTCTGACTAATATGCAGGGATAAGAGCGTCAGCGCGAGTGGCTTCAAAGTGAAGAGTCATCACCGGGTTGGGGAAATACGAACACGACGAGAGTACTGCCGACGGTACGAGCCTTGGGCACGACGACGAACTTGGTGTTCACCATCGACGTGATGTACACAGGGCGATAGCCCTCGGGGGCCTGGGCAAGCCCAGCCGTGGCAAAAGCGCACAGGAGGAGAGAGTTGAACAGCATAATTACGATTTTTCGCTTTTCTTCTCGGAACGGTTCAGAATATTGGTTGATTGATTTTCATAGGAGTTGATCAGCTTTCACGGGGCATCCATCTAGATCGCGAGTCGACGAGGAGGGGGGGACACGGATTATTCATATGTGCGAGGACCCGGGGACCGAGAGAGAGAAAGATGTCCCAGAGTCTCATTCCTCTCCCCGCAAAGCTCAATTTACGGCGGCATCGCTCGAGCCTGATTTCGCAGCCAATCTCCACGACGCGTCAATCTATTTAGACTCACCCGGGTACCCAGGGATCGTGGACGCTACCACGCCTCGGAGGCAGGTGAGCCCACCCGCCGCACATCACTCGTCGCTGAGCAAGTATTGGGAGTGGTCGGATCTGGTATTTACCTTGGGTTTTTCGTCGAGCCACCGGCAGATGTGAACCATCGCACGGGCACCAATGGGGGTTCGCGGCTATTTATATCGCCACCTCCAGGTCTACTCGTAATAGCGGATGTTGTTAGTGGGCACGGGTGATCTTCTCATCTTCGGCTAATATGTTTTTTACGACACATATTGGGGGAAGGTACTCGATCCCTTTCTGGATGACGATCACATTGCCCCCATGCGGATATCAGCTTCACGTGGTACGGGCGGGAGATGTTTCTTGCACGTAATTCGCAACCCCTTTTATTGACGAATGTTCAAAAAGGAGGATATCGTGCAAAGCAAACATTCTGTTGTAATCATATGAAATTCCATACATAGTCGCAGGTGATTCGAAAAGTGTGCATCTTCACTTCTCAATCACCCAATTAGATTAGATACTCATAGGATGTTGTGATGTGTTGAATAGTGCAGCACGAAGTCTTCAACGGTACACGGAAAAATACTCATCAGCATGTAAGGGAACACATTCTCTTGTAGCGAAAATCAAGATTGCATATTTCCAGTAGCAGTTATCATCTTTCTACTCTTACATGCCTCATCATCATTGAAGGAAAGAGTTGTAACTTAACAAACCGCCGTTGAATACAACGCCAGCATAAATCCCGACGTCAAGCTCAACCACGCCTGACTCCCCTCGATCCCCGTTCTTATCTTCACTCTCTCACTGCTATCCCGGGTTACTAGCCCTCGCCCTCATCACCCCTTATCCCGGCATGCTCTCGAGCGGATGGTGACCGGCCGTCGACGGTCTCAACGATAGTTCCTAATGACCAGACTGTCTGGAGGAGGAATGGCTTGGGTCAATACTTATCCCAGAAGGGGTGCCGGATGACAGAAGATTATACCGCCCACCATACGACGGATCCGCGATGACATTCTCCGTACCCGCCCGAGCATCGCCGTGCATGGCCCCGGATTCGCCACCATTATCAGCCGCGCGCGAAACGCCTGAAGGATGGTGATTGTCCGACTGCCTCACACTCGGGCGACCTAACCCCTGATGCTGCATGCCAGGGACCAAATTGCTGTCGCGCGTGTGTTCCTGTCTCGACGCGGCGGCACCGCTCAGCGGCTGCGTATCCTTCTTGGCTAATTCACGAGTAGTACTGCTCGGCGCGGCGAGCAACACCTCGTTCCCACCTCGTACAGACGGATCCGGGTTCTCCTTCATATTATCACGGGCAGAATGCTCGTGCATGCCATACGCCCCAGCTCCAGCACCGACGCCAGCCGCGGCGACAGCAGCGCCGAGATACTGAAGATGAGAGTCTTCGTCCCGGTACTTCTCGTTCGCGAGACTGTTGTTGTTGTTATCGACGAATCCCATCCGCTTCTCCGCAGGAACAGGAGCAGCTGCGACGGGCTTATGCGCTGGACCCTGTCTCCATTCGCCCGTGCTCGCGACTCCCTGGTCCCTCTGACCGTGATGTGGAATGTGAGATTGAGCACCAGCTAGTCCGCCGCGCCCTGGCAATCGATTTTCGTCCGCGCGCATAGCATCGGTGTCTTTACCCGCCGTATCATCACGTCGCCGACCGAAAAAGTCGTGCGCCGCGTACCCGGCTGCTCCGGTCGCGCCAGCGCCGGCCAGGACCTCCTTGGCATGAGACTTGGGCGAATCTTCATGTTTATGTTCATGTTTGCCGTCATGCTCTTGTTTGTGCCCATGTTGACGTCTGCTGTCGGAGCCAGTACCACCGACAAGCGGGAATTTCCGCTGCTGCTGAGAAGACTCCTCCTCAGTCGTCGTGAGGTCGCGGCTGCGTTCATCAAAGGCCTCACGGCCTCTCGACTCCTTACTGCCGTGCCCCGTGACGCTATTATAGACGCCTTGATTCGCCCCCGTGCCGTACTCGTCGTGCAGGGAGCCCTGGTGCGTGATCGGCTCCTTGCTCCCGTGGCCCGTGACTCCGTTGTAGACGCCCGTGCCGAAAGGGATGTCGCCCCAGTAGGGGTCGTGTTTGGCATTCGATTGACCCTCGCCTCCGTCGGTGGCCGTGTTGCGAGCAGTGGAAGTCGGATTTCCAGACTCCGGATTCGTCGCTGTGCTGGCTCGTGCTCCCTCCGTGCCGGGCTGTGAGCTTGCAGCGTGTGTCGGCTCCGAGGGAGCGGTTGTGTCGTACGTGTAGTTCCCGACCGGCGCGAACGAACCCTCCTGAGTCCCTACTCGGCTGTAAGCGCCCGTCATAGGGCCTGACTTGTCGCCGCTCTGCTGAGAGCGATTCTTGGATGAGTCGTCGGCATCGACGGCGGAGTTGCCCGCGAATTGGCGGCTGTTGTGTTGCATGTCATTGCCTAAGCTGCGTGGTATCTCCTTGCTCCGTGATGTCTGCTGCGCCGGGTTGTGATGCGAGGATGTGTTGTAGCCCGCACCATGGGCGAGAGAAGATTCATCTACATAGATGCCGGAGCCGGCAAAGTTGTGACCGCTCGGGTGTGTCCCTTGTTCTAGTCCACTCCCTCGACCATGAGGATCTTCTCGCCCTTGCATTTCAGTGTGTTGTGTTTGGGAGGTTGGATCCTCGGCCTGAGGTGTAGTAGGATAGGCGCCAGGGGCCGTGATATCAGTCAGCGACGCCATGATGTCAAGTTTTACGAATGGATAATAACAGAATAACTTGTGTTTGGGCTGGGTGATAATTCAATTCAATTGAGGTAACATGTGCAAAAAGCATGCTAGGAGAGCCAAGCTTCCACATATCTTATATATTCCCCTCGATCTTTGTCATGAATATGTACGAGTCATAGCTGAACACCAGCACCCAAAACATTCAATCGGAAGATCGCATAGCTATCAGTATCCAGCACGTACCGTAACCCAGGTACGTTCAGCATCATAGGCAATGCGCACGGTGCCATAGATCTCTCACAATCGAATCAATCGCAACTCGCACAAAGAAAAGCGCCAAGTAGCAGCATAGTAAGACCAGACGACGTAATAGAGGTAGGGCCAATGAATGCCAGTCATGACATCAGAAACTAGAGAGAGCTGAGCTAGTTTCCTATTTGGGGAGAGTGATGAGGTATTATGTTGCCCTATTGGGCAATGGCTAAGTCCAGGTTGGTCTGCAGCTGAGACAGGACAGTTGACAATCGAGACGCCAAACCCGAGCTACTCCGTCATAGCAAATAAAGATTGGGTTAAATGGCTTACCCATACGGATCTCGGAAGAGTTGTTTACGTCAGTCGCAACGCCCGTCCTCAGAACTGGGACTGGGCTGCGTCGAATCACGTCAGAACTTGGAACCGCTTTTGTAGGGGTAAAGATCATCCCGTACGTATCCTGCTGTGACCCGGATCCAAGTTGGAGGGACAATCATCATTGACAACTTTCAACCGAACAGATAGATTTTACCACCCGTTATTCAATCGGAGGCACTACATACTACATACTCTCAAATGTGAAGTGGGAAGTTGGGGAATGCCAAAGACTATGGCCGAATTGATTATCGTGAAGGCGCAAGTTGGCGTAAGATTAGAGACCCTCCGCCTTCCAATTAGGTAGTTGAAAAGACCACTGCCTCTTCACCGAGACGTAGAGGATGAACCCGCCCATCCTACGTGAGTAGCACTACCTTTCGATGAGATTTCAATTGAATATCTTATCTGTCGTGCTATGCAGGTACGCCCGGAGGATTGCGAAAGAGAAATTAACCTAATAAGACGGCACTCGCATCTCTCACTCCCTGTTGTTTGGACACGGAGCCGAGACAAGCGTTGTCGGCCCTAGCTACTTATTCTGCGCTGCCCTCCTAGAAATACGTTCTCCCAATGCGTGTGAGCAGACAAGACTTGCTTCGAGGCCGTCATTCTCGTTGGTCTTGAACCGACACCACCTCCGCAGAGCCTCCCACCCGCCCAAACCCGCGAGTCCCTCTCAGTGGTACGACATGTTTCCGGGCCACGCAACCGAAGGCCGCTTCCGCTAAACCATCGTGCCCGCAGGATCGTCATCTTCCACCTCCTTCGCCAAACTTTCAAATTTATCGCCTATATATAGATGCAGGGCCACTGGCCACGGGACCGATCGCTTCACTTTAGGCCGCCCTTGTTTTTCTCCAACGTGACTCTGCTTCTCGGATAGCTGCACTGGTTTCCGTCGCGGGCGCGCACAGGGTAGCAAAGCGCGAACTAGGAGCACCCACGCCAACATAGTCCCGGAAAAGAGAATGTCGACAAACAGGACGAATCTATAGGCTAGGAGGGGGTAGTGCTCGCTCCCGGTCGGTTGTCCTCTGATCTTCCTGAGGCAGAACCACGCGACGAAGGAGGCCAGTTCCATGCTCATGCCAGACACGTGAAGGACCAGCAACAGACCAGAACCTTGCAAGAAGAGCTCCCAGAGCGACCATCCCAAGACGCTGCCCTCGACGTTGATATTGAGAAGGTGGCATGCCACACGACAATGCATCCACACCGTGAAGAGCCACCCGACATAGCAAAAAGAGCGGGTGCACCAGAGGGAAAAGGCCTCGACGCACAGCGGCTCGCGATATTTCACCTTCTCTGGCTTTTGACGTGGTGTCGCCGTCGAATCGGGGGACGGCGACTCGATGGTGCTGTGCTTTTCTGACGTTTGAGACGGTATGGCTGTCGAATCGGGTGATGGCAGCTCGTTGATGCTATGCTTCTCTGGCGTTTCATGTGGCATCGCTATCGCATTAGGCGAGGATAGCTCGATGAGGTTGTCCTTCTCTGATATATGAGATGCCATCGCTGTCGAATCAGGAGAGGGGTGCCTGCGTGCTGGTTGGACGGCTGGACGCGAAGAGCTGGCGTATCTAGCTTATCGAACTGTCGACGCCGCGACTGGGTTGCGGAGGTGTATGGCGCGTTCAGCGATGAGTATCGATCAGCTGGGGACTTTTCCGGAGCTCAAGGGGAGAAGATGGATTCTTAGTCGACGCGCTGTGTGCTGTGTAGATGATGAAGTTCCTTAGGTAGTGTTCAAATAACCGTGTATCGTAGAAAGTCGGGAGGTATCACAAGTAGAAGGAAAAGGGGAAAAGAAAATTTGTGTAGCGCCATGCAACTCGTCTTTAAGATATTTGCCCAAGAAAGCAAGCTTTGCTGGCGAGAACTCTTTAACGTTGCGAATCGAAGTGTAAAGACCATCGAATTAAATTTCCTGACCTATCGATCTATCGATCTATCGACTTAACCTTTTCCTCAGATGAGCTGAATCTTCCTAAAATCACGGGCAAGAACTTTAGTACTTTAAGTACTTAACTTACATGAGGTTGTTGTTGTCAGCAACGGTGACTTGCCTAATTACGACTTGGAAATGTATAAATCAAGTATAGGATAGCACTGTCGTCGGTCCTTTTGACCGACGCAACAGTTATTATCTATTTATTATGTAGCTACTTCGAGTGACTTGCAAGCCAAGTATCAAGCATTGAAGTTAGAACGACAAACAGAATGGCCACGAATTCGCAGCACCAATTCAACAATACCGGCCGCCTAAGCCATGCGATGCGATGCGATGCGAAAGCCAGTGCAGTGTTCCGAGCCCGTTGACGCCGGCTTGCCTGCCTCTATTTCCGATTCCCGCCATCGCCTGCAAATGTTGACCAAGAGCTCCCCTCTTCCCCTTCCTCTCCTCCCACTCTCTTTCTTTTCCGCCCACCGCCAAAAGCCGACTTTTCCAGAGGCCAAACTTGAAGAAGCATTTTATATTATACAGGCAGTAAGAGTACGTAAGTAGTGTGATGAGTCGCAAACCCTCTCGATGTCCGGACGGGATCGTGTTCGTCTCGTTCCGTTTCGTTGCGGGAAAGGGTTACAGCAGTCCTGAGTCTGTCTGTCCGCTCACCAGACTCTCTCGTCCGCGCTCATGCTCTCGTCCTCGCCGAGCTCGTACGCCAGCTCCCTCGCGGCCTGCGCGGCCTGCCACACGGGGAAGCGTGCCCTGTAGCCTGGCGGCTCCGTCCACTTCGGGGCCGATGCGCGCTTGCGCAGCCGACGTCTGTGTCGTTTGCGTTGCCACACGTCCATGTATCGCTCGTCGAACTGGGTGAAGTCGGTATTCGTCACCCAGTCCGAGACTTCGGCGAACATGTCGCCTATCTCCTCGCCAGCCTTCCACACGAGTTGTCTCCCCTTGCCCCCCGTGGCCCACTCGTCTAGCATGAAAGGCATCGTGTACGGGAAGTATGGCTCGTTGGGCGACCAGTCGCAGGGGACGGCAGGGGTGCATATGTACTCTGGACCGCCGTACAGGAAACAGAACGCACACTCGAGGCCGTACCAGATGACGGCACAGATGGTAATGATGCCGAACGTAGTGAGCTTGAACTTGGGATTTCTGCGATATAATCTCGGCACGGGAAGGACGGTCGGACCAGCTTCGCTTGGTGACAAGGACGACACTGTGGGAGACTGTGCGTTGGATGGGCGGCGGGGTTGGTTGTCTTTACTACCGTTATGGGTAACCTTGTCCTCGAGGCGTTCAATGCCCTTTTTGGCAGAGCGGATGCCGAGTAGTCCAGTTTCGAGTGACTTGCCCATTCTGTCAAGTGCTTCAAGCTCCCGTTCACGGTCAGACATTTCTGAAAACTTGATATCCGGATCATCTTCGACTTTGAGCACAGTGTCGTTGACTAATTCTTTGAGTTTTAGATCATCGAACTCACGATCAAGAATTGAATCAAGATTTTCCAACGTTGAGTCGTCAATTTTATTGGCTCGCAGAATCGCAATGATATCATCCTTGACCGTGGGTGGTTTGGCGGTATTAATTAGTGGCCGTCGTCGTCTTGATGAAGATCTTGAACGACGGGAGGTCGATGGCATTGATGATGATCTTGACCCAACTTGTTTCAAAGAATTCACGCGACTCCTACGGACGGGGCTCGAGAGGTTTTTCGTGGGAGATAGACCGGTGGTTTGGCCTTGCGATGGTACAGCCATTTCTCGCGCAATGAGGGGATTTTCGCCTGTGTTGGTACGTCCCTCTACGCCTCTGACTCGGACTGTAGCAGGTGTGTCGACGTATGCGCCGGTTACCCGGGGGGTTGGTTGTGTCAACGGGTCTATCTTTGGTGGCCGAGGGGTCTCCTCATCTTTAGGCTCGGATGGAACAGGTGAGGGGGCTCTCATAGAACCCCGCTCAGAGTAGTTGTCCAAAGGGGCGAAGAGGTTAAGCTCGGCTGTTATACGATCTGTAGGGTCAACTTCGGAGGTGGTTCTACTTGATCGCTTTTCTTGTAGAGAATCGCTAGAAGGCATTCTTTTCAAATCGATAAACCCTACGGTAGGTCTGTCCTTGGGATCCTTAATCCCTGGGTTCTGGACCCTTCGTTCTTCCGTGGGTGAGGTCGATCGAGTGAGCTTTCGTCCCTCTGAAGCCTGCTTGATATCATTAATACGAGGTCTGGGCGCATCACTGTCTTCTCCTACTCCTTTCACAGTCTCTCTGGGACTTGGGCTAATCAACCGAGTGAGGTGTGGAAGCGAGTCGTAGGGATTTTTTCCAAGTAAATTTTCACCCCTTTTGTTATTCTCCGCAGTGCTTCCTTGGTTGCTAACGCCAAGCGTCCCCTCGCCCGAGTTCTTGAGAACCAAAATTGGAGTGCCATGGATCGCTTCAGTCCTTGATTCCGGGCTTGGGCTTGGCCTGTGGGGATTCTTTCTGTCGGTATCGGGTTGCGCTGATCCATCCTCGGTGGGCTTCTTGAACAGATCCTTGCGTAGCTCAGGCGATTCGGCGCGAGGCTCTGAATTCTTGATTCTAATCTCGTCGAGGCGGCTTGAAGCTACGGCCCGTCTGGACAAAGCTTCCATCTCGCGAGCCTTGATCTCGTCCAGCTTATGGTTTGTTTGTCGAATAGCGGGAGTGTCTTCAGGAAAGGCCGTCCTCGCTGCTTCCAGTTCTCTCTCCTGAATCTGGCTAAGTCTACTTCGGCGTAGCAATGGCGTGCCCGTTTGATAGCCCAAACCAGAACTTGTTTTTTTAGTTGTGATACGAGGAGTCGCCGAGAATTCCAGATCCCCGGCGGTAAAGTCGGCATCGAGATGCCAGTTCATGCTCTTTTCGGGTGATCTGTTCGCCGGGTGGATTTCAGGTGAGGGTCGGTCATCAATAGCATTTGTATACTCGATGGAAGGCACAGGTATATCAACGCCGCTCTCGCCTGGATAAGTACTCGTAGATAGTGGAATACTTGTCGGTGCACCATTTCCCTCTACCTTCTCGTGGCTCCTTGGGCCAGTGCCCCTAGCAACTGGCATTAGGGAGTCAGCGTCACGACCTGGGTTCCCTTCGCTCGAGCCCTTGCGCACAGGGTGTCCCGTCTCTTGAGCCGTAGATGCGATACGATTCTTGGCAAACAAATTGCGAGGCGCATCAGCGCTTGCTAATTGATGGCTATGGTCGAACTGTTGGAGATGCATGTTGAGATCACTACCTTTCCCATCTGTACGGTTTCTGGGCAGGAGAGTAGTTTTGGGCTCGCGGCGGAAGGGTCGTGGGGCCGGACTAGGGGAGCCATCGATGCGTCGGATGCCGTCGAACTCGGCATTCGCCATATTGAAGGCTTCTTGCAGGTCGAGCGTATTCTCGGAATCCGTATTTGCTTCAGCGGCGGCCTGCTCCTGTGCACGCCTGAACGCCGCCTTAATATCCATAGGCTGGCGCATGGGAGAGGAGTAGTTGCGAGGCTGACTCGGAGACGGATTTCGGCCGTGATTCTGGGGTCTATCCCGGCTATGGCTCTCGGAGAAGGGTCCCGTAGTCGCCGGGCGGGGGATACGAGTATCTCGTAGATGTCTCGGGGTACCAAGGGTCGGGGTGCCGCGGCCTGTCCTCACACTTGGACTCGGGCTCGCAACACGAGGTTCGATGAGTGATTCGGATTGGCGGTGCCTGCGGATGCTATCGTGTATGGATCTTGGGATGGCCGACACTCGGCGGCCATCGGTGTCGGAGGCGATGCTATTCTCTTTGAAGTCGAGGTTTCCCGAGGTCTTCCTCGCGAGGCGGCGATTGCCTGCAGGTTGGATGTTGGATATTCGTCCGTTCGGTTTCGTGGTAAGAACGGCCCCAGTCTCGGGCGATTTGCGATCCATCGTCTCGTTGCGCACGTCGCACCTGGCCGCCGTGGGTGATGAGGAAGAGTGCGACAGATCAGGCCAGTGTTTCCATAGACATGATTCTGGCGTGGGAGGAACACATGCTGCACGAAAGAGAGAGCGTCTGCTGAACCGCAACGATGGCAGCCAATGTCAACAAATGTCAACAAATGTCCGCCTGCTCGCCGTTGGGGAAAAAAAACGTATGGCTGTAACGTTGGGGAAAGGTTTCGAGGACTGGAAGCAGTAGCTTGCTACTGTTGAATGAGCTTGTGTGTGTGTGGTGAGAATTGTTGAGCGATGGGTGCTTTGCTTTACTTTGGAACGAGTGACTAGGTGCTTGTCGCGATGCGATGCGGATAGTGCCGTGTAGCTTCGCGGTTCACTTGTTGTTCTCGGAGCTCCCCTGGGTACTGTTTTGGGGCTAGGCACAGCGCGTTAAGTGGTCCGGTCCACTGATCAGGGATCTTACTAGGCCGAATTGGGGAGTGTGGGGACGGTAGCGGGGTCGTTGAGCTCGAGATGATGTCAAACAAAGAGGTACTGGAGAAAAAGGGTACTTCGCGGGTACATGAATAAGTACACACCTGAGCGGTATAAGGCACATACTTGGTGTACTTTTTAGGTACTATGTAAGTACCTTACTATGTACAGGACATCTATTTAGGTAAGTACATTAGCGCGAGGGGGGGGTTTTTGGAGACAGTTACAGTGCTAGTCACCAACCTTAGATATGATCTCGGTTATAAGATTGTCTTTTAATAGTTATATGCAGGATAGAGTTCTTACTAAAACATAGTCTTTGCTAGCTAAAATAGGGGCCGTTTTGACATAGTCTTAGACTTTTAAAATTATGTTAGAATTAACATAATTTTTAGCTAAAAAAACGATCTTTAGACCGACCTTATTACTAAATAATTATGTAAAAAAGCAAAATAATATTTATTTATTTGATATTTTCGTACCTAGGTATTTTTATAGTGTAATACCTAGGTACTTATTTCTACGGTATATTATATAGTTATTTTTTGTTACTGCTACTACTGGGATTCGAACTATAGGTTTATAGGTTTACAGACGTACGCGCACGCGATTACTTAAGGGGAGCCAGTTACACTACGAGGGCTACTATGCCGGAGGTCGCGTAATTAATAATTATAAGGACTCTGTGTGCCTGGTTGGGCAGTTGCAATTGCAATTGCAGGTTGTACGGAAGGTAGGTAGGTGGTGGGTGTAAGTGGTTATTGGTGGGGCTGGTGGTTGGTGGAGGTACCTAGGTACTATGGTAGTAGGTAGGTGTATTAGGTAAGCCGGCCAGCCAGCCAGCCAACGAACGAACGAACGATAAGTTAGTTGGTTAGTTGGTTAATATATTTAACGCCGGAGAAAACAAAATGTCTTAGACTTTTTTAAAGGTATACGGCGTATAAAGCTATTTAATAAACTAATATTTTAAATATTTTATAAATTAAATTTAAAAACATATATAACAGTTAAACTATAATTGTTAGCCCCGCTTTTTAAGCTTATATTTAACGTTATATATTTAAAATTAATTTTTTTATAAAAAAACAAACTAAAATTTAAATAAAAAAAAAATAAAAATAATAAATCGTTAATAAAATAATTTAAAAAAAATTCGAGCTTTTATAAAGCAGTAATTATAGCCAGTAGCTAGTAATTAAAATAAATTAATAAATAAAATAAAACGCCGGTCCCGTTTTTATGCGCTAATAGTAGTAGTACAGAGTATATAAAAAAAAAAAAAATACAAAAAAAAAAAAACAAAAAAAAAAAAAAAAAAAAAAAAAAAAAAAAGCTAAGGCCTGGCCCTGCTGCTATAAATGCCAGGCTTTAAAAAAATATAAATAATTGCTTACTTTTTATTTAAATAACTAAAGTTAATGCTATTATTACCAACATTATTTTTAGCTTTTTTATTATTAAAAAAAACGGTTGCTATTATTACTGCTGCAGGGTTTAGCAAAAAGTCAGCTAAAGCGGCCGTTTTTTTTATAATATAATTTAGCTTATTATTAAACTGTTAAAATATTAAAACTAAGCGTCCGTTTTGCCAGTTTAATAAAAAGCTAACAATTTATTAAAGGTATTTAAAGTAAACTTTTTTATAAAAACGTATTAATACAGATAAATAAAAAGGGCTTTATAAAATAAAGCCATATACCCGTTATAGATATCTAGATATATAAATAAAGCGTAGCTTTATTTATAAATTAAATAAAAAAATAAACCTTAAAAGTTTATTTTCACTTTAAACTGTACAGGTCTAGACTTTCTAATTTATATTTTAATATCTACACTCAAATACAGCACTACCTTTAGTAACTTATACTAAATAGTGCAATAAAACTTATATTAATTTTTTTTACTTTATTTAATCGATTTTTTTTTTTTTTGCTAATAATATCTACATGCCAGGCGTTTTTTAACAAAAGTATGCAGTTATTACTAGCACTCTCTATTAAATATTAACGCGTCAAAGTTTTTTAATAAAAACGCTAAAATATAAACAAAACAACTAACGCCGAGGTTTTTTAATAAAGTGTTAAAGTCTTATATAAATTAACAACCAAAGTTCTTTAATAAAAATCGTTAATTAATAAAAAACATCTCTTTAAAACGCTTTTAACATAAGCGCTAGCTAATACAGCAATCTATAATCTATAACAATTATTGCCAAAGCTATTTAATTAAATAAGTTTACACCTTTTTTAAAATAGCTATGCCTATCTTTTATACTACCACATCTAATTTCGGTCGACATTTACAGTATTACAAATCACTATTTTTTTAAACTATAATTATTATATAATTATATAAAATTTTTTAATAACGCGCAATTTTTTTAATTCACATTAATACTCATATTTTAATTATGTGCTAGTTATATTTAAAAAATTTTCTATAAAATAGCTAACAAACAAATAGCATTAATTATCACATATAATATTTATTATACTATTTAAATACCTTATATACTACTTAGCACCCACTTATCTATTTTATATTACTATCTATTTTATTTTATATATATATACACATAATATTTTTATTACCTTACGTACTTAATCTGCATACTCCCGAGCGTACTATTAATACACCTTTATAGCAAACCTAAAAAAATATAGCCTATAAAAGGCCGACAAAAACATACAGTAAAAATTTTAAAAACTAGCAATAGTTAAAAATTTAACGCTTAAATTAATTTATGCTAACAAATTATTTAATTTTAAAAATAGCTTAAAAAAAATAACCTAACAAAATACTTAATTAAATACTTTAAACGCTTTGGCCATAATATCTTTACTGCCACTTAAACAGTTAACATTATTATATTAAAACTTTAAAACTTTAAGCGCACTTTTTTTTTTTTTATTAAAAACCAATAGCTTATCCTAAGTTAACACTTTAGCTAAGCTAAAAAATAATAAAAATATATAAGCTTATATTAATCGGCGATTTAAAAATATAGTCTACCAAACAGAAATAATAAATAAAAACTTTATTTATTTTAAAAATATTATAAATATTATAATAACTTATAAAAAAGTTAACATTTTTTTAAACAAAGTTAAAATTATATATAAAACTATAAAAACTATATTAAATAATTTAATAACTAATAAAAAAGCTATAAAAAAAATTTTTAATACTATAAAACAATTTAAAAATTTTTATAAAAAAAAAAAAACAAAACTATAAAACCAGCTAAAAAAAACAGACCTTTAGCTTATTTAATCTTTACATTTTTAATTAGTATTATAATAAAAATCTCTATTATAATTATTATAAAAGCAATTATTAATAATATTATAAAGTTTTTAAAAAAAGTTAACTAACGTTTATAAATAAAATAACCTTTTAATATTTTTAAAACTTTTATAATAATCAGTTTAACTAATAGGATTTACGCCTACAAAAACAAACTTTTTTATAACATTAGCTAACTTTTTTATAGCTATAATTAATCTTTTTATAATAACAGATCGTGCCTAATCTAAGCTTTAAACGTTAATACCTCGACTATCATTAGCTTAAAATTAAACATTAGCTTTTTTAAACTTTTTAGCCTTTGCTTTAGTCAACCCGGCAGTCCGGTTTAACGTCTAGCTATTTAAAAATATTTAACTTACTATAAAAAAGTCGCTATAATAAATAAATATATATTTTAATATAAACAGCCCGTCTTAACACCTAATATTCTATTAATAGTTAAACTAAGCAAAAAAATAAGCAGCCGAACCGTTCGATCACTAGCTTAGCATATACTTTTAACTTTAACCTTAGCTTTATTAAAAACAGCAAAATTATTTATCTAGTTTTCTAAAAACAACGACCTAATATGCTGCACTTAGCAGCAACTTTAATAATAACAGAAATAATAATAAAAATAATAACGATTTTTATTACAAACCACCCTATCTAAGCTATTAAAGCAATTATAATAATAGCCGCGGCCGTTGTAGTAGGCATTAACCAAGTGCCACGCCCGCACATTCGCAAAAAACAAAAGCTTTTAATTATAAAAGCAGTTTTTAACAGCTTAAGCACACTAATATTAGCCAGTTTAACCTTAATAAAAAAAACCCAAATAACGTAAAAATAATTACAAAAAAAAATAAACTTATTTTTATAAACATTTACTTTTTTATTAAACGTATTAACTTTTTTTTTAAAAATCCTAACACTGCTAAATTAAACATTTATTAAATTTTAGCTATATTTTAAACATTGCTAACAAAATCAGCGATAATATAATAAAATAATAAATTTATTTTATATTAGCAAGTTTAACTTTATACTAAAAAACTATTATCGCTTTTTAATAAATTAATCGCCCGGTTTTTTATATAATCAGCTTTTATAACTAAACGCTTTAATTACGCCTAGCTATAATTATTTAATATCGCACGCAATAATACGGCAATAATTTAATTTATTTAAAAAAAACTTCGCTATACTTACACAATAAAAACCTTTAATATTAATAACGCTAACTAGCACAATATTATAACAGCTATTTAAACAAACATAAATTTAAAAATTAAACACTTTATATTTACGCTTACGCTAACAATAACTTTAGCTAACTATATAAATAAAATCGCTTACACTAAACCTTTTTTTTTAGCGGCAGTCCATAATAAATACCTATTAAAATTTAAAAACCAATATTATAAAAACTTTTTAAAAACTATAAATTTTTAATATAATAATAAAAAAAACAATAATAAAAAAAGCAATAATAAACCGAAAAATTTGCACTAAAAATAAAAAAAAAATAAATATAAAAATAATTATAAAAAATATAAAAATAAATATAATAAAAACAAAACTAATTAAGCCTATATTATAAAAAAAATAAAAAAAACTAAATTAAATACTAAATTATAAACGTTTATACCCCAGTTTTTTACAGTTTTTATAAAAAACTCTAATAATAAAGCATTTATTATAATTAATTATAACAATGCATATAAATACTATAATAAAACTTTTAATTTTATATAAAAGCGCGATCGATATATACGCCAATATAACCAGCAATTAATTAAACAAATTAAAACCGTATTTTTTACACTTTTAGCGCATTATATTTACAATAAATATAAAACTTTATTTATATTTTAAAACTAATTATTTTAGCACCTTAACGCATATAAAAAATCGACGGATAAAAAGGCAAATCCTATCTTTTAACTATATAATAAATCAGCCTACATAGTCTAAAAAGCAAAAAACAAAAACTTTAAACCAATTATCCTTTAAATTAAAATTACACTTTTTAAGCTAAATAGTTAAAAAGCTAAATCGATCTACAATTATTATTTTTATTTTAAAGTCACTATTTAAAATAAACCTAATAAAAACAATATAACAGTCTGTATAAACACAGGGGCTAAAAAAAGCCTAGCTATACAAAAGTTTTTATCTAAAGTAGATCATATTATTAAAGCCAAAAAAAGCCGCATTAAAAGCATTAGCAAAGGCAAAATAAAGTATAAAAAATAAGCTACCTTTACTTTTTATATTTTTAGCTATAATAAGCACAGATTTTTTAAATTAATAAAAATTACTAAATCGGCTTAAATATTAAACGCCGATATTAAACCTATGCTATTATTAAAAAATAGCTTTTTAATTCCTTAAAACGCAATTATTAACTATATAGCCTAACAGCTTACTTTTATAAAAACGTCCGGCTTTGGCGTTTTTTTCTAGCTATAGCTACGAGCATACCCGTGCACTCGACGGGTTACTTTATTAAAAAACACTGTGCTGCCATTTAAAACAATACTATAGGTACCAGCTAAATATAAGCCACTCTTTTTTAACAGAGATTTTTTTTTTAAGCTTTTATATACTAATAAAATAGCTACATTAATTAAATCAACTATACCGCACGCAGTTATAATAACTAACCTATTAACCAATATAATAGCTATTTTTAAAAGCACTAAAATAAATATTATTTAAAAACAAACCAATATTAGCCCGAACTATACCAAGGCTTTATAAAAAAAATGTCTTAAAGCGGTAATAGTTGCTATAACTTTTACAGCCATAGGTGCCCGGGCAAAAAAAACTAATCCGTTAGCCACTTCAGTCAACGCTAAGTTCTACCTAAAAAAAATAATTATATTTAACAGTTTTTATATCAATTAAACGCTATTTATACACCTTATAATCAAAGCGATTACCACTAATAATTATAACCCTAGCATACTTTAAATAAATGCTAATATATACACTATATACCCGTTAAATAATATTATAAATATAATTAATACTTTAAAAAAATAAAAAACTTTAAAAAAAACACCTCTAACCAATACAGTATATAATATAATCGATAATTTATATTTTAATACTAATTTATTAAAAAATAAGCTTTAATAAAAGGCGCTATTTATTTTAAATATTAAAAAGCTATTAGAAAAGCATAAAATTATCACATTAAAAAGGCAGTCTATTTATATCAGAGGAGATTTTTTAGCACACAAGCTATTTTAATTATTAAAAAATATTTTTAAAATCTAAACAAACTAAAATATTATTAATATTTTTAAAAATAAATAAATAAAAATTTTCTTAATAAATAATTAATAAAAAACCAAATTTAATAGTCGAACATATCTTTTAAATATTAAAAATAAAAAAGCTATTAACCTTATTTTTAACCGACTTTATATATAAAGCCGTATAAAATAGGTTAAAAAACTAACTTTATTTGCACACTTTATATTTATAGTCTAGCTTTAATATAAAAGAAAAAAAGCGTTAAAACCAGTGGTCAACTTTTAAATATTTAATAAGCTAGCTATTTTAAATAATTACTTTTTTTTTTTACAGTTAAAAGTTATATTTACGCTTTAAAACAAAAAATATATATTTATTATAAACGCTACGTTATTTTTTTATTAATTTAAAGTCTACCTAGATTATAAAAATAAATTTATAATTATAAATCCTAAAGGCTTAAAACAAAGTACCATTATATTAATAGGATTTTATAACTTTCCAGCTTATATCTAACACTTTATAAATAAACTTTTATAGCTATATTAAAACTACTATTATATATTTATTAATAATATAATAATATACTCTAACACTAAGAAAAAATATATAATATATTTACATTTTATTTTTATACTATTTTAAAGTCGAAAAATTTCGCTATTTTTTAAAAAGTTATTTTTAAAATACCTATCGGTTAAATTATTAAGATTTTACGTCGACGCTTTTAGTATAGCTATAACGGCTAAACAACTAAAAGCTTTTTAAAATCTAAAGTTTTTTAACTAATTAAAAGCTTTAAAGCGATATTTTAGCAGCAGCAAATTTTTATAAACTTTTTTACTATATTATGCCAAATATATAAAACCTTTTTAAACAAAAAAAACGGCCTTACTAAATAAAAGTCGTAAAAATAGATTAATTATTACTAAAAACTCTAGTAAGCGCTAAACATACTATCGAAATATAGTTTTTAAACTAACAAAAGCTAAAAAAGCATTATTTACAGCGGTTTAAAACTTTATATATTTTTATAATATTTTATATTATTATAACCCCGCTAAAACGCTATTTATATAAATAAACGCTTTGCTAAAACGCAGCTTTAAAATAATAATATTCTATTTTTATAATAATTATAAATAAAAACCTAATATAATAATCTTTAATATTTAAATATTTTTTATTATATTTTTAAATTATTATATATCTAATGCAAAATTAAAATATAAACTATTTAAAATAAAAATAGCTTATATAGTCTAGGCATATAAACAGCTCTATACAATAGTTAAAGCATGCCAAAACCTAGTGATCGTTTTAACAGATCATTTAGCTACTAAAAAAATTATAAACTAAACCAACATTAATACAGCTTTAATAAAATAAACAAACAAACGTCTGCTAAATGCATTAATTTATTTATTTTAATACGGCATATAAATATACCACCTGCTAAAAAGACTAAACTTTATTTTTAACGCTTTTAGTTGCCTAAAAGCCGTTACTAACAAAGTTAATAAATATAATAAAATTAAACGTTTTAATAAAAATTCTATCTTTAACTAGGTTTAAACAGCATTAAATATTAAAACTTTAAAAATAATTATAAACCTAGCAGTTTAAGCTAAAATTATTATAAATTATTAAAAGGACTTTAAATATAAATTAATACTATAAAACATTTATAAAAGCATAACAAAGTCTAACGAAAACGTTAATAACTTTTTGCAGCCTAGGTACCCGTTTATAATTATTAAAAAATTATTATATAATATTGACTATATAAATATATATAAACTTTATATTCTAAAGGTGCAAAAAGCTAAATTTTTATAAATAGCTTATAATAATAAGCACTACTTTAATAAACAGCACATAATAAAAAAATTAAATGCTTATTTAATCGCTTTAAAAACTAAAAAAATAATTGTATACTTAAAACATTATAATAGCTGCAAAATTTATATAATAAATAAAAGCAAACTTAATAAAAACTATTAACCGATTTACCTATATAATATTTAATTTATAAAAACTATTATAATTAATTTTATAATAAGACTATTTAAAATTTTTTTAGTTAATACCTTTTAACAATTAAAAAATTATACTTATTATAATATTTTTATACTAGTTACCTATATAACATTTAAACGGTCACTTTTTATTTTTAAAAATAAAACCTATACAGCAAAGGACTAAAGCACCGCTTTAGCTAAACAGTTACTGCTATCAGACTAAGGCGTACCTATAGGCATTATTTTTAATTATAACCACAAATTTATTTTTAAATTTTAAATTAGTATTTAAAAAACCTTTAAAGCCCGTTTATTTATAACTATAGCCTATTATTTCTAAAGCAATAGCCTAGCTAAACGAAAAAACCAGACCGTCGAAATTATTATTTAACACTACCTATTTATATACTTTAATAAAACATAAATAAATCTGCTACCAGCTTTACAGTAAAACTTTAATAGTGCATATTCGGATGCTATAAAGTCTTTAACATATAAATAACTTTTTAAATTTAAGCTTTTAAAGCCAGTAAACATACTTACCTAAGTTAACACTTTTATTTATAATAATATAAGATTTTTTTAAAAACACCTTTATAAAAATATAAAATTAGCAATAAACTTTATATTAGCAAAAGCTAAAAAATATTATAACAGCAAGCACAAATTAATTAAATTTGCTAAAAAAAATAAAATCTATTTTCGACTACACTATAATTATTATTTACTAAATAAGCCTTTAAAAAAATACTTTTAACAAAAGGCAGGTTTATAAAAAATAAAAAAAAAAATAGGTCGTTTAGCCTATAAGATCGACCTACCAAAAACCTTTAAAATATACCCTATAATATCTATAGCGCACCTATTACCAGGTCGCCAAAGCGAAAATCCGTTCTATCGTTTTATTTTTACTCCAAAACCTATTTTAAATAACCAACCAGACTTAAAAAAAAAAGCTAAAAACTTATTCAAAATAAAAATTATAATTAAACACCGTTTTAACCGTTAAAAAAATAGATTTAAATATTTAATTAAATAGAAAAGGTATAGCTATAAAAACAATTAGTAGCGCTTAAAGTGGCAGCTGCGCCATTTTAAAAAATTAATTAAAAAATACTAGACTTAAAAAAAAAAAACCCCCGTTAAAAAAAAAAAAGCTTTCTACTAGCAAGCGACAAAGGCGCTCTTATAAGGCGGCGAGTTAAGTCGTTTTATTATATAATACTGTCATTAAAGTCAATAACTTCGCTTTTATGCCCCAGCACTTAATATAAATAAATAAAAAAAGCTTTATAAAATAAAGCTATATACCTATTATAAATACCTAAATATATAAATAAGGCATAGCCTTATCTATAAATTAAATAAGAAAATAAACCCTAAAAGTCTATTTCCACCTTAGACCGTATAAGTCTAGACTTTTTAATCTATATTTCGATATTTACACTCAAATATAGCACTACCCCTAGTAACCCATACTATATATAATTTTAAAAACTTTATAAAAACTAAAAAAATATTTAATTAGCTAATATTAATAGTTTAAATAAAATTAAATATTTAAAGCAAAGCTAAACTTTAGCTATAGTTATAAGATAATGCCCACGATACGGCTTATTATAGCCAGCGTTATTGCCGTAATTAACCGACCTATACTAAAATATAATATAATTAGCGCATTTTATACCGCTTAGCAGAATTTTAAAAAAATATGCATATAATTTCTGCAGCTTTTATAATACTTTATTTTTTTTTTTTTTTTTTTTAGCTTTAGATTTTTATATAAAATAAACCTACTATTTTAAAGCCCTGCCATTATAAAAGTGTTAACCCGTTATAATTTAAAGCTTAACGTTTTTAAAGCACTAAGACTGCTTTTTTAAATATTTTTTTACTTTATGCCGAATTTTAAATATTAAATATAATAGCGCAAACGGTTAAAAAGCAAGCAGCTTTTAAAGCAACTGCTAAAAAATAAGTCTAATTTGCAACCGCAAACTTTAAAAAAGGCCTGCCTTGCAAAAATAAAACGCTTTAATTATTAGCACAATAACGATTTTTTTTTTAACGCATATTTAATAACCGCTTAATTTATAGCTATATTAAATAATAAAAATAAAAAACTAAACACTAATGCTTTTATAAAAATAATAAAAAAATATTAAAAAAAGTAAATTTAGCTAAATTTAATTAAAAAAAATATTAAAATATTTTTAATAATGTCCGCAATGCTATATTTAAATTAGTTTTTAAATTTGCAGCGCTATATTTAAAAAAAAACTAACCTATTTTTTTTTTTAAAATACTGTCTAATAAAGCTATTAAACTATTTTTTAATTTTAACGGACTAATAAACAGAAATATATTTAATTAGCTACTTGCCTATTTTAATACCTGTTATGCAAAGTTTAAGCTATATACTATATTATTTATTATATATTATTAACAAGCTTTAAACTTTTATAAGCTTTTATATAAAATTAACTTTTAGTTTAGCAATATTATTTAATAAAAATATTTTTTATATAATACTAAAAGCTATAAAATCGTAGACCTAATATTTAAAAAATAAATATAACAGCAAAAAATTAATAATTTTAAAAAAGCAAATATATAGCAATTTATTTTAAAAAATTAAAGATTTTTTAATTTTTACTTTAATAACTTTAACTTTAATACCTTTTAAGTTAATAATAAAGCTAAACATAATTTTTAGCTTAACTTTAAACATAATTTTTAGCTTAAAAAAATAAACTTAACTATATGCTTAATAAAATAAAAACTGTTATTAAAAAATAAAATTAACTTTAAAAATAATTAAACACTTTTAACTAATTAATAGCTAATTTATTTGCTTAACGCAAAGCTACACTTAAATTTAAATATACTAAAAAGAGTATTTATAAATCCGCTAAGGTATTTATAACTACGTTTTATAATAAAAAAAAAATAAAATTAAATTTAAAATGTAGTATTATAAAATAAAAAATCAGCTTTTTATTAATAATAACTAATTTTATAATAATACAGCTAAATTTACTAAAATTAAATTTAAATTAAAAAATAAAGCTGCTTTTAATTTATAACTTTATTTAAAAAATATGCACTTTAATATAATTATAACGTTAAATAACCTATTTAAATATTTATAAAAGCAATACTACGACGTTAACGCAGTTAAAAAATTAAAGGCCGATTATTATATATTAAATATAAAAAACTAAAAAGTAGCAATTAATTAATTTTTTAAGTTTAAAAATTAATTTGTTTGCCTAGCCGGTAAAATCTGCTTAGCTAAAAATAAATAAAAAAAAAACTAAAAAATAAACTGTCTGTTTGTTTATATAATAAGACTATATTAGAATATTTAAAAATAATGTTATTTTTAAAAAATATTTTTAATACTGTATTAAGATCGCTTATTATTTTAATATTAAAAATAAAAAAAAAACGAGATTTAAAAAGCTAAAAAAATAATTAACCTTTTTAAACCGTCGAAGTCGACTAGCGTTTTTCGAACCGCTTTTGCTAATTAAAACTTTATTAAATATAGTTTTTTTTTGCTAGCATAAAAAAAACAGCCGCACTTAACTTTTAAAAAAATACAATAATTAATTATAAAAAATAAATGTTTTAATTACTAATAGCTAAGCTATATTATTAAAAACTGCTTTTTAAAAATTAATATAATTAATTATAAAGTTTATATTGCCGCTATTATTTTTAAATTTTATTATAGCTTATAAGTTAAAAAAAAACTAAAAAATTAAAAAAAAAGTAACTTTAAAAAAAATCGACTTTTTTTAAAGACTTTATTATAATAGCGTATAAAAAAAAAATAATAATTAAACTATTAAATATTTTAGCGGTCCCGCTTTATTATATACTTATATATTAAATAATAATAAATTATTTTTAATAACTTATAATATTTTTAATAATATAAAAGCCGGTGCTTATATATATATAAGCATTTAATTTGCTAAGCTTATAAAATAACAACTATGTTTTTATATAGCTTTAGCTTTTATACTTTTATTTATAATAAAATATAATAAAAAAAGTAAATAAAAAATCGCTAATACGATAATAATAAATCTAACGATTTATTATTATAGATTTTAATAAGTATTTATATTTATTTTAAAAATATAATATAACGTTATTTTAAAAAAAATCTAGTTTATAAAGCATAATATTTTATTTAACTGTTAAAAACATTAGTTAATATTTTTAAATATTTTTTTTTAAAAAACTAAAACGTTTTTTTAATATAAAAAATGCTAAAAAACTGCGATATTTTTTTTATTAATTAAATATTAATTAAAAAAACTAGCAATTTAATAAAAAATTAAGATATAAAAAGTTATAAAAAAAAGCGGCAAAGACTTCGACGTTAAAAATATTAACAGTATTAAAAAAAAACTTTATAGCCAAAAATATAATTAAAATATGGCAAAACTTTAATAAGCAACCGCTTTTATTAATTTTAACTCTAATTTTTATTTATATAAAAAAACGTTAATAGCGTTATAAAGCTGCAAAAAAGGTAAAACAAATTAAAGCTAATAAAAACATTTTAGCACAATAGCATTATAACAATAACTAGAGACTATACTATTTACGGCGTAATAAAATAAAATAATATAAAAAAAAACCGATTAAAATCGTATTTATTAGCGCTATAGCTTTTAATATATACTTAAACTAAAATAAAATATATAAAAAAGTTAAAGTTATTATTTTTTATAAAGTTAATAAATTAATCGAAAAAAAAAAAAAAAAGTTAAACTTAAATAACTTTTTTAAAAAAAAAAATAAAAAGTTAAAACGGGCAGCAATAAATTTTATACCTATTAAATACTACGACTTTTTTAAAACTTTTAACAAAGTTAACTTAAATATATTATTATTCTACCAACTTAAAATAAACTATAAAATCGATTTTAATAAAAATAAGTCGGCTAAAAACCTAAAGTATAGCTTTTTATATAAAATGTTTATAAATAAATTAAAAGCTATATATAAATATCTAATAAAAAACTTTTATAAAAAATTTATTAAACTAAACGACGCTTTATATATATCCTTTATTTTATTTATAAAAAAACCTAATAATAGCTTGCGCTTTTATATAAACTACTGCAAATTAAATATATTATTAAAAAAAAATTATTATTTTTTACTTTTAATTAAAAAAACCTTGTTTTATATATTTTAAATAAAAATTTTTATTAAAATCGATATATAATAAATATTTTATTAAATATAAATGCGAAAAAAAAAACGAAGACTTTATTATATTTTATATATAATATAAATCTTATTGTTATTATATATTTTTTTTTAGACTAGCAAACGGACTAGCTATATTTTAAAAATATATTAATAATATTTTGTTCAATTATTTAAATAACTTTTACAGCGTTTATATAAATAATATTTTAATTTATTTTAATAATTTAAAAAATTATAAAGTATATATAAAAAAAATATTAAAGCGGCTGCGCAACGCTAGTTTATAAGCCGATTTTAAAAAATTCGAATTTTATATTATTAAAATTAAATTTTTTAATTATATTATTAAAATTAACAATATATATATTAATTTAAAAAAAGTTGCTATAGTTTATAATTAAAAAGCTTTAACTATTATTAAAAAAATTTAATTATTTTTAAAATTTTATAACTTTTATTAAAAATTTATAAAAAAGTATAGTCGAGTTATAGCACTTTTAAATTATTTAATAAAAAAGGGTATATAATTTAAATAAACTTTTAAATATAAAAAAGCTTTTAAAAAATTAAAAGTAAAGCTTATATTAACTTTAATACTAAAGCACTTTAATTATAACCTATTTATTAAAATAAAAACAAATGCTTTTAATAAAATAGCTGCCGGTATACTGTTATAATTATATAATAATATATAGCACTTAGTTATATACTATTTAAAAACTATATATAATATTAAATTAAATTATAAAATTTATAATAAAAAAATATTAGCTATTGTTTTAAAATTAAAAAAATGGCGTTTTAAATTAATTAATAAAAAAAACGATCTGTTTTTAGTAATTATTAACTATAAAGCTTTAAAATATTTTAAAAAAAAATAACGTTTTAACTTATAGCAGGCAGAATAGGCTATTTTTTTTTAAATATAATTTTTGAATTATTTATTAATTAAAGACCGAAAATATTATTGCCGACTTATTATTTTATAAGTAAAAAAACCTAATAATTTAGCAAAAAAAAAAAAGCATAATAATATTTAACGATATTCCGGCTAATTTAAAATATAATATTATAGCTAAAAACTGTTTTTAATATTTTTTTAATTAAAGCATTTATTTTATTTAAATTAAAGCTTAAAGCAGAGCTATTAGCTATATCCGGTTTTAAACTAGTTAAATATATATTTAAAAAAAACCAGTTTGACTTTAGCATAAAGATTTATTGCTAAAAAGTATAAATATAAAAAAAAAAAAATTTATAAAAGCTAACCAACTTTGGGCTTATTATATATAAAAAAAAGTTAATTATTTTTAATATTTTTTATTTAAAAACCTGTTTTATTAATAAGGCTTATTTTTATATATTAACGGCTTATTTAAATAAGCGGAAAACTTAAACGTTAGTAGTGCAGCGCTATTAGTAGCTAAAACTAAGCGAAAACTATAACTTTTACGTTATAAATTATATATAATATAAGCCAGCTAAAATGCTAAAAAATAAAACCTTTAGTAAGCTATAATTTTTATTTATTGCTAATAAAATTTAAAAGTATTTAGTTATAAATTTTAAATAAATATTTAAAAATAAGCATAAGTTTAATAACGCTTTAATAATAATAAATTATTTAAGCAAAAAAGTATAAACTATTTTTTATATTATTTAAGCTATAGTTAAAAACGCTGTAAAAATGTATTATAAAGGTTTTTTTTAAATTTTTAAATTTTTAACAACTATAATTTTTAATTAAAGTTTTTAATTTATTTTCGCCTTTATAAATAAATTATATAAATTAATAAGCGTGCGCTACACTTTAGCATTTATAAGATATTATAAAACTGTCGGCTAGGCAAAAATTATAAATAAATATATTAATTAGCAACTATAACTTTATATAAGCTATTATTAAAATAACTAGTCGGAAAAAATATCTGCTATAAATTATATTTAAACGGTACTGCTATATAAATTAACAGGTCTGTCGCTATATAAAGTAAAAATAAGATTTTTTATGCTTTTTTATTTTAATTAAAAAAATCGCACTATAAAAAATAAGTTAAAAAAGCTTTTTATAAAAAAAAAAGCTTTTAAAAAAAATGCGTAAAATAAAGCCGAAAAGTTAGCTAAATATATAAATACAGCTAAAGCATATCTAACTAAAGCGCAGAAGCAGATAGTTAAACAAATAAATAAAATAAAAAAAGATTTAAATTTTAATATAAGCAATTACGTTTTTATTTTAAAAAAAAGGCAATTTTAATAAACGGACTGTTTATTAAATAAGCTAGACTATTTAATAATAAAATAAAGGTTTAAAATTATAAATTGCCGCAATAAAACCTTTGCATTAAAAATATCCGACTTATAAAAAGCTATTAATTTATATTATATAAATAGGTTATAAAAATATTTAAATAATTTTTTATTAAGCTAAAAAGCCGAAAATTTTATAAAAAAAGTTATAAAGTTTAACAGTATAAAAAAATTTATAATTAATAAAGTTTTTATTTTTTATATTTATTATAAAAAGTTATAATATTAAGTATAATAGCAGAGGTAAAATATAAATAATAAGTAATACTATGCTAAAAACTTTTATAATAATATATTAGTATTAAAAGAGTTTTATAACGTTAATTTAAATATAGCAAGACTTTTTATGCAATTAAATAGTTAGTTTAAGGCTGTTAAAAAAAATAAGTTCGAAAAAGCTTATAATAATAATAATAAATTTAAAGCTAAAGCTAAAAAAATAATGCAATATTAAAATATATAAATAAATTATTATAAAGGCTTAAAATCTTAATATTAGTTATAAAAAAACAGTTATATAACGTAATAAAATAAAAACCTAAATTTAATTATAATTTATAAAAACCTAAAGCTATTTTTTTTTTAGCTAAAAAGCATTAAAAGATCTATAGTTCGATTTGCAGACAAGTTTTTTTTTTTTTTTTTTAAAAAAAGTAGTTATAAAATAACGCCTACAATATAGCTTATTATAGCCAGCATTATTGCTATAATTAACCGACCTATACTAAAACGCAATGCGACTAGCGCGCCCTACACCGCCCGGCAGAATTTTAAAAGGGTATGCATATAACTTCTGCAGCCTCTGCAGTACTTTGCTTTTTTTTCTTTTTTTTTTAGCTTTAGATTTTCGTATAAAATAGACCTACTATTTCGGAGCCCTGCCTTCGTAAAAGTGTTAACCCGTCACAGCTATAAAAGTTTATTTTTTATTTTATAGTAAAAAATAATATGCTTTAGCGTTTTAATATATTTATAAAAGCAGTTATACGTATTAAAATAAGCGAACTTTTTATAGTATTAATTAAAATTATTATAGCTGCAGCATACAGTTAATAATTTATATAAATTTTTTTTTTTTATATTTTAAAGTTTTAAAAAGCATTTTAATTTTATTTTAAGTTTAAGCTTAGTATAAATTTTTAATGCCTGTTTATTTTACTAGTTAATAAAGCGTTTTTATAAAAATATTTTAAAAAAGCGTTTAATATTTGCTAATATAAGTATAGCATTATTTAATATAAAAAAGGTGGTTTTTTTTTATTAGTTAGTTCGCTAGCTTATTGCTGTTTATATTTATATATCTCGGCGCTTAGTGGGTATATATTTTTAAAATATTAATTATAGCTTAAAATTTTAAAAAAACGTTTTATAAATTATTTGCTAGCTTATTATATAATTTTTTAATTATTAAAATATTATTAATATATATATATATAAAGTGGCCGCTCGCTAATTATATTATATATTTAAAGCTATATTTGGTTTTTTTAGCTTTACTATTAAAAACTTCGGCCGTTTTTAGTTTATTTTTATTTTAGCCAATTAAGGCTTTGTTTTTATATATAGCGTATTTTTAATTTATTATACTTTTTATACTTTTAAAGCCATTTAAAAAAACGGCTATATATATGCTAAATAAAATAGCATATTAAGCTTTAAAAGTTTTAACAGCTTTGCTTTTAAAAGCAGTAACTATAAGGTTTTTAAACCTAAGTATATATTAAAATATTAATAGCTTAAGTCGGAATATTACTAAAAGCAATATATTTATTATTTAAAGTTTTATTTATAAAGTTTAAAAACCGCTTATGCTTTTTTTTTAATAATTAGCACTAGCGCTAGTTTATTAATAAATAAGTAATAATTATTAACCGCTTTTATTTTAAAGGCTATTTTTATATAATAAATTTTAAAAGCTATTTTAGCTATTAGCAGTTCTAAATTATAATATAGCGTTTTATTAAGCATAGTTTTTTATATCGGCAAAACGGCTTATATTATAGTTTTTAATATTTTGCTTATATTTTTTAAATGGCTTATAATATAAGTGCTAATATAAGCCGTATTTTTAAAACGGTTTAATAAAAGCTTAGTTAGCTTAAAATATTAAGCTTTTGCTTTATATATTATTATTAAAATAATATAAAAATTTATCGCTATATATAAAGCCTCGGCAAACAGTTTATAAACTATATTAGCTAAGCTTTTAATATATCGTGCTATATTTATTATTAACGCCGCATATATACAGACATATTATTAAAAAATTAATTATTTATTTAACTAAACTTTTAGCTATTATATGGCCAGTTTAATAATTTATTAAATTATAAAATTAAAGCTTAAAAAACGGACTTTTAGCGCTTTATGCTTATTTTTTACTTTAATAAAATATATTATTTTTATTTTAACTAGTTTAAAGCCGACTTTATTATTTTTATTCTATTAAAATATATTAGCTATATTATAGCCTAATAGTTTAGCATTTTTATTTAAGCTTAGGCTAATTTATAGCAGTAATAAATTATTTATATAGCTAAACTTTATTTTTATATCAGTAAAAAAAACCTTTGCTATATATAGCAAAAAAAAAACTAATAATATAAAAGACTTTTAAAAAAGCCTGCATTTTAATAAAAACGTGCCTATAGTATAGTTTTTAAACTTAATTTTAATTTATTTATTGTTTAAAAATAAGCGTATAAAATTAATAACTTTAAAAGGCTAGCTTTGCTAAATTATTTATAATAAAAGTTATTATGTTAATATGGCATTAAAAACGTTTTATATGTTTATTATTATTATTATAGCCGTTAGCCCGTTTTTAAAAGCAAGCTTGATATTATAAATAAAACAGGCTAATAAATCTATAGCCAATTATTTAAAAAATGCTTTAGCTTATTAAAAGCTAAGCATTTTAAAGCATAAGGCTATATATACGAGTTATTTAGCTATTATTTTTTTAAAGCTTTTATTAAAGCAGAACAGTAAAAATATCGGTTTTTAAAATTTTATATTTATATATTTTTTTTTATTTAGCTTATATAATATAATTATTTTTACTGTTTTAAAAGCGGCTAAAAAATGTCCGATTTTAATATATTTTTTAAATAAAGTATATAATAAGTTTTTAATTAAATTTTAATAAATTTTTAATAGTTAAATCAATAAAACGTTAATTTTTAAAGCGGTTATTTTAAGCTTAATTATTAAAACCTCTAGCTTTTTTATTAGCATATATATATTTTATAATAAGCAGTTTTTTAATACTATATAAGCCGAGCTAAATTTATAATTAAAATTATTTATTATTAAAAACGGACTAAATAACGCCTATTATAAAGCTTATGCTTTTTTTATTATATTTTCGATAACCTAGTTTTTAATTTATAAAAATAATAATTTAAAATTTAATTAAAGCTTCCGCTACTTTATTAGCTTATATATATTTAAATTAAACTTTGTTTTATTTATTAGCTATTATTAATATTATCGTTTGGCCTGTTAAATAATAGTTTTAAATTTATATGTTTTTTTTATATTATAAAAACGTTTTAAATATTTTTAAAATTTTTTATACGCTTTAAAAGCTTTAGCATATTTTAGTAACTATTAGATTGCGCTTTTGCCGTTTTTACGCTTTTTATATTTTATCGCCCGCAGAACAGTTTATAAAAAGTTTAAGGTTTTTTATATTAAAAAGTTTAAGTTTGCTGGTATAAAATTAAAGCTAAAGGTAAATAATGCCAAAGCATCTATTCCGACTATTTAATAAAAGCTAGCTTTTATATAAAAATATATTATTATTTTAAATTAGTTTAATAAAACGTTTTTTTTAATAAAGACTATAGTAAAGACCGCTATATAATTTATACCGCTATAAAGCTTATTATATATAGTTATATTAATAAATAAAATGTTTAAAAATATTAAGTTTAATATATTATTGTTTTAATAACGTATAACACAAGTGAATTGCACACACAAGTAAATTGCACACATCTCCACTTAATTTTTACACTAGTATTTAAAAAGCGTGCATTAGGCCGAAAAGTAAAGCAAATTAAATGGGGTTTTTAAAAAAACACTTATAACTAAATAAACTATTTTATTATATTTTTTTTAAAATTTTTCCGGCTTTATTTAGCCAAGAAATTTAAAGTGGGGCTAATTTTAAATATTTAAGTAGTTTTATATATATAAATCTATAAAATAAATTCGGAAGAAAATCGGAAAAATAAACGGTTACCGGATTCGGAATTAGCGTACTTTTATATACTAAAAAAGTACCCCACTTGCTTTATAAATACCTACTAAGTATTTTTTAAAATTCGGTTAAAACTTTTTAAATATTTAAAATAAAAAAAAATCTAATAAGCTAAATATTAACGCTAAAATTATAAAACTAATTAGTTTATATTAAAAAAGCTTATATAATTTTTATAAAATTTTTTATTTTATTATTTTTAGCGTTTTTTTAGCTTAATAACTACTATATAGCTAATTAGTATTAAAATATATACTTAATAAAAACTAAGCTAAAAAAAGCTATAAATATTAAAGCTAAATTTTATAAAAATTATATAAGCTTTATTTAAATAAAATAATTCGTTTTATAATTTTAGCTTTATTATTTAGCTTATTAGAATTTTTTTTATTTTAAATATTTAAAAGGTTTTAACCGAATTTTAAAAAATACTTAGTAGGTATTTATAAGGCAAGTGGGGTACCTTTTTAGTATATAAAAATACGCTAATTTTAAATTTAGTAACTTTTTATTTTTTCGATTTTTTTCCGAATTTATATACTAGGTTTATATATAAAAAACTATTTAACTATATAAAATTAGCCCCACTTTAAATTTCTCGGCTAAATAAAGCCGGAAAAATTTCGGAAAAAATATAATAAAATAGTTTATTTAATTATAAGTGTTATTTTAAAAACCCCACTTAATTTGCTTTATTTTTCGGCTTAATGCACGCTTTTTAAATACTAGTGTAAAAATTAAGTGGAAATGTGTGCAATTCACTTGTGTGTGCAATTCATTTGTGTTGTACGTTATATTAGTATGCTTATTTTTTTTATATAGGCAAAATTATAAATATTTATTTATTAAAATATGTTTTAGCTGCTATTAAAATATTTAATAATTTTCGGCTGCTAAATTACGTTTTTAGCGTTTATATTGCCTATAACTATATACCGGGGTAATAGCGTATAAGCTAGCATTATATAAATAGTGTCCGTTTTTATAAATTTTTTTAATTATTTATAAATATTTATTATTATAATGTTATTAATTAAAATTTAAATTATATTTTTGCTAAAGCTAAGCTTAATTTGTTTAGCTTTAAAAAAAATAATTTTTATATATATATAATTATATACGGTCGTTTTTTTTTAAAGCTTAAATATTTTTAAACATATATAAATTAAATATAAATAGTTTATAATTTTGTTTTTGCTGCTTTTATTATATTATAGTTTTTAAATAAGCGTAATATTTATTTTATTTTAATTATATAATTAAAAAAAAATAAATACTGCTTTAAAAGCTTTAGTGCAGTTAGTCTGCGCTATTTTAAAAGCGGTTAGCCTTTTTTTATTTTTGCGACGCTAAAAGCGTTTATTAACCCTGCTAGTCTGCGAGCTTTGCTGCTATAATTTTATTATATATATATATATATATATAGTCTAGGTTTATAAAGCTTTGCTTAAAGTAAAAGCTTTAGTTAGCGGCTAAAAACGACACTAAAGCGCTTTTATTATCGTTTATTTTTATGTTTATTATAGACGAGCTATTAATAATATTAGTATTAAAAGCGTTTTTTTAGTTTTTTTACTTTATTATTACTTTTTTATTTTTTTATACCGCGGCGGTAATTATAACATTATTATTAAATTATATGCTAAATTTTATATCTAGCTATAAACTAACAAGCTGTTATATTAAAAAAATAATAATAATAGTTAGTTTAGCAGAAATAAAAGCCGCTTTTTTTATTTAGGTGTTATTTATTACTAATGCCGGCGTAAAAGCTATCCTTGGCGGAGGTATAAAAAAAAGGTTATTTTTTAACGACTTTGCAAATAATATTATATTTATTAAGCCTGCTAAGGTAGCGGTGCTAATATTAATAAAGGCGGCGGAAGCTACTGCTATAAGTTAGTTTTTAAATTTTTTTAAATATTTTTTATAATATAGCTTGCTATATTTAGCTTTTGCTTTTTAAAAGTCTTTTTAAATAAAGTAGACTAAGCGTCCGTTTTTTTATATAGGCTATATAAAATAGTTTTTATATGCTGCTTTATTTAAGCTATAGCAGTTAGCATAGCGTGCCGGTTATATATAAAAAACTATATGCGCTTTTTCAAGTTTTTTGCTATAGTTATAACAGCGGTATTTTTTAATATAAAAATAGTTAAAGTGCTACTTTTAATATTTAAAGTTATGTTGTTTTATTTATAGTTTTTTTTTTATTAATTAAAATAGCGCGCTAGCGTTATAAAAATAAAAAGGTTATATAAATTTTTTAAAAAAAATTAGCTAAGTTTTTTTAATAAGTTTAAATTTTTATTTTAATAAGCGGACTAAAATAAAAATTTTTTTAGTTTATATTTAAACTTTATTTTAAATAGTTTTTTAAACGTGTTATTTTTAACCGTTTAGTGCTAAAAAGTATATTAAATAGTTTAGTATAATATAGTTATATTATTTTTTAAAAATTTTTATACTAATAATATATAAAATTTTACCGATTTTTTTAAAGCTTTTTAAAAGCTTTTAATATATTTTTTTATTTTTAAACCTTATAATAAAGCTTATAACAGTTTAATAAATGTTTAAAACGTTTATAAACATAAGCTTAAGCTTTTTAATAATAGCAGTTTTTAGCGCATATAAAGTTTATTTTTTTACTTATTTATATTTTTTATTAAAAACTTTAATAAAAAGTCTAAGGTTTTTAAAAAGCGTTTTTGCTTTTTTATTTAAAGTAGTGCTTAAAGCTTATATTATAGCGCTAGCCGAGCGGGCGCTAAAGGCAGCGGTCGTTGCGCTAGTTTTGTTAAGCTTTTTTAATGCGTCCGCATAAAAGCTATTAATTTTAGCCCCGTTAAAGGCACTTAGGGGAGCGCCAGCCTCGGCGCTGGTTAAAAAAGACCTGCTAATAGGTCTGTATATCGTGCTTAAAGTCTTTTATTTAATTGCTAAGCTTGCTTATTAGCCTTAATTATATCTTTACCAATAACTTAAAATAGGCTTTTAAAACGCTTTTTTAACTTATTAAAAATATAATTAGCTAAACCAGGCTAGGCTATAGACCAGCCAATAAGTGGCTTTCCTACCACCAGGCCTAAAGGCGTGGCAGCGAGGTGTAACGCGTGCACTAAGCCGTATAAAAAAAGTTAAACCCTAGAACGCACCTGCTATAATTTAACAGATCAGTGCTTAATCTAAGTAAAAAAAAAGCCAGTAAATATCTATTTATTAAAAATTAGTTATTAAAAAAATATATAATAATATAAAAGTAATAATAGTAATAATTTTAGTATATATAGTTATTTAATTGTTTTTTTTTTAAAGTTTAAATTAAAATAAGCTGTGCTATATAAGCTATTATTAAAATTAAAGTTTAAGTTTAAGTTTTTTATAATGTCTGATCCGGGGTTAGATTTAAGGCTAGGGCTTTGATCTAAGTCGGTTTTAAGGTCGTTACTATATTTAAAGTCAGAGTCGGAGTCGGAGTAAAAAGCAGTACTGGCAGCCTCGTTTTTTTTCGGTCTGTTTAAAAAAGATAAGCCTGATTTTACTTTTATATCTTTTAAAAAGATTTTCTAAGTCGTTTAAAAAACTTTTTTATTGCGCTTTTTATTTTAATATTTTTTATTAAAAGCGATTAATTTATTTATTATTACCTTTTTTTATATTATTTTTTAGTAATAAGCTATAGCACTTTGTAGGCTTTAAAAAAAGTATGTTTTTTAAAATAAATAGCTTAAATAAGCTAGCTATAGTATTTAAATTATAGTTTGGTAGTATATTAATTAGCGTTTAATCGTTGTATTATTTATTATAAAAAGTGTTGCTATTAAGCTTATTATTTTTTTTTTTATTTTAAGGAATAAAAAAGGTTAAACTGTTTAGCGCTCGCTATATTATTAAAAACTTTTTTTAAACTTTTTATGCAACTATGCAGTAAATTTAAATATGTTTAATTATATAGTTTGACTTATTAATAAAGCAGTGCTAAACTTTTTTTATTTTTTAAAAAATGTCTGTTTTAATTATTATTATTTTATAAAAAAATCTTTATAGTAAGTTTTCTGCTTTTAGTATGTAGTATTTCGTTTTAACTGCTTTTTATATTTTCGATTTAAAGGTGTGGCCTTTAAACTTATATATTATCGAGCTGGCTGCCGATTTTATATTATTACTTTAAAACTAGTAATTATTTAGCCTTTTTTACAGTAAGGTTTTATAAGCTTAAATAAAGTTATACTAGTTTATAAGCCGGTCGCCCGCTTATAGTAAGTAATATAAGACCGCTAGTTTTTTTTATTTTTAAACGCCGCATAGGTAGAGCTTTTAGCTATTCGGCACTTAGTGCCATAGGCTTTATATTGCCGCTTTAGCTTTGCTTTTATTTTTGCTGTTTTAATGCTTTAATATTTTTAAAGTGTTCGAAATTAGGTTTTAGCAATTGCTTAAAACTTTATACTTTTTTTTTTATAGTTTTTTTTATATAGCAGAGCTTTATTTTTTAGCACTACTGCTTAGCGTTTTTATTAGCTGGTAGTAGTACTAAAAATAGGTATTAAATACTTGCTTTATATTAGTAGGCTTTATAAAGTATACTAGGCTGTTTTTTTTTACTTTAGACAGTTTTTTTTATTTATTATAAAATTATTTAAAATTTTATAGCCAGTTATATTATTTATTAATTTATTAGGTCTAAAGGTATTTAATTATAAAGTAAAAAATAAAAGTTCTGCTTTTTGCTTTATTTATAAATAAACACCTGGCAAGTTAGGCCTAAAGAAAGTTTAAGTATAAATAGGCATATCTAACTATATTTAGTATAAAAGCTGTTATTATTTATAAAAAGCTTTAAATATTAGCTTTTTTTATAGCGTAAGGTTTGCATGCTTATATTTATAAGATCTTTTTTTAGTATAGCTTTTTTTTTTACACTATTTGCTAATAAATCCGCTAAATATTTTTTTTATAAAGCTTGTGTTAAAAAAGCGCGTTTAATATTTTATTTTAAATATTATTAAAAAGTTAGCTATTAATATTCGGCCTTTTATTAATAAGTAGCATTTTAATTAAAAGTTTTTAGTTTTTTTATACTTATTAACGATTTATTGCTAATAAATTTTTAGCGCATGCCTATAGTTATTTTTATAGCTTATTAAAATGCTTAAGTGCTTATATAGTTTATTTTTAATTAGGGTTTATACGTTTTTAAAGTAGATATTAAAATAATTTTTAACTTTTAAAAGGTATAATTTGCTTTAGTTAACTTATAAGCCGCTCGCCTTACTATAGGCTACTAATATATTTTTAATAATATCTGCTTTTTTTTATAAATTTATAACTACTAAGGTGTTGTTTATAAATATTAAAAATTTTAAAAGCTTTTTATAGTTTAAAAGAATTTTTTTTAAGCATAGGTGGTTAGCGATTTTTTTAGCTAAAGCTTTAATAGTTAGAATAAACAGCAAGCAGCTAATAAGGTCTTTTTATTTTACTCCGCTAAGCACCCTAATTTGGTTGCTAAAATAGCCGTTAATAAAAAAGCGGATTATTATATTAAAGTATAAAATTTTAATCTATTTAATAAAAAGTTTAGGTATATTAAAAGATCGTATAAAGACTTACAGGTAATTATAAGCTACTCTGTTATATGTTTTTTTTAATTAAAAAATAAAAAAGCGACCTTTAATGCCTTGTTGTTTTTATAGTTTTAAATTATTTGCTATACTGTCTGCACATTATTATTAATTAACTTTTTAAATAAAAACACTAATTATTAATCGCTAATAATTATATTAAATGCGCAGACTAGCTTTTATATTATAATTTTAATAAAAATTTTATAGTTTATATTTATTAAAAATAGCGGCTTATAGTTTTTTAAAAGTTCGACAATTTTTTTTTAAAAAAATATAATTAGCATTTTTTTTATTTAGTCCGCTAATATTTCGTTTTTTTTTAAAGTTTATTATAAAAGTTAATTAAAACATAAAAGATTTTATATTTAAAGCCTTTGTTAAGGTACCTTTTTTTTTAATGTTTAAGCATAGCTTTATAAAACTCGGCAGGTATGCTATTTATACTAGGCAAGCTTTTTAAGCTCGCCTTTTTAATAGCTAAAATAACCTCTTTTTTAAAAATAAGCTTAATAAGCTTTTTTTAATGTTTAGCTGCTAATTTTAAAATATCGTTTAAAAGCTATTTTATAATAGCTTTATTTATTAGCTTTTTATTATATAAGTCGGTATAAAAATTATAAACTGCTTATAAAATTTCTGCAGCTTTTATATGCTTTTATTTTATACTATTTTTTAAAGCTTTAATTAATAAATTAAAGTTAATTTTAGCTTTAAAAAAATATTAAATAAATGCTTTTTTTAAAAGCGAGTGTTTAGCTAAAAAGTTATAAAAATAGTTTTTTTATTTTTATTTATTTAGCGCAAGCTTTTTAATATTTAGGTGCTCGATATGCCTTTTAAGCTTTATATTTATTTTTTTTATATGTTTTTTAAATAGCTTTTTTTATTTTTTTTAAATATTAACTTTTTTGCTTTAATAGGTAATAAATATAAAGGTTTTAGCCTTTTTAAAATAAAGCTATAGGCTTTATTTATATTTTATTTAGCTTTTTATATAATAAATGTTTTTTAGTTTTTTTAAAAATTTTTAGCACTTTTTTATATAAAATTATAGCTATATTATAAAAAAAAATAAGCGCTATTTTTTAAGCTTTTTATTAACTTTAATAAAAAATTAAAATATTATATTAATGTAATAATAATTTATTTTAATAAAAAATAAAATAATATTTTATTTAAAAATATAATTTATTTAGTTAAATTTAGTATAAATTCTGTTTAGCTTAGAAATTTCGATTTTTTTTTTAAAAGTGTATTAGCATATATATAGGTTGCGCTTGCGCTATTTATTTATTAAGCTAAAGCTTCGGTTGCCTGCTAAAGTGTTTAGCAGCCTATAAAAAGCCTCTAGCTTTTTTTAAAATAAGCTTTTATTTATCTGTTTATTAAGTCCGCTTTTTATTATGTTTTAATCGCTTTTTATTAAATTATAAAAAGTTTATAATAAACTAAGAGCTTTTAAATTATTTAAATTAAACAGTTATTTTATAATATTTAAAAACTAGTTTTTTTTTAATTTTAAAAAGTTAGCTAGTATATATATATTAGCTATTTAAACGGTATAATTTTAAAAAATAATTTTATTAATTATAAATTTATTTTAAAAGTTTTTAAAAACTATATAACTTTTAAAGTTTTTTATTATTTAAGCTTAAAACACCTTTTTAATATTAATAATTATAGCTAGGCTATTTTTATTCGACTTTTTTTTTATAATTTATATTAAAAAAATAGTTTTAGCTTTAAATTTTAACTTATTTTTTTTTATAAATTAGGTTTTTAAATTATTAAAATATTTAATTTTTTATTTTTTATAAAGTTAAATATATTTTAAAAACGGGCCGGTCTTGCAATTAAATTAATATTTAAAAAAATAATATTTAATTTAAAAACTATTATTTTTTTTAAACATTTTTTTAAACATGCACTAGGCATGCTTTTTAGCGGCTATTTATAGCAAAACGTGCCGTAAATAAAGATATTTGTCCTATTTATAAGCAGGGTTAGCTAGGCTAATCTGGGCACTATAAATGTTGCATAGGTTTATTTTTTTATTTACCGGCTTAAATTTTATAATATGTTTTGTTTTAATTTTAATAAAAAAAAAATTAGTTTTAAATTATTATTTATTATAACTACCGCTTTGTTATTAAATGTTTTTTTATATTTTAAAATGTTTAATTAAAATTAAATGCTTTTTTTTTAAAAAATAAGTTTTTTATAAAAAGCTTTAATAATTTTTTATTTAGTTGCTTTAAATATATAGTTTATAATCTAAGCTTTAGCGCCTCTGAAGTAAAAAATAGTTAATTTATAAAAAAATTTATAACTTTTTCCGTTTATAAGTTTAATATATTTATTATAAAAAAAATAACAACGCTTTTTATTTTAATTTTAATAATTTATTTTTTAATATTTTATTTTTAAGCTAAAAAAATACTGTTAGCGTTTATGCTAAATTTAGTGCAGGCATTAATTATTATTTTAATATTTAGTTTATTTTTAAAGTTTTAAAGCTTTTTAAAAAAACAAAAGTATAAATATTTTTTATTTTTATATTAGCAAATGACTTTTTTTAATTTAGCTTTTTTATTTAATTTAGCAGCTTTTATTAAGGCTAGCTTAGGTAGTCTAGCTTTTTTAAATATGCTAGCTAAAGATAAAAAGGCGGAAAAAGCTATAGCTGCTAAAGCGGCATTAACCTAGGCATTTTATTATAAAGATAAGGTGCTTAATATTTTTAAGCTAAGTTTTTTTAAAGTTAGGCCTAAATTTAATATTAACTTAGTTTTTTTTTTTTTTATATTTTTTTTAAAATAAAAATAAAAGTATTTAAGTTTAAAAGGTTTAAAGGTAATGCTTTTTAAGTAAGAGTGCCTAAGTTAATTAGCGGTTTATTATTTATTAAAATAGGTATTAAATGTTTAGCAGGGGTAAAAATGTTATATTATTATAAGGCGTTGCGTTGTTTAACTGCTAGCGATTTTATAGCGAGCGGGTTAGACCTGTTAATTATAATTAAAAAAAGGGAGAAAAAAAGTGGTATTTTAGCATATTTATTAAAAGTATTAAAATCTAGCTTTAGCATTAAAAGTTAAAATAGTGTTAATAAGACTAAATTATTTTTAAAACAGTAGGTAAAATTTATTTTAAATTTATTGCTAGCTTTTTTATTTTAATTATTGCTAATATTAAAAAAAAGCCGTTGGAAATTGTTATATTTAATAGTTTTATTATATAAGGTTTTTAAGCTTAATTAAAATTTAGATTTTTTATTATTTTTTATAGCTTTTAAATTATTAAAATAACTGCTAGCATTTTTAACAGAGCTATTAAAAAGGCTAAGACTTTTATTTTTTTATTTAAAGGTGTTTTAATTTTTATTATTATTTTTTGCTAATTTATTATTTAGCTTAGATTTATGTTTTTTTTATTTTTTAGTTTTATATTTAGTTAAATTTCCGTTTTTAAAAACGGAAATTTTAAAATTATTCGTTTTTTTTATTTAGTTTTTAACTATAAGTTTTTTTTTATTAAAATCGCTTTATATAAAAAAGGAGTTATTTATAAGAGTTAAAGTAGGGGAAAGGTTTTATTTAAATACGCTATTTTTTTTTTATAGTTTTAATTAGCTTTTTTACTGCAGTAATGTTTATTTATTTGCGACTTTTAAATTTAGATTTTTTTTTATATTTTTTATTTTTTTTTAAAAGTTGTTTTTTTTTTTTCGTTTTTTATTTTTTGTTTATAAAAAGTTTAGGTTAGCAAGCGTTTAGTTTATATAATATTTTATATTAATTTTAAAAAAGGCGTCCTTTAAGTTAAATTAAAGCTTGTTTAATATATTTTTTTTAAAAATTGCTTATTTAATTTTTATTATTTAGTGCGATATGCTTATTAGCTATTTTAAAGTTTTTAAATAGTTGTTTAAATTTAAGTTTAAATATATTAGTTTAAATTTTAAATAAATATATTAGTTTATTATTATTTTTTATATTATTTATATGGTTTTTAAATAAAAGTTTTTTTTTTTTATTTTTTAAGCAGTGCTTGCTATATTTTAAGTTTAAGCTTTAGTAAAGTTAAATTAAAAACTTTAGTTTATTAAAGCTAGTTTTAAAAGCCGGCGTTAAAAAGTAGCTATTAAATTTAATAGCCGATTTAGCGCTTTAATAAATATTAGCTTAAAATTTAAAAGTTAAAATAATTTTTAAGTTAATTTAACGTTTTTTGTTTTTTATTTTTTAGCTTTTTTTTTTAGCTCGATTTTTGCTATAAATGCTATTAAATTTTTATAAATAGCTTAATTTTTATAGTTAATAAGTTATAAATAACTTTTAAACCTATAAATATACTACGTTAAAGTGCTTAATAATATATAAGTTAGTTAATTTAATATATTAACTTTTTATTAGTATAAAAAGCTTATAAAGTGTTTACGTATATTTCGGTGCATTAGGTTAGCTTTAAGGCTTTATTAATGCTTTAAAAAGCGCGTTATTACTCGCTTAGTTATTACGCCAGTTTTTATAAAGTCTAAAAGGCTTTATAAAAATAGCGGTAATTAGGTCTTTTTTATGATCTAAAAGGTATTACAGCCTATAGCAACACGGGGGTAGGTCCGTACATCGAGGGCAGCGTTCTGGCGAACAAAGCCGTCCGCAGGTAGTTAGAAAACACCTGCACAATCTCTTAAGCGTATATGCGTTGTTTGCCCTCGGTAAAAAAGATAATATTATCGAAGGACTAGGCAACTATCGTAAATATTATGCGTTAGTCGTTTTTACATTGTTTAATTTTAGTTAAAGCGGAGATTAAGGTTTTAAAAGCTAAGCTTTTTTTAGGTTAGCCGGCAAAGGTTGCTATACTGGCGGTTTAATTATTTAAAACAGCTTAAAAAATACTTTTTAAAAGTTTAAAGTTAATTAGTATTAGTAGTATTATAACGACTTATTTTTTTTTTTAAAGTTAGGCTATAAAGGCGTTAATAGTCTTTTTAAGGTCGGAAAACCGCGGTCGATTACTGCTTAAAAGGCGGCGTTGTTTCGGTAGGGTGTAGCAGCCGCCACTAGCTCTAAAGCAGCTATAACAGCTGCTGCCATAGTTGGCAGAAAGTGCTAGCCTTTGGTGTTTTGGGCGTTTTTATGGGTCTGTTAAGCAATTGGCGGTAAATTGTGTGTGTGCATTAACAAAGGGTGCTAAGAAAAATTATTTAAGAAGGAAGGTCAGGGAACGATAAGTACGCCAGCCAATTAAAGTAGAAGCCAGTCAACGAAGCCACTGCAGTCAACGAAGCCACTGCAGTCAACGAAGCCACTGCAGTCAACGAAGCCAGCCAGCCAGCCAACAGTAGGTAGGTTAACAGGTCTATAAGTTGGTGACAGTATCGTACAGGCGATAGTTTTAGTTGTAAGTGACGGTCTTGTCTGTAGGTGACGGTTTTGTCTGTAGGTGACGGTCTGATTTGCGGTGACGGTCTGATTTGCAGATAACAGTTTTATTGCAAGTGACAGTTTTATTTGCTAGTGACGGTCTTATTTGCAAGTGACGGTTTTAATACAGGTGACAGTTTTAAATGCAGGTAGCTGTCAGCTGTAAAACTGTTTTAGCTGCCGGTAACAGTCTGTATTTTCTGAGATCATCTCCATTTTCTAAGATCGTCTCTAAAGTATGACTACTTAATAATGCAAAAAAATAGGTTTGTACTAGTGACTAGCACTGTGACTGTTTCCAAAATTTACAAGTATGTTGCCCCACCGAAGACCGTCATAATACTGGTGACCATACCAGTGATTGTCTCCAAAAACCCCCCCCTCGCGGTAATGTACCTACCCGGTACCGACCTACCGAAAGATGTATGTGGATCCAACGAGCCTGTTTAGTTGCCTTCCTCTTCCTTTATCTTGACGAAGACTTCCATGAACTCGTCTACATCCCGGGCGCCTTCGAGGCGATGGTGCTCCTGGATGAAGTAACATGGAACGCCAGAACCCGCCACCCTCTCGCGGAACACGGTCGCCTCTTCCTCGACACGATCAGCAGCAATGCTGGAATTTCGCCATTGGTCCACGTCGATATCCTCGAGGCCTGCCTCCAGCGCAATCTCGCTCAGTATATCGAGAGACGAGATGTCCTTCTCGAGCTCATGGTACGCCTCGAAAATCTTCCCGACCAGAAGATTTGTGGTCTCTGACGGCTTGCTCCGGCTGAGGTAGACCAGACGGTGCGCGTCTCGTGTATGGGGTCCGATAAAACCGCCATGCCTGAAATGTATTCCCACGGCGCGTCCGGCTTGTTCCACGCGTCTCATAGCCGCTGCTTTCTTCTCCTCGCTCCAGTCTACCAGTTTGACTCGAGCCAGCTCGCTCTTTTCCACACTATGACCGAATGTATTGTAGCCCAGATAATACGGCCGCCAGTTGATCTTGAAACTGTCCTGTCTTCCTCCCGGGTAGACCTTCTGATACAAAGCGATAGCGCTCTCAAGTTTTCGCTGGCCGATGTAGCACCACTAATGACATTGTCAATAAGCACCCTCGTCCAGATGCTCGCTTCATAATAGAGAAATGCCGAGACATCGGACATACAGCGCAGACGAAGTCGAAGACAACATCAATCTCTATCACAGTCATTTCCAAGAGTCTGTTTCAATCAGATGCGGCAATGTTATGTTCAAATAGGTGCGCCAGTGTTGATGAGACTAACTTCTTAGTCAACGGTAGATAGACGCGATAAAGGCCGGGGAGCTGAGCCGGCGGACTTCCGCCTCTATAGTGGAGAATGCCTGCCTCCAAGCCTAACCTACTTCGACTCACACTTGATATCTCACCTCGATGTTGTAAAAGATAACCAGGAACTTGCACTCTGCTTCAACACGGCATCGATCGCGGTGTTGGCTTAATATTATCGCCCTTCGGCGTTATGATGGCTGCGCAATCCAACTCTTGACCGACACCTGGCTTCTTCAGGTCCCTGGGCTGATTAGTAACCATCTTACCGCTACAGCCGTTGAATACAGAGACGTCCGGACCCCGGCAACCGGGGTTACGACATGAAATCGTCCGGCCTGCTTCAGCTTACCAATACGGCAGACGCATTTTACCGCAATCCTACTCAAAACCTCATAAGCCCCAGCTGCAGGAGATCCCCCCCTAGAAAGGCAGATTAATATTGAAAAGCTACCTACCTCATGCAGCCCTGCAGATTCGGCCAATATAGTGTACTATCTTGCAGACAGTCGAAGTCGGTGAAATAGCCAACCCCCGTACGGGTTTCGGGGTTCCTTGCTAGCCAAGTGTAGACTATCTCAAGAAATGCAACCCAACCTACCTACTTAGGTAGGTAAGCTACTTGCTAGCCGACACAGTTTGACTCACTGAGAGGATCCTTGTCCGCGGCTCCATTCAGCCCTACTATCTTCATGGTTGAATAGAGAACTACCAGCCCAGATCGGCATACAGCACGCGTTCCGGGACCGAGCAAAATTTACTCCGTGAGGCCTTAAGAAGGATGTACATAGACGGGCAAGCCATGCGAGTAGGATGCTCAGGTCAAGGGGAAGATATGTGTACCATTTAGAGTCTAGGAGGTAACTACCATATCTACCTGGCTTTCATATCTACCTATTCACCGTTGCCTCTCACATAATGATTGACAAGCAATCCCTATACTATTATCTGGTGTCCAAGCACATCCACACATGTTACCAGGGAGGCCAACTCAGGTACCCCCCTCCTGCCTTAGGTCGTGTATGCAACGGCAGATTGAAACGCCAGGATCAGAAGAAAAGAGTCTTCCCGGCAACGGAGTGATAGATTGGGAATACCTCATGCCTTGAACCTTGAACGTAACTACATGCTCCGGGAAGGTAGACCCATAAGACCTGCGCGTACCATGGTTGAGTATGAACTCGGCTTAATAGCTTTGCTATTATGACTAATGAATGGGACGACAGTATCACCGGGAAGGTGTCTCGCCCGAGCCGCCTTGTTCCATTCGTCGTAACGAAGGTACCCCCTTCTTGTGAATGTTGTACTGTAGACTGGTACGAAGAGGCAGGCACCATCTGTATTGGCTGGGAGGAGATAACCGTGGTCGATCTAAGTCAGACGGCAAGTGCCTTTACCCGTCAGTCTCACGAGGCACGAGCGACAGGCCGTAGCTTACAAACGAAATCAAGACGGAATCACGTCGTACGCTGCTCACGCCATTCAATATTTAAATGCTTGTGATCCGGCCTCTGTCCATCAACCCAACTACTTTAGTCCATCCACTAGTCTACACATCCAATCCACTCTGTCGATTGCAACATACACAACTCGTCTGACAACATCATTCCCAAACACTGCCACCAGCAAGACTACTACCATCGACACTGCCATCCTACGATATTCCTCCAAGATGGCTCCCTTTGGCAAGATCCACTCCTATCCAAGCAACTTTCGCGCCCTTCGGGTAAACATATTACTCCCATCCTATATCTCATTTGTACAGCAGTCCGTTCACGACGGCCTATTTGCCAGTCTTTCATTATAGCTGTTCGCTGACAATACGGCAATGACAGGCATTGATTATCGCCGACCTTAATGGCCTCGAGATAGAAATCCCGCCCTTCACGATGAGCGAGACCAACAGAACCCCTGAGTTCTTGGCCAAGTTCCCGCTCGGAAAGATCCCCGCCTTCGAAGGCGCCGATGGCTTCCTGCTCACCGAAAGCATCGCCATTGCTACTTACATCGCAAAGTCCGGCCCGAAAGCTGGCCAGTTGCTGGGCGCAGGTACGGTATCCGTGCTACGATAATCAAACGCGGAAGGGGGCTCACAGTTCAGCAGATGCTCAGTCCCAGGCCAAGATCACACAGTGGACTGTCTTCACTGAGACCGAACTGTTCAGTACTGGATTCGTGCCACTTGCGATGACGATTCGTAAGTGGAATTCTGTCCCAGTGTTCGCCATTCGGAAAATCCTTACAGCCTAATTATGTTGTTCCTGTGAAGGAAACTAACACGGCATGTGATTAGTGGGAGTCATTCCTCTGGACGTGAAACGATTTAATGACAGCATGGCCTCATTCGACCGCAATCTCAAGTTCATTGAAGTGTCGCTCAAGGGCCGCAAGAAGCACCTCGTCGGAGACACGATGACGCTGGCCGACCTCATGATCACCAGCTTCTTCTACTACGGTTTCAAGTACATGGTTGGCGCCGAAGAGAGAAAGGCTCTCCCGAACCTTACCGCTTACGTCCAACACTACGCTGCTCTTCCAGAGTTCAAGAAGCACTACGGTGAACTAGAACTATGCAAGAACCGGGTCACGACCGAGACGCAAAAAGAGGAGAACTGAGGGGCAGCGTGTGAACTTCAACATGGCGGAACAGAGATTTGAGGGTTAGGGGTGGTTATATACGTGGACATTGCAGGTCGGCTGGGAATCGATACATTTCGATATGCGCAGCGGATTCTACGCGCAGCGAGAAGTGTAGTGTTTATCTGAATTCTAGACTACTTATTCTATAGCGCCTTTGAAATCATACAAGGAATTAGTCGCACTTCATGATTCAGTTGAGGAGATTAAAAGCCGCTGTGATACAGCTTTCCGCAGGCTCTTGCTGGAAGTGAATGATACCTCTCCCAGCTTATAAAGCACGTGTGCGCCGGTCTTGTGCGGTGAGACTCAATGATACTTACGTACGTACCACACTAAACTTGTACAACATTGCTCGGATAGAATGCATTCAATGAAGACGATTGCCGGTCTGCAGCTACTCATGTCATGCTATATCGTCGTACCGTGCCACATGCTACGTCTGCTTCGAAGGTTTTATCGAGCAAATGTTTGCGTTGTACGGTGGAGTAAAAATACCCGGCAGTCACTGCCGCTGGGACAAGTGCTACATGAGTAGTAGCCCGGATAGAGTCTCAATAGTCAAGGCTCAGGCGTGTGACTCGGCAATCTTTTACTTTTGGCAATGTGCAGTGGTTGTGGATAATGGAGTAGAGTGATGCAACCAGCTACTAATCACTGAGGCTGAAAGACTATGCTTTAGCAAAGGAATTCTAGTCATACGATCGCTTCGTCCTACCACTAATAACAAAGTCGCCAAGCTCTAACGCTGAAATAACACAGAGGCGAGTGTTCTCGTATATTTCTCACGTTGTAACTATCCCTCACTCTTCTAAAGACGTTTGCAGGAAGCACGATGGGGGGAAACCCATAAACTTCAGACTTATACGCCGCTCTGAGATGAAGTTGAATCAGAGAATCGAGGTTCCCATGCTCTGAATTGTGGGCAAATCAGCGACTTCCGACCCCTGCAGCATCCCTAAGACCTCCTTCGCAAATGCGGCCGCCGCCGCAGCCGCAGGCCCTTGCCAATGCTCACAAATATCGTGCCGCTCGCCCACGCACCCCCAGATGGCGCGGATGACAACGAATGGGAGGTTGGTCCTAACGTCGGTGGCTTTCGTGTCGACACAGAGAGCCCGTTGACTATTAATAGCGAGCGTCCTATCGAAAGCACCCTCATGGATTAGGCCGTTTGTAGTGACGATCAAACCGTAGTAGATCTTAGGTTCTCGGCCGTTGATGCCTCTCTTCTCAGTTTTTCTATCTCCATTATCCGGGGTTGAAGGGTCCCAGAGCTTCTCCGACACGAGATATTTCGAGGACAGGTTCTTGCTGTCCTTGAACTTGTCCAAGTTTTCCTGCATTCTGGACCCCCCCAATCTCGTGAATGCTTCGTAGCTTCGTGAGGGCGGAAGAGAGGATAGTTGGAAGAACACTCTTCGCCTTTCCATGCTCTCCGGGCTGCTCCCACTCGATCACCCCCGGAGACACCTCGTCCGGCATACCAACCACAACATCGCCCAGCTTGACTCTTCGACGCACGCCGCTGGCTATGCCAACCAGCAGACACAGCCGTATTCCGGGAAAAGTAGACGTCATCCAGACGGCGATTGCCGCTACGTTGGAGCCCCCGCCCTCGGGCTGCCTGGGAGGCAGGCAGGCGATGACAACGTTATGCTCCCCGATGGAACCGAGATTGTACGCGTTTGGGTCGTTGCTCGGCTTTTCGATGTCGGGGTGCCTTTCGTCCAGCATCATGATAGCGGCGGTCTGCTCTGTATATAGCAGGCAGATCAGTCCGATCGTGTAGTCCTCGCGAGGAGGGCACTTGTCGAGAGCCTTCACGGCATTAGAGCTACTCATCGCGTTACTCTGAGTAGCGAAGTGAGACGAAAAAAAAAGTTAATCTCGAAATGATTAAACTGTGTCACGTGTTAATAACTTCTTCGTAATGATAATGAGGATATAATTAGTGAAGGGGAAGGGGTAGTCCGTCCTACTCCAGGTAACCCTTCCGGGCAAAATGCTAACTCCAAGTCCAGGAAGGGGGGACAGCCGATAAAACACGCCAGCATACCGCAGCCCGATACTTATTGAGTCGATACGGCGTCGGCCGCATGGTGCCAGCGTATGTTCGGGTTGGAAGTGTGCGCTTCCTGGTCGTCTAGCAGTGCTGGACAGACAGCGGCGAGCCATATAGATTTTGGGAGATGAGCGGCGGCTTGTAATATAGAGGGGAATATTCGAAAATGGTGGCGCTATCAGTTTTTACGGGGTCATTTTATTAGGCTTCAGAGTACGGTCGTACGGTATAAAACAGTTCTCGAGCAAGTATGCGCAGTTGTGAAATTTCGAATTAGCTAGTCGGCAACAAAACTGCCAACTAGCTTCTGAAAAGCTTCAAATTAAGCAGCCCCTAGTCAGTCGCTTTAGCCGGTCTAGTAAGCTTCAATGGTATCTAATTACTTCTCAATTAGGTGATAAAATCTCCAATCGACAACCCCTATTAGCTCGTAGTCAAACCTCGTAACTTAAGTAATAATCTTCATCATCACTTCATGGACAATCAGTGCACGATACGATAATATGATATGTAAAACAATTCAGAATTTTCTATGAATGAAAACATTACGTAAACCTAGCCACCTGAACACCTCGCATTGCCCCCTTTATGTTCGGTAAACCAAGACCACACCACGTTTCCCTCCAACTCCGATCCATCGCTAAATCGCAGAAGCAGTGCTATGTTCGTGGGAGGTCTTAACAACATGTAACCAGTAGGGAATCCCTCGCAGCCTTTCGTGCTTGACTCCCTCCCCCTCTCTTAATTAGGTAGAACCTTCAGGGGTATGCGACGCCGGAGAACTGCTGTTGGGTGGCGTATTTCGGGCTTCTTGTTTTACTGGTTGCTGCCCCTGCTGCCCCTGCTGTCCCTGCTGTCCCTGCTGCTGCTGAGGCTGCAATGGTGGGTTTGGGAGCAGTTGCGGTTGCTGCCGTTGCAGTTGCTGCAGTTGCTGCTGCATCTGTTGTATTTGTTGGTGTAGGAATTGCATATGTAGGTTTACATGAAGCGTTGGTGGTTGCCCCATCGGTGGTTGTCCCATCGGTGGCTGTCCCATCGGTGGCTGTCCCATCGGCGGCGGTCCCATCAGTTGTACCGGCAGTGGCTGTCCCAGCAGTGGCTGTCCCATTGGCGCTGGCGGCATCGGCAAGCGTTGTTGCTGCTGTCGTTTCTGCTGTTTTACCGCGTGGGGATTCAAGACACACCACTCGGCATAGCTTCCAGTCTGGTACATTTGCTTGAGGATTTCGACCCGTTTCTTATTGCGAGCAATAAACTGGTCTAGAAAAGGCCTGTGGTTGGCGTCGCGAATTGCCGCGTCCTTCAGGATTCCGAGCTCCGTGTTGTAATTCGTAATCGATGTCTTGGCATATTTAACCATCTCGTTGTTCCAAGATCGACGGCCTGAGTTTGTAAGGACATTTCCAGCATGTTGCGGCACCACTACATAGTGGATTTCAAAGTTTGGGTAGAGGCGGGAAATGACAGCGAGCGCCTCGTCTCGGTTTGATACGACGACCGGCATGCAGTAGGAAGCCCAGCCGTCCTCTGGGAATGCTCCAGGCTGTAGATAGGTCACATTCAACCTGCCCTGCTCCGCATTTTGAGCCTGTTGCGCGCCTGGAGCCTGTTGCGCGCCTGGAGCCTGTTGCGCGCCTGGAGCCTGTTGTGCACCTGGAGCCTGCCGCGCTTCAGCCTGTTGCGCTTCGTGTTGCGCTTCTAAATCCTGTCGCGCTTCAGTTTGTCGCGCTTCTAGAAGGCGTCGCTCTTCAGCGTGTCGCGCTTCTAGAACCTGTCGCGCTTCCGGTCGCGTTTCAGCCTGTAGCGCTTCAGCTTGTCGCGCCGCTAGAAGCTCTCGGGCTTCTTGAGCCAGTTGCGCGAGTCGATTCAGTTGCGCGGCGCGAGTGTGCTGCGCGTTGGAAGCCTGCTGGGATGCGTCCATTTTCGTATGAGAAGTTTTATGTAGTGTCGTTGAGGTGATTGGCAAAGAGTTGAAATTTGGCTGGCACGAGGGCAAGTGTGGTGATGTAGAGAACTGCTAGAAGACTGAACTGCTGGAAGTCTGAACTGCTGGAAGTCTGAACTGAACTGCTGAGAGAGTGATGAGAAGATGCAAAAAGGTCAGGCCAAAGGATGTCTTATATATCAATGTTCTCAGCTGGTATTACCTACTATCCTTTGCTGCGAAGGTAGCGTGTTGCTTGGGAAGTATTGCTCTCAGCCGAGTGAATGATGCTCTATTTTTCTCAAATCTGCCGGAACACCATTCACTCGGCGCCAACAACGAGTACGGATATCATGAAGTAGACACATGTTGTCAATGATTTTTAGAATGTTACGCCACTACATGTATTCCCTAAGTAGCGGGTAGGGAATGAACGAGGTGCGCAATGTCCGAGTTTGAGAAACACTTGAAATTGATAAATTGGGTCTAAGTTTTAGAGAATTAATCGGGGGGCACCCTCGTTTGGTTATTGGGGCACCCTCCGGCCCGAAACGGCCTGCCACAGCTTTGACAGACCGATTAACGTTGCAGATCTCGCCAGATTTTTATTGCAGATTTGAAGGAATTAGGTCTATTACAGTCAATTAGGGCTATTGCAGTCAAACGCAGTCAATTCGATAGATTAGGTTAAACGTAGTTAATTTAGTTAATTAGGTCTACTGCCGTTAATTGCGGCCAATTTAGCCAATTCGCGAGCCTCTGCGTAGCCCCTTCTATTTCCAAATCCAACGAATTTAAGGCTGTTGGCCTTGTTGGCGTTGAAGTTGTTGTTGACCCTGTAGAATCGCGTTGACGGCGTCAAGCGTGGTCCCAGTGCCAGTGCCTCGGCCGCGCTGGCTTTGTTAAAGGTTGCGGAGTAGCAAAGTGATAAATTGGTTGATTGGTTAATTGACTAATTGAAGGGTAGGTGGTAGGTGGTTGACCTAATTCTTTCAAATCTGCGATAAAAATTTGGCTAAGTTAATTGTGTGAGTCGGGCCGGCAGCGGGTGGGGCAGGCTGTGGCAGGCCGTTTCGGGCCGGAGGGTGCCCCAATAACCAAACGAGGGTGCCCCCCGATTAATTCTCAAGTTTTAATTGCATTGGTAGGAGTAATACCATGTAATGATGATGATGATAGGTAGTAACTACATAGTCCATAGTGTAAAACAAACAACAGCCGTTGGCTTGGGTCGACTGTAATATAATACCCAAAAAACAATTTATTCCGCAAGACCTTTCGGCTGTTCTCAATCGAAATGATACTTGGCAAAGTCATTGAAGGTAAGTGGGAATTGAAGTTTTTAGACTATTCACTCGTAACGAGCATTATTCAGAGCTGCTGCATGACCGACTAGCTTCAGAATAGATTTGGTACCGCTGTGGTGGCTCTTGGTGACGAGATAGTTAAATGTATAGAAGTAAGTACGAAGGGCAAAACGTGGTGTATTCCTCTATGTCCAAAGTTAAATGGGAGTAGGTACCTGGTGCTAAGTCTACATACGGGCCAGGGGCTACTTACCCTGAGGTACACGTATCTGCCAGTTCGTGACTACAACTGCTTTCCATGATGGTAAACAGCTTGAAGAGAGGTAAGTACCTACTAGGTAGGTACTTCCATGTTTGTGCTCTCCTGATTCTAAGGTACCATAAGTATCCTACCACTCTCTTCTACTTTCTTTTCATTACCAGGTACCTCTGTTGATCACTTTGACTGATTTGATCCCAACTCTAATAGGTAGTTGTACTTTGCTCACATTTACTTCTTTTAATGGCATAACGACGGACGCGTATTGACGACTTTTGGGGTGACCTCCTGATCGGGATACGGGATTCAGACATAGAGGAAAGAAAGTATTATAGCTGATTGCTACGACAGCATTCGAAGTAGCATTCGATTGTTAGATTTAAGCCTTTGCTCGAAGACGTAGCTATGTAGTGACATTGTACAGCTAAAATTAACTAGAATATAACCAACTAAGCATAACTAGCTAATCGAAAACTAGCTAATCGAATATAATTAATCACTTTTCTATAGCAAAAAAAGCTCGAGTTTTGTTTTGTGTTTCCTGGCAAATCATGTTGTTGTTAACGAACAGTTAGAATAACGCCGTTGCTTTGGCTAGTCGCTGGCAACAATTGTGGTTGCTGGATGAGTCGCTCGTGTGTAAGCGCATGCAGCGCGCTCGTAGCTCTGTCAGGTCTGGTGGTCTAGTGGTATGATTCTCGCTTAGGGCTCACCCTACAGCAATGCATGCGAGAGGTCCCGGGTTCAATCCCCGGCCAGACCCGTTTTTTGGTCATTCTTCTTTTTGCTAAAATTATTTTCAATTGCGACATCATATCTCACTGAGGCTCGTTTTATTTTCCTGCTAGCTAGTTTAGTTCTATTGAAGATTTATAACTGTAGTGTGCACGGAACCGCAGAATATGAAAAAGTTAGGTGGAACGGTGTTTGACTTTTATCATCAGTTGTTTGACTTCCGCTGTACTTATAAACATCACCTTGACGTGATGTCTTTATATACTTGCCATCCCGACGATCGAGATAATCGTCGTTGTCAAATTGCAGACTTTCTGTTTCTCAATAGATAAATACTTAGAAAGTGCATACACATGATGGGTGATGGGCAATGTGGAGAAGGTTAGCCTCGTTTCTGACTAGATCAGTAGAAATTGCTGACATTGCGCCCTTCAATGACAGATGCGACTGTTTACGACACCCCGGTCACGGAAGACGGGTGCATATATTTAACTACATGTAAGCGAATTTATCCAATGTCCCGAAAGGCCAAACCATCTTGGTACTCGAGGCATCGCCTCGGTAGTTGATCAAACCCGTGTCATGGCCCAATCACAGACCCACTGGGTCGTTGTCGCATTAGAGACCTTCTTCTGCCCGCTGCCCGACTTCACGCTGCCGGCACCTCATACCTGCGACTTCCGGAGCTACGAACGCACGAGACCGGACCAGATTGCAGAGCGGATCCGCGATGCCGACGTCGTAATCATGACAATCCTGCCGTTGACGGCTGAGTTGTTGAGTGTAGGGGCAACGCCGCGCCTGAAGAGTACGACTCGTTACGCCCCGTTCCGTTCCGTTCCGTTCCGGCCCAAGCTCCTCCACTTCTGCGTGGTCCCAGAATATCTGAGTTATGCAAGGCATACTGACTGTCATCTGTTGTATAGTGATATCAGTCATTGCTTCAGGCACGGACACCGTTGACCTAGCAGCGTGTCGAGCACGGGGAATAGTCGTAGGCAACACCCCGCACTGCAACGTCGCAACAGTTAGCGAGCATATCATGGCGCTCTATTTCGCAACCCGCCGCTCTATCCTGCTGACAAGTTCTCTCACGCGTGCGGGGGACTGGGTCGCCAAGGGATTGCAGCAGACTACCATGAACGGACCCGATGGCAGAGCGCCGAAAACATGCCGCGAGGAGCTCGTTGGTATCATAGGCCACGGTGCCATTGGAAGACATTTTGAGTCGATGGCTAGGTCATTAGGCATGAAGACCATCGTTGCCGGGCGCAAAGGCGCCCCAGCGCCGGAGGGACGCGTCCCGTTCGAGACGGTGATCCGCGAGTCCTCGGTCCTGCTAGTGTGCCTCCCGCGATCGCCGGAGACGCTCAATCTCATCTCGACAGCGGAGTTTCACCAGATGAAGCCCTATGGACTGCTGATCAACGTCTCGCGGGGCGGAATCGTGGACGAGAACGCGCTTGTTTCAGCGCTGAGGGAAGGAAGGATCGCGGGGGCGGGGACGGATGTTTATTCCCAAGAGCCGGCCGGGCCGGCGAGCAACGTGCTGCTCGGCGCGGATACGGCGGACCTCAATTTGGTGACGACGCCGCATGTGGCCTGGTACTCGGAAGAGACATTTGAGAACTATGGCCGGGCCGCCAGAGACAACATCGCCGATTTCGTGACAACGTCGAAAGCCAGGCACCCAGTTTACTAGGTCAAATCTGGGATACTGGGGCGCAAGGCGGGATAAAAGAACAATTAAAAGAAATAAAGACATCATACGGAATACCTGTCTACATAACCTACGCGATTAGTACACGTACAACCTGGTCGCGCGCCGGTCGTGCGAACGGCTCAGACGGCAGGGTATGTTCTGCAGTAAGTGCGTTTCTCCTCGTCGCTAAACTCTAGAAGAAAAGGCACGAAAACAAATTCAAAATGATATTATCCACAATTTGACTGCTGGTTGTCTATCTCACTTAAAAATTATGAGGGTGAAACGATGGATTTCTCATGTTGAAGATGTGTTTGCTTAACAAATTAATCTGTAATGTCGTAGGAAAAGGTAAATCCTGTTCATGGCATTGCGCATCCCTGCCGGCGCACATAGTACCATTACCAACCTACCTACCAGGGATGGTGTTATATTTGCTGTAATAATTCGCTGTTTTACCGGCCCACGAACGGTATAACTGTTTCCAGTTATTACCATGATGGCATTCTGATGCCATGATTCCTATAAAAGGGAGATGTTGTCGTCATTAGGCACATGGCAGCCAATCAAATCGTGGAAGCTCCCCCAGAAAACCCCAAAATGGCAATGAGCGCCCGTTAGCGCCAAAGAAAATTCCCTGTTTGGTCTAGGGTAGACTCCAATGCCCAACGCTTAATAGGTACGTAGTGTACCTAAGCGAGTTGGCCGTCTCTTGTTCTACACTTATTCTGATGATGTCGTTGAGCCAGGATCCCAATCATTCCAATCCATCCCTGTCACCAAGCTGCGCCGAAGGCATTGTAGACATCAACAGACCAATTGAAATCAATCGCAAACTAATCTCTGGCCAGTATCACCGCGGCTTAATATGGTCCGGGCTGCTAATTGCCTGTGCCACAATGCTACGCCGAGGTGGCGACTGTCAACTACTCGACAGGAACTTGAACCCCCTTGCAAGGTATTGAGGGTGTCTTAAAAGAGGTTTCTCTGACCTCATGTCTTCGGTGCCATATTCTTCCCACCTTCACGTCACGCATAAGGACGTGGAGTGCACGAACTTGAATCCAAGAAACACACACACATCCAGATAATGGTACCCACCAACATAAATAACCCCGATACCTCATTGTTATGACGTCGCCTCGGACTCGACATACTTCTCTCGAATTGGGCGAACAGCGCCCAAGTCTCGAACGGCCGCGTTTCAACTCGCTGTTGACCTCTCACAGACTGGACGAGGCCTCGAAATCCGTGACATTTTCCATGAGCGGCAGAATTAGCAAAGGCAGGAAGTCGGTTTTTCGGGAAGTCGGGCTAGAGGACGATTGGGAAAAGCCCGCGCCACCACCGAAGAAATCAACTGATTTCGAGGAGAAACAATCAGGCGAGGAGAAACCATTAGGCGAGGAGAAACCGTTAGGCGAGGAGAAATCATTCGGCGAGGCGACGACAAGGCGGCCGACGAGGACATTTTCTCTACCGCATGAGCGCCGCAAGCGTTCTAATACTGGAGGCGAGTCGGCGCGGGAGAAGCGTCGATGGCTCTCGAAGCTGATACCGGAAAACCGCCCCAAGATAAAAGCCGCCGCGACTGCGCCCCCTGCTTCGGTCACGGGCACGCGCAGGTTCACCCTGATCGCCGTATTGATGGCTGTGGTTCTCCCCGCTGCGAGATATAACAATGGCCGACACGCTGTCGAGGTGAGCGGCGCAGATGCCGGTATGATTCCCGAGCCAATCGTCACGTCTATGCTGGATAATCGTGCGAACAGCGCAGCAGATGTGTGTAAGAGATGGTCTGGGCAGAGTAAGTACTACATCATCGATGCGAAATGCAGGGATCGAGCAGGCGCTAATACGAGCGAATAGGTGCTGTAGTGAACGGCACGCTGTATTATTACGGTGGTCGCAAGAAGACCTCTCCTGATCAGACGGACAACACATGGAGTGCGTATCTCGTGATTTCAGTTCAACATTGGACTTATCACTAATAATACTCGATAGACAACGACTTCATTACGGTAGACCTGACCAAGTCGTGGGATATCAGCTCACCCTCCATAAGCGGGATGCCCCAGCCCTCTGGCCCGCCCGCCGTGTCACTCGGATATCTATGGAACGATCTCGACCACTTATATCTGTACGGGGGCGAATTTTCAGACACCCCGCCAACCAATCCACTGCCAGTCTCAACCTGGATGTACGACATAGCATCGTCCTCCTGGACCGAGCTCAAGGACCCGACAACGTCGAGCGGCCAGTACTCCGACGCGGGGGGCGTGCCCGTGCAGCGCGCGGCGGAAGGGGCTGGCGTGTCGGTGCCCGAGCTGGGTCTGAGCTGGTACTTTGGTGGTCACCTCGACTGGGGCACCACGCCGGGGTGGTCAAATATGACTGATCGGGTGTACTTGAAGAGCCTCCTCGAGTTCACGCATCCCGGCTACTCGAACGTGCAGGTCGATTCGCTGCACGACTCCGCTGCGCCGGACGGTGGCGCCTATCGGAATATCACGTGGGCCGGGGAACAGAATCAGGACGGATTCACGGAACGCGCGGACGGTGTCTTGGTGTACGGTAAGTTCATCCCTAGAACCAACCAACTCTCTCTTCATCCACACATGACGTGAACTGACTCCCGCGTTTGTAGTGCCGGGCTGGGGTCCAGGCGGCGTGCTACTCGGTCTCGGCGGCGGCGTGGTCAGCAACCACGAGACGACGGACGCCTACTCGTCCATGACGACGATCGACGTCTACGACATCGCGAGCAGTGCTTGGTACCACCAGGAGACGTCTGGGGACGAGAAGCCGCAGGTGCGCGTCAACCCGTGCGCGGTGGTGTTCTCGGCGCCCGACGCGAGCTCCTTCAACATCTACATGTACGGCGGGCAGAACCTGCTGCCGGTGGGCGAGCAGAAGCAGTACACGGACGTGTGGATCCTCACCATCCCGTCCTTCACGTGGATCAAGGTCGACGCGTCCGCGTGGGGCGACAACGAACCGCCGGCGCGCGCGGGCCACGAGTGCGCCGCGCGAGACGGGCAGATCGTCGTCGTCGGCGGATATATTGGGGAGGAGGTCGCGTGCGAGCAGCCGGGCGTCTACGCCTTCGACGCTTCGAACCTCGTCTGGCAGTCGTCCTTCAACGCGGCGGCGGACCACCCGGCCGACGCCGACGTGGACAACACGGTGCTCGCGGGCAGCCACGGCTATCGCGTCCCGGACCCCGTGCAATCCGTCATCGGCGGCTCGTCGGACGGCGGCGCGACGGCGACGCAGCCCGCCTCTGGCCCGGCGACGGATGGCCCGTTCAAGACGGGGGTGCCCCCCGTCTTCACGGTCACGGCCACGGCGTCGGGCTCCACCGCCACCATCACGAGCCCGGGAGGCGGAGACGCGGGTGGACATGGCGGCGGTGGTGGTGGCGATAGTGGCAGCGGCAGCGGCAATGGCGACAACGGCCGTTTGGGCGGTACCATAGCCGCGGGCGTGATCGCCGGGTTGGCCGGCGTGCTGGCGCTGTACCTGGGCTTCTGCGCGTGGCTGTGGCGCCGCCAGGTGCGCGCGTATAGGAGACACATGGCCATATCGAACGGGTATGAACATCCAGATGGCGATGACGTCGACGTCGAGGGCTACGACAACCACAACCTCGGCGTCCCCGGCATCGCCGGCAGCAGCGAGAAGCCATCGCGCAGGAAAGACGCAATCGCGAGCGCGAGCGCGCGACTCTCCAGCAGCGGCCGGGGCCGCGACATGCTCGACGACGACGCGGAGCACTTCGCGTGGGTCGGACAACAGCTGCAGCCTTCGTTCCTGGATGTCAGCGGCGAGCCGAGCCCCGGGTCTGGTTCCGGGTCTGGTTCCGGGTCTGGAATCGGATCTGCGCGCGTCGGACGGCTTCGTCCGAGCGAGGACAGGGATAGGGACAGGAGCCCCTGGGCTTTCGGCTACGATAGCTATACCGGGGCCGACGCAGGGGCTGGCGGCATCGACAGGTCTAAGAGCGACGCGACGCGGAGCACGCGGAGCGGCGGGTCGGCCGAGGCGCTGCTCGACGGGCGGCAGCCGAATTTTTTTAGCGTCGTGCTTGGGCCGCGGCGGGCGCTGCGGGTCGTGAACGGGATAGAGGAGTGATGCGATATGTTATGATGTGATAAGCGGTGTTTTATAAACTGGCTCATCTTTTAATACACGTGTATACACAAGTTGATTTCTACATTTGTTTCGTTTTCTTTTGTTTTATCGGGCTAATAGGAGCAGCAATTACGAGACGAGATACGTCGTCCCAATGTTGGAGTTAGAATTGTCATATTCAGTTTGCCATATACACCTACTTATTTGTCATGTACACATGGGTTAGGTTGGGTACATAGCGTCAGGACAGTTTGGATTCATGTATACTAACTACCCATGAACACTTAGAGCCATGAATCAAGAACATAATCAACCAAAAATTCATTCATTCCAAATGATGCGTGCGCAAATGACCGATGAAGCCTCGTCGAGGCGTGCATGAGGGACTCTCTTCGGAATTGTGTCCTGAGAATTGTCCATTTTGCGTAAACCAAAAAACGCCAAGCCAATGTGGATATCTCGATGAATATGCTGATTATACCAAAACGCCGACGAGAGCCTATATCATGAACCATCGTTCAAAACCCCCTTTGACCTGGGATACCTGAGTGGAGAGGGTCCCTTCCCCCTAGATTCAGGATTCCAAGGTGGAGGTTATCGCAGATTGTGCGCTTGAGATCTGCCACCCAAGGGGCTTCGGCAAGCTGACCGGTCCGCCGCAACCTCTCCGCCGCGTCTAATATAAGACACAAAATTTGTTGCTGCTGCCGCACCGCCATCGTGGGCATCTGGTCTAGAATTCCTTGTCGCGGGCGGAGGTACTCGATTGCGCTGGAGTGAGTTGGGGTGGTCGGGTGGTGAAGGTCCAGATGTGCTAGGTCGAGACGACGCCTGAAAGGGCGTCCGATATCGACGAATTTCTCAAAGAGCGTCACGGAGGGCTTTGGGCGTTCTAGGACGTCGACGGTCGACGCCCATGAGAGGCGGGCCCATGTCGCTCGGAAAGCGGCTGTGATCTCTAGTGTCTCGCAAGGTAGCAGATCTTGGGCCTTTACTAGCGCCGCGAAGGACGCATCCAAGCTGACTGGCGATTGCGAGCCTGACTCGATGTTTGCGCTGATCATGGCCGGCATGAGTTTTGAGAATACGTGAGTATCTACGCCGCTTGACTTCAGCTCTCGCTTGGTGATCCGGGCGGCTAGTTGTGCCAGCCAGTTCCATGCCACTTCTTCCAAACCCTCAGCGTATAAGAACGGTATGATGGCTCCGACGAGAGCGCCGTCCTGGAGAAAAGCTAGGTCGTTCTCCTGGCCGGATGCACGCAGCCACTGCAAGACGCGGAGCCCTGCCCCCAACGCCCCCATTCGTTCGGTGAGATTGTCGGGTGATTCGGCTGAGAGATGTGACCGGATCGTGGCTAAGAAGCCGGCAGCGCGCCGAGTCGTCATTAGACCTCTCGACACGGCCGAATCGAAGACGAGAAACGGCTTGGCGCGGGTGGTCGACCTGGCCGTGTCGAAGATGACATTCTCCGGATAGGCGAACAGCGGATTGGATAGGACGGCTTGTAGATGTCGGTCGGTTGGGCGGTGGTTGTGAGTAGAGGGCGGCCCGGCGGGGTCCAATCTCGAGTCTGGCGAAGTCTCGGCAGCCCTGACGGCGTTCGCGGCATTCGAAACATGTGTGCGAGTCTCGTCCGTCTCCCATGGATGCTCTCGGTCCAGATTCTTGCGAAAGGAGGTCGTGATGGACTCGAGAAGCTGTTGAGATTCCCGAGGCCCAATTGATGGGGGTACATGTATCCGCTGCAGCAGCCCCTTCCTCATGGCGTTGATGGACGACATGGGGACGACGGCGGCGGCGAGGGCAACGCCGGTGATGCCGTCTGTCGTCTATCGTCTGTCGTCTCTGGTTGAGTGAGTTGAGTGTACGAGGAGGTATGTAGCACAGATGTGCTGACGATCTGTTCCACGACGTTTCGAAGGCGGCGCGCGTGATGCTCAGCTGGGACTCACCCGGTAGGTACCAGCCCGAGGCAAGCGGGAAAGTCACCAGCTCAGGTCATCGACGGTTTGGATGGGATGATGGATACGAAGTAGAGACGACGGGACTGATAGACCCCCCCAGCTTGTCGTTCTTGGCATACGAGATGAAGTGGGGAGAGACGGAGGTACGTGTACCTTAGTACCTAAAGTATCTAGGTATCTACATGCATGTAGGTACATCTACGCACATAGGTCAGACGGGCCTGGAGCAACGGCACGTGACTCTAGCCCTGACTCCTATCATATGTCAACTGACATGGCATTTGATGGTAGGTAGGTAGGTACCTCATGTAGGTAATGTCAGAAGGCGTAGGTACCTCTTGGGTATCTTTAACATGTTTGCGTTGATCGCTTCATTCCACCTCTCCCTCGGCGGAACATTACATGGAGAAGTAGAGATACATCAGCGGCCTATAGCACGTACTTGCAGTGTTTCAATATGGAGCAGAGACATTGTGTCCAACAAGAGCATTAGAGAGAATTACCTAGTTGCACATATATTGGCTGAATGTAGTGGAAGGGAATGAGGTACCTACCTGTAGTGTAGATACTACCACATCTAGTGTATCAAACATGATGCCGGACCCCACCGAAGCGCATTCAATCAATGCGAAATTGGTTTACTCAACCTGAGTACGAGTTGGGTGTACATAAATCCGCCATGTTTGCCTCTTGTGCCTGCATTCAATTCCAATTCCAATGTTTGCCAATTCAGCAGTGGATCGCATCGCTTCGAATTGGTCTAGTCACTGCTAAGTATCTAAGTGACCACATGCAAGCAAGTTGGTACATGTCTGTACAGTAGATGTCTGAGTACGGTACCCTACATACAACTGCCTACAGTACCTCCGAGAGAGGTATCTACCTACTCAGATCACCTGCCAGGACCTGTCCACCAGCCCCTGCCAGCCCCAGATTTCCCTTGCCTGCCCCCAAACCGCGGCTCTCCCTGTAAGCCACCTGTAGGTACTAAGTAAGTCTCTAAGTACCTAAAAAAAAAAGTCAATGGTAGATACCTCTTCGAAGTACCTAGGCCAACTTCGTACACCACGCTAAGACCAGACGGCCCCATTCCTCTTCGGTACCGCTTGCAGCAGAGCCTTGCCTTGACAGGAACGCTGCGAGCTGCATTCTCATTGGCCGTGCACGGTTCCTGATGCTTAAACTTGCCACTATTTGGTGGTACACCACATGCGCTACCTACTACCTTGCTTTAGGTACAGTAGGTACACTACACACTACCTGATCGTCCCTCCACTCTCGCTCTCGCTCTCACTCTCTCACACTCTTACCCTCCCTCTCTCACCACCTGACCACAACAATACAAAAAAACAAGAACACGTCCCATCGCCGTTGATCGCTGCGTCGCGTCGCCGAGGTCCCCTCATCTCTCTCGCAAGCGTGTACTCACCATTGTCAGCGGGCAATTGGTGGATGCTGCTGTCGTAGACTTGTCACGCCACGGCCTCGAAAAAGTCTGTACAAACCCAATTCAGCCTTCTGGCTCTGCTTCTGGCGACTGATCTCTTCTCGCTCGCCTGAGTCAGCTATTAGCCAGCAGGCCCAGCCTTGTTCTCTTCCCTTCTCTTCCCCTTATTTCCCGCCCTGCTTCACTTGGACTCGCCGCTAACGTGTCTCTGCCGACCTCTAGCTATCTATACCTATCCCTGCCTCTCCTCCCTATTCCGTTGAGCTTGTCGCCGCATTCGCCAGATCCCTGCCCGTTCTCACGCGAGTCGTCTTCTACTGTCGTGTGTATCATCCTCTCCCTTCGGATTCCTTCCCTCGAAGGGCTTGACCCCATACATCCTTCCACAGCTTCACCACAGAGATGGCCGAAGTACAAACCAGAACCCAGACCTCGACCTCCCGGGGTAGAGGCGGTGGCCGGGGTGGCAGAGGAGGCTTTGGTGGTCGCAATACCACCGCACGACGGGCCAATGGTGACAAGCCTGCCTCCTCCGAGCCCGCTGCATTCGATGACGATGGTGACATCGCCCAGCTGAGAAAGCAGCACGGCGAGAAGCTCGCACTGATCAAAGAACTATTCCAAGACTGGTCTGATGCCGACATTCTCTACGCTCTCAAGGAAACCGATGGCGACGTGGAACTGACAGCAACCCGGATTTCTGATGGTGAGTGTTTCCTTAATCCCTGCCACTCCAGACCTGCTCTTCTGCTAGTCCTACTCTCCCCTTTCTTTCCATCGTGGGCATTATACTTGATCTACCTGGTCTCTTAGCTGTACTGACGTGGAACTTGACTATAGGCTCAATCTCTCAATGGGGTGAGGTTTCGAAGGCGAAGAAGCCTGCAGCACGACCCAAGACCAAACTCGATACTCCTACTGGACACGGCGATGGGTCAGGCAGTACCAGACCCACACGTGGTGGGCGCTCAGATGGTGGCCGTGGGCGTGCTCGCGGTAACGAGAGAGCCCGTGGAAGCGGTCGCGGTCGAGGTGCTTCCCACGCGACTACGAACGGCCACCGTGCCAAGGATGGTCAACTTTCGGTCCCGACTGAGGAAGCTCCCGCATGGGCCGGCGCTGTCGCTGCTGATGAGGCCCACCTCAATGAATTGACCAACCCGACTCCTACCGTTGCAGACTCTACTACCGATAACGTCCCTGTTGCTCCCACCGCCACCTCTAATCCCGTCCCTAAGCCCGTTACTTCTACTCAAGCCGCCCCCAAGACCTGGGCCAGCATGCTTAGAGGGCCTCCCACTCCGAAACCCGCACCTAAGCCGAAGGAAGCTCCTGTCCCTAGGCCTGTCGAAGTTCTCGAGCCTCTACCTCCTGCCGAACCCGTAATTCCAGAACCTGAACCGGAGCCACAAGCTGAAGAGACTCCGGCGCCTACCGAACCGCTCGCTGAAGAACCCCTCCCTACAGAGACGGTCAAGGTCGTTGAGCCTGAAGTTGTTTTGCCCCCATCTGAGGATGACCTCACAAAGGGAAATCTCGACCTGCTTCCCGACGAGTCGCGTCCCCCGACGACTGCAACTGCGGCCAGTACCGCGGCGGACTCGTGGGATGCTCGCCAAGCATCGCAACTCAGCGCAGCCGTGACACCTCTCTCCGCATCCCACGCTCAACACCAAGCCAGTCGACCAGCTGCCAGTGGGTACGCAGCTACTGCACTAAAGGCAACGGAGCGCCCCGCCCCCCGCCTGCCTAGCTATCAGCGACGAATTCTTGAGCAAGAAGAGGCGGTTCGTATGCCTGGGAACCGCGAGGTCGATCGTGCCGCGGTACAATTTGGTGCCTTGAATTTTATCGAGGCGGACGATGATATCGACGGAGACCGCGAGGACCCCGAAACTCGAACTCAGCCTCCTGCTGAGTCGCCGGCAGCACCTCGAGCGTCCCTTCCCCCTATTGCACAGCCTGTATCCGTTCCCGAGTCCTTTCCCTCTACTCAAAAACCGACGTCCTCTCAGCCCCAGGCTCCTGGAGCCGCTAGTATGTTCCCCTTTCCTCCGTCCTATGAGACATCAACGCGACTAACCAGATGCCAGCGACCCCCGTAGCACCACCCACCGGCCCTGCGTCTTCAATTTCTCAACGTATGAGTTTCTTTCCCCAACTAATACACCCAACTAATTATCTTATAGAACCACAAGTGCCGTCGAGTAATTCCCCATACGGACGATTCCCTCAGGCAAGCACTCACGAGCCCGCTGGTTTCCCGCAGAAACCATATGACACTTTCAGCCAACAGCCGGCAACTGCCTCGACAACCTTTGACAGCTTCCCTGCTACGACTACTCAAGCTCCCGGACCCCCAGCTAGCGGTACCTTCAGCTCTGGACCGAATGAGTATTCTTCATATTACACGGCTGATCAACAAAGCCGGGGCACTTATGGCGCATACTACGGGTATGGCCAGCAACTTGGTGGGCAAAATCATGGCGAACCCAACTCTACCAACCGTCCATTTACTGGCTACAACGCCTCACAAAGTGAGAATTTGAGTCAATATCCTCAAAGTGGAGCCCAACAATCCCGCTACCCGGCCGCTGCATCTACCGACGCCCACAATAGCGGACACAACACCCCGAATCCTGTTGGCCAGAATCAGCAACAGACTTCTGGGCAGGGGACACAACCCCAGTCCAACATACACGAACAGCAGCAGCAGCAGCAGCCATCCTATCCTTACCAACACCCTTACTATACGAGCCCCTATTATGCTCAATATATGAACCAACAACCGTACGGCGCGTATAATCAGGGTGGCTATGGCGGCGCCCCTTATGGCAAGGGTGGTGTTTATGGTCAAGCCCACCAATATGGAATGTCTCCTCAAGGTCCTTTCGAACATGGATCAACAGCAGGCACAGCTGGCTTTGGGCAGTCCTCTGTTGCTACACGTGAGACTGGTTTGACTTCTGGCATCAACGACTTCGGTCGCAGTGGTGCCGGACAGCAATCCGGGGCTCCGGGCGCACTCGGCAGCGGCGGATTCAGTGGCGTCCATGATTCGTATGGGCGAGGCACGGGCTTCGCCTCTCAAGGTGGTCAGGCGTTCAATGCCACAAACGCACCTGCGACAACTCCTGGCGGTGGCAATGACGACTTGAAGCCGTATGGAGACTCGAAGGCTGCTGGTGGCCCCAGTCCTTCTCTTGCCGCAGCAGCGCGTCCCGGCTCCACAACCAACGCCACACCTGCTGTGTCCGGTCTCCCTCCTCCGCAGTCCACGCAGGGGATGGGTGGCTATGGGGGATACCCGAGTCACCTGAGTCAGGGTCTTCATGGTGGCCAAACAGGAGCCAGCGGATATGGTCTTGGTGGTTCTAGCAGTCAAGGCCATGGAAACAATCCGTACGGCGGCGGATACGGCGGTCAGACCTTCGGAAACTACTACGGCGGACGACAGGGCCACCAAGGTGGATGGGGCGGCAATTACCACTAGGTGTCTAATACGTCGTCAATACGCAGAGGCACCTTCCGTGGAAGGAGGCACAGATGATACTTTTGAGATATCGCCAAGACGAGAAGTGCTCTGTTGTTATGAATATTTAGAGCAAAATGTGTGTATGATGCTCTTCGGTTGGCGGGTTTTATGCATGGGAAGGGCAAAAGTGATTACTGCAACTCCGGACGGGTGAATCAAGTGTACTATTGTTTTCCTTAGGAAATGGCTTGCTCTCCGGATCCGGCTGGACAACCCATCATTAGGAAATAGGGGTACTGAAAAGCATAGCTATTTTCGCTTGGCTGGGCATATGCAGTCTTTATTGCGTAGAATTGTAGATTACCTACCTCCTTTACGCGTTTTTCTTCGTTTTTCTCCAACTTGGTATCGTATCTGATCTGGAGGGTAAATCGGCATCATCAATTGGCCCGTCTCTTGTGATTGTTTTGTTCTTCTTCAAGTTCGAGGTTTCAGCTGGTTTACATTCATCAGCCTAGTACAATGAGGCTCGGTCGCTCTGCTCGTCTACTACTCACCAGGTTTGGGTTATAACATTCAAAAGGGGTAGGTAAAGTGACGATGGATTAGGTGCTATGCATGTGATCATAGATATCTGCGAACCCGAACGAAAATAAAATAAATATAATATAGCTGCCAGCTTAAAGTTGCCCAATTAACAGGTAGCCATTGACTAACTTTTATCTGGCTTAGAAGTACCCTGCCCTGTATATCTGATAACCTGGTCTGGGCCTCGAATAGTTGCTTAAACTCATGTGTTGGGGTGGATCAGGCATTCATAGGCCTAATGGAACTACACCATACCGTCCCCTGGGATGATTACACTCGTTACAACAATCTTGACACACATGCTTTACAAATGGTTGTTTCCTTTCCTTTCGGGCGCTTAGAGGGCCTCGTTCAGTGTACTGTCGTAGCTGGCCACCGTATGAGATCTCAAGGCCACGTGGAGGAATTAAAACCCTCCGACCATCATAGAGCCACCCAACTTCGTAGTACGTGGACAAGTAAGGTGGCGAGGAAAATGCTCTTGCTATAACTCCAAGGCGAAGGGTCCCTATGCCAGGGGCCTGCCCCACAAGGGCTCGAAATCCCCTCGGGTCACTCCGTCACCAACCTGCTATCTCTGTTTAGAAGAACTGGTTTTTCTTTTGTATCTGGATTCTGGCTTGCTCTCTCGTAAGGGGACCAACTTCGACCACACAACGCTGAACACGAGCCCAGAGGGCGGGGCCAACGGGTGCAGTTTGACTGTCACGCATGCTTTCGAGTTTGATTTGTAGAATATCTAGATTTTGGTGACTAGAGAGCTTTACACGCCGCATACCCCCAGGGAGGTCTGAGACTGTTGTCTCCTCTGGCGTTAAATATACCAACCAATGCCAGGGGGGTGCCAGTCTCTATGGGTCGTAGAACTGTTTATCTTGTATCTGGCTCCATATTCGTTGTCGTGTTGCATGATATGATTGTAGCTTCATTGCAACGGGCAGAGCATAATTTTCTCCTGCTTACAACACAACACCATCCAAACGACTGCTGTAAATTACACTAAATCAGCTAAAGAAGCAAACATGTCGAGCCAGGTTAGCGCCCCTGATCAGGATGTCGCGAGAGTTCTGCAGGATATCCTATTTCAGATCAAGGAGATGAATAATCTCTTGAGGCAGCAACAACATCGTGGCGATCCGGATAGCATATCTGAAGACCTCGAGTACACACCAGTATCTTGCAAGGCTGGATTGGTGCCACACTATGGGCACTTTGAACAGCTCTACCGTAGGTTCGCTCGTTTGCCTGGTCCTTTCACCTGGGCCCGGGTCCGAATCGTGAGAGGTAGTGAGCTCATTGGTTATGAAGCTCATGGCGCTATTTTGTGGACGATCCCGCCCGACACCTTCAACATGTCCCGTCTTCGTGACCAAAAATCACACGAATTCAATATCGACATTCTTAATTCAATCCAACGAAAAAGTGTTTTAGGATCTGAGTTTAACACTATACCAGGTCTAGAGCAATGGTTCGCGACAACTGACGGGGTGAGGAACGAAGTTCTGCAAGCCGATAATATGAATCTGTCCAAATTCCACGAATCGCTACGCATGATCCGATTCACACATAATACAAGCGGTAGAGCCATAGCTGATACAAGCGAACCATGGAGCCGGATAAATGACAGTAATGAATCGGAGGATCAACGTACTACCAGCCAACTTTGGTACGTTTAATTAATTAAACGTTGTAATTATAGGATATTTAATGCTAACTTAACGCTACATCTTTAGGCTTATAAACTTACGCCATGAACTGCTCTCTTCCGATATGCTTAAAAATATACTTCTCGTGCTTTCTACTAACAGTCCCGAGCATGTTTCCAAACCCACTCTACTATGGTTTTTCAAAATCTTCGTCTCTCAATTTCGTACAGTACATCGCTTCATTAGACTTACTTCTTACGATATCTTCATCCACTGCCACTTCCGACTGTATGATGTCGAGTATATCATGAACCCCAGCCGCTTGCCAAGTATAGGGCTCCACCTATGTCGGCAACGTGGTGAATTCCCTCGAATATTTGGAGGCCATAAGAAAGTTTTCGTGGAGAAGCGCTTATCAGCGTTTTGTATCTCTAGAACAACAAGGACTGGTGAAGCTCCACCAGCCTTGCAACTGTTCAAGGTTGTGGTTCTTGATGAGTCTGGCGCTGCAGCTTCAATGAAAAATATACGGATGGATGGGAGTTCTAGGAGACCAAAAGGGCTCTTGCAAGAAGACGAAGAAAAGGAAATTCCGCTTGAAGTCGTCGGAACCAGTGCTGCTTTCCAGTTAGTACAAGTCATAAGCTACCAATTCCTGCAGAAGTGGAAGGAGTCGTGGGTCAAGTGTATTGACACTTTGGACCACTCAATTAAAGTTGAGGTACGCTGGTTATTATATACAAGGAATCATACGTCATGGTGGACACTGACGAAGACAACCAGGTGGAAGACATTGGCGACGAGGCAAAAATAAATGAGCTGATGTTTGACGGGTCATTCGAGAGATCTAAGCTCTATTTCAGAATTCTCCAAATTCTGCGCATATTTGCGGAGAGGATCGAGGAAATGAGAGAAGATATAGCCTCTCTGTCACCGGCGAATCCGGCATTTGAACCCTATAGGACATACCTACTCGCGCTGCTGGGGGATGAAGCAACAACTCCTCATGCCAAGCAAGACCTTCGGGCTCTTGAGGACAATTGGAAGATTATTAGTCGATTTCACGACGAGGCAGAGAAGCTGCTCCTGCAGCGAATTGCCACGAAGACTGAAGGGATCAAAACTCTTCGAGATGGGGTAAGTTATAAGATTTGATTTAGACGTCAGAGCAGCGCCGGTAACAATTCTTACGGCCGAATTCCCCGACCCAGCCGTCCAGGGCTTCTCACCCTCTGCAATCAGCAATAGAGGAAATGGCTGCTGATTCCGAACCCGATTCAATCATACAAGGCAGCGTTGCTAACAGTTCTATGCGACAGCTGTTCAATGCTACCGCGTTACGCGAAGCTACCAAAGGAATGGCTCTAAACCGAGCCATATACGTCTTCACTGTGGTTACAGTGATTTACACTCCAGTCGGCTTCTTAGCTGTTAGTAATCACGACTGCCACTTTTTTTATGTTAATAAAACTGACGCGTTCTACAGACATTCTGGGCCCTGCCATTCCTTAACAGCCCATCAGATGGAGGCATCATAGAAGAACCAGCGGCTTTCAGGAACTCGTTCATCATCCTACCTGTTCTCACCTACTTCCTCTCCATCTTTGTCACGTGGTATTTCGGCTCGCGGCACGCAAAGCTCATTGACGGGGCGATCCGGAAAACCCTGAAAGACTGTTATGAATGGTTGGCCGCCTGTGGTAGGGATCTAATTCGATATTTCGAAGCTCGATTTCAATCCGTGCTTGATTTCCTGAGGAGACGGGGGGGCTCTCAAGGAAGTGAAGAGTCTGGTTCAGATGGAGTATAGGTGACTAGTACTAAAACGTATGGGATCACTGAAGGTGTATTTAGATGATCTGTCAGTCTGTTTCTCTAGTTATACCAAAGGGAAAGGAGTGTCTTGTTTATACACCTAGGACCAAGGGATCTAGGTATCACCGCTCATAGATACAGGGCCTATAGGCCTACTAAATCCTCATATACCCGTGACAGAAGGCTGTAATAAGATTTACCGTGAACGTTTCGGTCTAAACAGAGGTATTCTAATGTTAAAGTACTATATATGCAACTGTGGACATCAACTGCCCGGCTTGATTACGTTCTACTTTTGGTAGTGACGGTATAGCGCTGCAGCTCTGTTCCGTGACATATAGCTAGTTTTTTAAAAGGTAAAACAGTACGGGAATTTCGCTAGCTAAAACAGCTTATCTGTGTAGGAGATGCTTTTTTCATTGTACAAGAGCTTCCAAAGAAGAACTGCTCTCTCTCCTCCCCCTCTCTCTCTCACGTAGATTGGTATATCTGTTGTTTCTGTCACAACTTTGTTATGATTGGTATCGCGTTCGCCATCGGCTAGATGAAGCTATATATTTATTTGTATAACTGTGCCGTATAACTGTGCCTTGAATGAAATATATCATTTGCCGTCGTTGCTATAACCGTCTAGTATACATGGTATTAGGTACTGTTTATCCAAATTGCCTGCCTTTCCCTTTCCCCCATGCCAATACTAATACATCGCTAAAGGGACCGAAATAGGAAACCTCGAAAATTACGCGTCGCTCCGGGGCGGCCACTTCACCCTGCGCTCGGCCCGCACGTAGACGTTATTCGGCCTGATGAGCTGGAACATAGGGTCGTACTCTACAGGACCGTCGGTGGCCTTGGAGAAGCTGTAGCGGTAGATGAGCTTCGGCAGGAAGGTCTTGACCTCCATGAGGGCGAAGTTGAAGCCGATGCACATGCGCGGGCCGGTGGCGAAGGGGATGTAGGAGCCGCTGGGCCGGTTCTTGACCTTGTCCGTGTCCCACCGGTCGGGGTCGAAGCGGGCGGGGTTGTCCCACAGCGCGGCGTTGGTGTGGATGTGGTGGATGGCTGGGATGACGACCGAGTCTTTGGGCAGCTTGTAGCCCCCCGGCAGCACCATGTCGACCTTGGACGTCCGCGCGGGCTGGTAGGACGGGTTGTGCCGCCGCTGCGTCTCCTTGATGAACTTGTCGAGGAACGTCAGCCGGTTGATCAGGTCGGCGTCGATCTGCGTGTTCTCGTCCACGCCGTTGTCGACGAGCTCCTGCAGCAGCCGCTCCTGCATCCCGGGGTACGTCACCAGGCCGTACACGAGCCACGACAGCAGGCTGGAGGTCGTGGTGAAGCCGGCGCCGGTCGCGACGACCAGGGGCTCGAGCATCCGCTCCTTGGGCAGCTTGTTGCCTTTGCTGTCGACCGCCCGCAAGATGTAGTCGACCATGTTCTCGGCCCTGAGGGCGGCCTCCTGGAGCTCGAGGTCCTCCTCGCCCTTGGCCGCCTTGTTCACGGACTCGATGAGCAGCTCCGCGATCCGGTTCTTGTAGTCGGCCAGCCGCTTGGGGTCGCCGAAGGGGAGCTTGGCGTACCAGCTGCCCATCGACGAGATCTTCTTGTTCAGCTCCAGGGACTCGGCGATCAGCCTGACCATCTCGTGCGGCGGCGCGTCGACGGCCGTGAAGTGCTGGAAGTCCATTCCCAGCACCAGCTTGCCCACGGCCTGGGAGCCGAGCTTGAGCATGTAGGGGTAGACGTTCCACGCCTCCTCGCGCGCGTCGAGCTCGTCGAAGACCTTGAAGCTGTCCTCTATCGTCTTCTGCATCGTCGGGATGTAGTGCCGCACGGCCTTGGGCCCCAGGGCCGGGGGCAGGAACTTGTGGGCGACCCGCCACTCCTCGGTGTCCGTGTCGCCCAGGAAGACGCCGGCCTCCTTGTTCTTGATGGGGAACAGGGGGTGGTCCTTGATGATGAGCTTGGTGAAGAAGTCGCTCTCCGAGAAGAAGATGTTGGCGAGCTGCGGGTCGTTCGTCGAGTACACGGTGCTCCCGAAATTCGTGGTCCTGATCAGCGGGCCGTAGCTGTCGAAGAGGCGCTGGTGGTTGCCGAGATGGTCGGGGTAGATCTCGAAGTAGTTTCCGACGTAGGGAAATCCCTTCGGGCCGGGGATTTCGCGGACGGCCTTGCCATCTATGCTGATTGCTATGGCCTCTTCTGAAGCTAGCACGTCGGCTACTGTTGTCAGAAATGTGTCTTGGGATGTGAATCCGATTCCTTGGCAGCCTGTTAGTGCGTGTGTTCTAACTTGCGGGGGAGTGTGCTACGTGATATACCCAGTGGCTCGACGATGGCAAAGCTCGAGGCAATCAGGTGCTGGAGACCCTCTTGATCGATCTGTGCAGGGATCTCAATATCCCGGGCTGTTGTTGGGCTCTCGCCCAGAAGGTAAAACTGTTTTGTTGACATGGTGGAGCTCTCAGTCAGTGCAAGCCGTATAAGATGCTTTAATTATCGCGCTATGCTATCTATGTAGGCCAATTGCTCATGACAAGAGATGCGGATGCGGTCATATTTATTTCGTCCATTATGGAGCTCTGCCGGCGTGTTCGACACCAGCTATACGGAGTCAATTACTCTCCGTCGCTGAGTCGTCGTGAGCAATATTTTCGCCGACTTTGATGATTAAGACCAAGATGCCGAGGTCGAGGCATGGCTTGGCGATGCGGCCCGTTTTTCTCTTTTTGCGGCGCGCAGCCGATATCTATCTAAACTGCAATTGGCGTTGGCGCCTTTAGGCCCCCCTTTTTTGTTTCTAGAAGTTTTTTTTCACCCCTGGTCCATGAGCGGAGTTGTTTTTATTTGTGATGAGCAATGCTCTAGTCCGAGGTTCATCTACACTAGTGTTAGAAAATAGAGCGTTCGCTTATCGTCTTGTCCGGCACTGACTGCATTCAATGCGGGCATACTGTACGATGGACACTGGCCGTGAAGTTGTTGTCTATTTCCGCTTTCAAAATAACATTGTTCGATATCCAGACGAAAAAAACGAGAAATAACCCTCTCCGTTACCTTACATGACATAACAGTTACATATCAGATTCAACATTTTGGATACTTGCTATCTAACAACGTCGTCGGGTTATTTTAACTTATTTCCCAATTTATTATTAGCTCCGTATAACCCAGTCTAAGAGGAACTAAGGCAGCTTGCCGAGGAGTCGGAGATAGCCGGGCCGGCCAACGACGTGTAAGAGGTTACGGGACCTGCGTTTTTTCCGACCCGCTAAGCAAAACAAGCCTCGGCACGCACCAGATCTAGATGCCTCGAAGTATGACGTGCCGTGATAGCGCCCCTGACATGCCTAGGCACCGTTATAGCTCATTACTAACACACGATGGGATGAGCCGCAAGCGCGAGTTTGAAAGCCGATTTAAAAGGGAGACCTGTCTCCCGCGCCATGGAATCCGTTTACACGCATCAGGTGTTCTACTATTGAGCAATTAGTACATATCATTTGCATCAAGAGCTTCCAAGAGCTTCCAAGAACGAGATGGCCGTCAAGGAGGATATCGAGTATACGGCTAAGGAGGTCGCCGCTCATAATACGTCGACAGATGCATGGATGATTATTCACGGGCAAGGTTCGTAACATTGTTCACTATAATCTGTCCTATGTCATTGACGCCAACATCGCTGACTTTTGTCTGTTTAGTGTATAATGTGACAGACTACATTCGGGACCATCCTGGCGGCGCCGACCTGCTTATCGACGTCGCTGGCAAGGATGCGTCCGAAGAGTTCGACAACGCCGGCCACTCGGAGGATGCTTCTGAAATAATGGCCTCGTACCGCGTGGGGAGGCTACAAGGTGGCGGCAAGAAAGTAAAAGCCCCCGTTCGAGTGTCCATCACCGTGACGGCGCCCAGTCCCGACGCAGTCAAGAATTCCGTGAAGACAATGGCACGTTATGGCGCAGCCACGGCTGTTGCTCTGAGCACCGTGGGACTGTACTATACGGCATACCAACGGGGATTGCTCGCTCCTCTAGCGAAGCTTCTCATGCCCAGGAGAACACAAGGAGGGCTCGGATTCTTAGAAGGCCTTCTCCTCGCATCAGCCTTCTTCGGTATTGCCAGCACTGCCATTTCCCGGAGGCTTTTCAAACGCCTGCAAACACATCCCACGTTTATGAATTACCCTCCACACATCAAAGTGCCCAAACGCGCCAAGCCAGAGCTCCTGAACCAAGGCGGCTGGCTGCATCCGACGACATTCCAGAGCTTACCCCTGGTCAAGAAGGAATTAGTCGCGCCAAACACGTATTGCCTCGCGTTCGAACTCCCCACCCCTAACTCAGTGCTCGGTCTACCCATCGGACAGCACGTCGCCATCACGGCCATGGTCGACGGCCAGGCGGTGACGCGATCCTACACGCCGGTATCCAACAACGCCGACCGCGGCACGCTTGAGCTCGTGATCAAGTGCTACCCCGACGGCAAGCTCACGGGCGGGTATCTAGCCAACCTCGAGATCGGGGACGAGGTGAAGTTCCGCGGGCCGAAGGGGGCCATGCGCTACCGGCGCGGCCTGTGCAAGCGCATCGGCATGCTGGCGGGCGGGTCCGGCATCACGCCCATGTACCAGCTGATCCGCGCCATCTGCGAGGACGAGCGCGACACGACCGAGGTCAGCCTGGTCTACGCCAACCGGACCGAGGAGGACATACTGCTGCGGCGCGAGCTCGAGGCCTTCGCGCGCAGGTACCCCGACAACCTGAAGCTCCACTACATGCTGGACAAGCCGTCGCCGAGCTGGGACGGGGGCAGGGGGTACGTGACGAAGGACGTCCTGGCGGAGATGTTCCCCGTCGCCGACGCCGACTCGAAGGTCATGCTCTGCGGGCCGCCGGGGATGGTCAACGCGGCGAAGAAGGCGCTCGTCGAGCTCGGCTTCGAGAAGCCTGGTGCCTCGTCGAAGATGAGCGATCAGATCTTCTGCTTTTAAGGAGCTTCATTGCGCGACTGCTGCTACTGCTTCGGTTCTCCAGAGAGGAGTTTGAGGCTGAATATTCAAGCTTTAAGGCGTATGGTGTATGATTATAATGGAAGTCAAGGTGCATTAGATGGGATATGGCAATGAAAGCACATTGTAATTAGCATATTAGAGATAGATATATACCACCACATGGAGTTCAAAAGGTTACCTTAGGGCTATATATGCCTTATGACTTGAAAGAGGCTTTGATTTGTCATTCTCTGCCAGGTCTGTCACTACTAAAACACATGTCATTACCACGAAGCTTCCGCCGGGGCAGTCTGTGAAGAAACTCATTCGTTTTAATTAAATATATCTCTCGTAGAAGCATGAGAGCGAGCATTCATTAGACGATCCCCTCGACGTCTCCCGACCTCATAACACGAGCCCAATCAGACAGCTCCCGAAAATTCGTGCACTGCCGCTCCAGATTCCATTTCCTCAGCCGTCTGGGATTCTCCGTGACGGGAAATAGTGTTAATTCGGGGTCGCAGAGGAAGACGTGTCTAATGTATTCGATGCAGTGACGTCCGTGCTTCAGCATTTCCGGGGCTTGCTGAAGGTCCAGGGAGCCGGGCGTTATGGACATCTCATGGAAATAAAAGAGAGATTTCCTGAGCATATACTATAGCAATGAAGGTTTAGACGACGGTGTGCATTATACGGAGTGGTGATGACGGCGAGGATAGATCAGGACATATTGTGTCGACGACGCAAGACTTACTAGGCAGTGCAGGTTGTGGTACGCAGCTATATTGTAGGTGCTGCTGTTGAACTTTTCGCTTACCCCTGGGAGGCTTATAACTCCCTGACCTTCTATAAACAATTCTCAGCATTACTATCGTCGCGACCGCACCCGCCCCAAAGACGGGAGCGATAGAGCTACTAAGAGCACTCTTACTTGGTATCAGCGATAACCACGCTTCATCCACCTTTTCACTCGGATCATCAGCAAATGCCGGATCATACCGGAACGTCTTTATTTCAAAGGAGACTACGCAGACCACATGTTAACACACGCTAGCCGACCGTTAGGTAAATTTCGTTGAGGTGCGCCTACAAAGCGGTATAAATGACTCCGGGCTTCTTGGCTCTGGTCGCGAGTGAGCAGGGGAATCTGTGTTGAGATTATAGAGTGAGAACGGATGTAGAATCGAGCCGAGGATGAATGCCAACGGCGACAGGAATGCTAGCAGGCCGTAGATGAGCCAGTTCCGGTAGTGCAATGTTATGAGATCGCGACTGTAAATGTATTTTCCATATGTGCGACGACCTAAAGGCCTCTCGATGTCGCTGTCAGCGGGGTCTGCGCTTTCATAGATACGACTGTAGACAGGATCTCGGGCCATGGTGAGATGGAGGATGATGGGGGTTGCTAGACAGTATGATGGGAATAAACCATCAACGACGCAATATTCAAGGCATCTTAATGTCACATAACTAGTTGGACGAGAATGGAACCTTTCATGAGAGAGATCAGAGTCACAGTATAATCAATGTGCAAAACCAATAGCCATTGAGTCTACGGCTGGCTCCCGTTCGTAAAGGCCAGTCACGACCAATAGCGTCGTAATCTCTCAAGGATGCAACACACCGAGTTCCGTATGCCCCAACAGTTCTAGCTTGGAAGAGTAATTGACATAGATATATCTATCCACGCACAAGGTCTTACATGCCTAAGTACCTATATACCTCTTCTGCAGGTCTATTCAACCTTGCCACTCGGCCTCGAGGATCCAGAGGTTGGACCCGGGACAATGGCGGCCACCAACCCAATGAAATCTCTCGTCAGCACAGCTGAGTAGCTCGGGCCATTCTGACAGCTCGCGCTCCCGCGCATTCAGAAGCTGTTGCATCCCGACATCAAGGTTTCTGCGGATACACCTGTCAGCTGCACGATGTATCATGTTCGGCCCCCATCACTCTAGGACAGTGATGACACAGCAGCAACAGCAACAACAACAATAATAATGATAGGCACTTACATAGCGCGGAATGCCTCCAAGCTCTTGAGTTTCTCAAACCCAGGAAGAACGCGCTCGTGGATGATGATCCTGGCGCCGGTCCGGAGCGCGGGTATCAGATTGCGGAGGATCTTGATGCAGTATTTGTCGGCCCAGTTGTGGAATATCGATCGGAAATAATAGACGTCCGCCGAGACTGGCTGGGGCGTGAAGAAGTCGCTAAAAGCGCAGAGAATTAATAATTATAATAGCGTTGCCGCGCGTGACAAGGACTTAGGACTCAGGAGGGTCGACTGACTGCGCCATGAATGTGACCCTGCCCTTCAGATGCGGCGGCAGCCGAGATTCCCCGTCGGCAACAGTGTCGGGGAGGTCCTGGACGACGCAGCTCATGTTCGGGAATCGCTCAGCGACGTGGATTGCGACGCTGCCATGCGATCCTCCCACGTCTACCATGGTCGCCTTCTCCGCCCAAGCGTCATTCGACGAGCAGATGTAGCCCCAGCGGAAATTATCGCCAGGCATGCTGATAGTCCCGACATGCTGCGTGCTCTTCACTCAATCATACATATCAGCCATCTTTTCCCTATCAATGTGTTTATCATTGGAGTGTTACATTTTGTGTAGTGTCCTAAGTCTAGGTAAACCTTTCGCTATGTGAACGGAGAATGACCCAAGCCTCAAGGTGTCGTTACTACTGGCCGGATCCCATTAGCAATGTAATTCAGGGCCTGGTACTTTCGTGGGTAACCAAGCCCTACAGATGAGAAAAGGAAATATTGTACCGAGCACCTACACTCACTATGTTTTCGAGAGAAAGTAATGAGCGAGCCGAATACCGTTATTACGTTTTAGTAAAAAGGGGCCGTAGAAACCAAAGTTCATCAATCTGTTTAGTTCAAGATCATCACGATTTATCTCATAATTAGTTAAAATGTAAGTTCTTACAATAATTTAGGAATGAACATTAAATCAAATTCGGTATTAAAATTTATATCTTTTAAGAAGTGGAATGGGTGAAAACATGATGATGTCAACTTCGAATTTCAGGACGAGATTTTTGGAACCGGGTGAAACCAAATTTAACCTTGTAGATTGAGGTTATTAATTCAAGCTGTGCCGTACTATGTGCAACCACAAACATACAACGAGTCTTGAAGTAAGTAGCATAGAAGACTTAAGCTTAGCAAGGGGAGAAATCTCTTCCAATACTTCTGTAAGGAGAGGATGTCTCATATACGTGTACAAGTAGTGTATCCTCACCTAGTATGAAATCCAATCTACAAAAGAAACCTGAGTTTACCCCATCATACATCCCCTCTTTCAAACTTAGACGCCCTGGTATTTCTAGTACATTCATTCTTCATCTCCAAACCTAAAAATTAACACGGCGCCCGACAGGCACCCTATCACTACCCTGTCCCCCTTGACGTGAAAGGTGTGTACGTCGTCCCTGTCATACTGGGGTGGCACAAATAATAGCTTCTCCTCGTTCTTTGTAATCCAAGTTTTTCCATTGTCATCAAGTACCCTATAATGGGTCCCTAATCCCAGAATCATCGACGACGACGCATCTACCCAGGAGGAAGAATTCCTCACTAGCAAAGCTCCATTCTCGGATAGCAGCACATCGGGTTGCTCTGCGTCGAATTGTGGAAATCTGAAGGGCCGGCCAGGCCATGCTCGATCACCATCAACGGTATACGTAAATTGCCAATTTTGAGTTCCCGTCGTCTGTGGTTCCGCGATGGCTTTCCAGATGCAAATGACACCCGACTTTGAAACTGCTACAAGCGTGTCGCCATAAGGTGGCGCAAAGGCGAGACAACGCACATTAGACAGCGTATCAGGTCTGCTCAGTTCCAAGCATAATTGGCCCCCGTTGTGCCGTTGCTGCTGTTTTGACTGTCCAGAATCTTCGCCCCTGTCCCCGTGTCTCATGGCCTGGAGGTCCCAGATCAGGATTCGGGGCTCGTCTCCACCCGATGCAAGATATTGGCCATTTGGAGAGAAGGCAACACAGTAGACGTAATCTGCGTGTTTTGAGAGAGTTGTACAACGAGTTTGTATCATTGGCTCCGTGTTGGTGCTTCCATCTTTCTCGGCTATGGCCTTGTTGTTAAGGCTCTCTGTGATGTCCCAAATTTTAACAGTGTTGTCGTCCGATGCTGATGCTATAAAGTGGCCGTCTGGGGAGAATTTGACGTCCCGAACCCAATCGGAGTGACCCTCAAGTTTGCACAGCAATTTGCCTGAATGAACATGCCAGATCCCAATAGTATAGTCACTAGATGCAGATATTAAAGTATTTCCGTCCCGTGAAAATACGAGAGAAAGTATGCCACGAGTGTGCCCATCACCAAGACTGCGCAGCGCCGTTCCTTCATTAGCATTCCATAACAGGATGTCACCATCATCCGAACCAGAAGCCACCATTGTACCTTCAGGGGAAAAGGCTACGAAGCTGACGGGTTGGTCATGATACTTCGGTATTGCCTGAGGGGCATCGTTGCTGTCTGCTGGAGATTGCGTCTGACCTGATGCTGAGTCGTCCTTCGCCGCCGTTCCACTGGGCTCGAACCTCTCAACTGGCCAGATGCGTAAGGTCCCATCACGAGATGAAGATAGTATATGACGTCCGTCAAAAGAGAACCATATTTTATGCACATTTCCAGGATCTCCCTGAAAGACGTGCTCATAATCATATCGCTTGACACCCTGGGTGGGTACTATTGCCCCCCAAACCCGTACATCTTCGATAGTGGCACAGGCCAAATTCATCCCGTCCGGGGATAAAGCCACGTCATAAATCCGAGCCCCTCCTACGTCGAGCTTACTGATCTCTTCGCCAGTTTCGGGATCCCAAATTCGTACACCGCAATCCGCAGAGCAAGAGACTAACAGACCCGAATCCGAGGAAAACCTTATCTCAACACCTCCCTCATGTCCCTTCAACTTGTGGCGCACTTTAGACTCCTTAATGTCCCATATAACCAGATGACGGGTTAGTTTATCGTGACCAGCCAATGCGAGCAGTCTATCGTCGCTGGAAATGCATGCGCCGTCGGTGTAGAAACCTGTTGCCCTCAAATCTACCCACACACTCTCCTGGTAAGATGGAAGCTGCCATCTAATGACGCTTTTGGATTGGACAGCAATCAGATAGTCTCCATCTAATGAAAATTTGATATGAATTATCTTATTGTCCGCGTATATGGAAGTAATAGGCTCCAACGTCCTGGTAGGAGTGCCTGTAGAGACATCCACGAGTTGAACATCCGATGAACTTGCCATTGCCAGCACCCCACACCGACCAGGAGAGAACGCCACGTGCCACGCACCGTATTCGAAGATCGGTGTAGGCAGTACGTGTTGAACTTTCAGTGTCTTGGAGTCCCAGAGGCGCAGTGACGTTTTTTCAGAGGCATTATTGGAGATAGAAATAGCGGCCATTAGTCGCCCATCAGGCGAGTACGCACAGTCACCGATGTGACCCGAGTACCCTTTGAGTATGCGGGAGGAAGAACCAAGTCTTAGCCTAGATGTCCTGATAACTGGCATTAAGGTAAGGCCTAGTGCTCTCCTTTTTAGCGGGAGGATGTGCTTTAGTTCATCGACGTCAGGGCAAAATACAAGGGTACTTCGAGGGCTGGTCCCGTCTGGAAGATTCAGGTCGTAGTGATACTCGAGAAACAGAATGGCACCCCTGATATTTTCGAAGAGGGCTGCATTGTTGGAGCCATTACTATAATAGGCTAACCGTAGTTCTTGTTTTGTCTATATAGTATTAGCGGTGCAAATATCACAATGAATGAGGTGGTGTAATTATAACCCACCTTTTCAACCCAAGTAGTCTCAAGTATTCGCAGATCCCTGAGGGCTTGTGCCAAAAGTCCTTGTGACGTGAGGGCCTCCAGCCACCAGATAAAATGATCTTTTAGAAGCTTGTTGATCGACTCCATGATCGACTGCATCAACTCAGGAACTTGGGAAATATTAAATGCCGAGAGGTGTCTGATCCAGTATATCATTGCGTAATTGCCGAGCCATGGCTTCTCTTTGTTTTTGTCCCGCTGAAGATCATCGAGGACAGCCCTAAAGCACTCCATGACCATTTCAGCATGAGCTAGAGAGAGGCCGTCTCCTTTTCCTATATTCGTACGCAAGTGCTGCCTCGCTGCTGGGTGCTTGAAGCATACTTTCTCCTCCTGTATCTCCAAGAAAGAAAAACACATCCTTTCTATTATAATCTTGAGGTCCACTTCCGCTGGGAAATGCACGAGGTTTGAAAACTCCGCAATAGACAGCGGGCGAAATGCAATGGCCGCAGTCGAGAGAACCTTATTGCAGAAATTTTCGTTCTCTGTTCCAAGGGTTCTGAGCTCGGACTGGATTTGGCCATACAGGCCAGCCACGTCCGGCTCTAGCTTTCCAATGATACCGGGCGCATTCCATGGCACGCCCTTCGACTCGATGATGTCGCAGGCCAAGTCGACCCAAAGCCAGTTTCCTCCAGAGCAAGTCTGCAGTTGTTGTGTGACTAACGATTGTAAATCACCGCCATAGTAGGATCTGCTAGCTAGCTCGCGAACCTTTAAAGAGGTGTAGTAATTCACGGCACAGCGCACGGCACTGGGGCATGATGAGGAAGTAATGTGAATCTGACTGGATCGTGGGTCTGAGGCACTGCGAAATGTCACATCTTGTTTGATGACAGTCTCTCGCATCTCAGGATCCGGTGTCTTGGGATATTTGGCTGCTGTGTCAGAAACCGCATGGCTTCCGTCACTCGTGTGGTCATGCGAAATTTCTGTGACCCGAGTAATCTTCGCATCATGGTGTAGCTCAATGTCGATTTGTCTCGTCAGGTGCTTGGTACCTGAGACGAACCACCTAACTCGATCAGACAAACATGAGCTCTGGTAAATTAATCGCACCATGTCCTTGAGCCCCCAGTCATCCCTGTATGGATCTTGAGCATTACTCAACACTTCTCCGCAGAGTTCTTCCAACCCGTCGAGCACAAAATATGTTGTGTTGAGTTGGTCGTCTTGTAGCAATGTATAGAGAAGAATCGAGAGTGCATAGAAGTCATTGGCATCATGAAAACCATCCCTCTCAGTGGACGATAGCATGCTTTGAAAGTGCTTAGAAAGAGAAGGTTGGCTTTGGAGAACCTGCCAAATAAGACTTCGGACCACGGAGGCCGGACTCCCCTGTCCAGACTTGGGCTCACTATCAGAAAAAAGGTACGCGATGGTCTTTCTCGGTTCTGATCCCGACTTCGAGGTCGAATCAAAAAGTTGGTGCACAATCGAGTGAAGGAGAACCGTCTTGCAGGTGCTGTCGCCAGTCATCCACAGCACTCGATCGCTGCTTTTACTGGTGAAGTCCACATCATCCGGGGCCTCCCACAGTGAGAAATCCCGTAGGAAATCCCACTTATTGCTAATTGGCTGGTGGGAAACACGAAGCTTTGAGATCAACTCAGCGTTGTCTTTCTCTGGGTTTTCCATGTCGAGCTTCATCGAGGCGGGAAGTATCGGTGTTCGTGTCTTGTCGCTATTAGTGGGATAATTATAATCTGAGGCGGATCGTTGGTAGAATTGTCAAGCTCCGAGGAAAGTAACGTAGAGGGAATGTTTATCTAGTTCCAAGGGATCCAATGAGCAATGCGGCTTATTAGGGGTCTACATACGCTACCCCCTTGCAAGAATCCAAATGTTACACGTTGAAGGCGTCGGTCAACAGACTAACCCTCGTTGTCGGTACCACTATATATACACTGTATACGCCGAAGCCAGGGAGACGCCTAGGAACACGAAGGTCTGCTGGATACTCCCAAACCAGACAATGCACTCTCCCTTTATGAATCGAAGACCCCTAGGAAAGTCAGTACTGGCGGGTTGGGCAAAGCGACAGGGCCTTGAAGGACCAAATAAAATTAGCTCAATTAAAGCCTATTTCCAAGCCCGTGACTACAAGCCTGTAGGAACAATTCCAAACGTCTTGAAGTCAGCCTGGTCGTCAGGATTGAATATAGTGTCGAATTAAGTAGATTATGTACCAGCTGGTTGCCCGCAACTTTCCAGTGAGCAGATTACTAAAGATAATTACAGGAGAGCCGAAGTGTCGGTCACTCGGTCTTCTCGCCGCCCTGGATCACAGACACAACAATGTTCATACCGCCGTCATCGACGGCGTGAACGACGACCTCGTCGCCGAAAGCCCAGTCGCCATCGGTGCCCTGCTCGTCGTACTCGGCAAAGTCCTCCTTCTTGGTATCTTCGTCCAGCAGGATCTTGAGGGCCTGCTCGCGAGCGACCTTCTGCTCGGTGTATGCGCCTTCGACCACGTACTGTCGCTTTCTCCCCGATCTGTCGGTGTTGTAGTCGATCATCGTCTGGACGATGTAGAAGAGCGGCGTCGTGACGCGGCCGGTGCTGTCTGCCTTGGCCCCGATCGTGTTTTGAACCGTGTCAATGGCGACTTCGAATTCGGCTTCGCCCGGTACTTCGGCGTGCACGAGAACGCCGTCGCCGTATTGCCAGTTCGACACGCCATCGTTCACCTTGTATACTGGGAGCAGTTCGGTATTGTAGCCTTCCTCCTCGAGCAGTCTGCGCCCTGCTGCCTTCGCGGCCTTGAGATCGGTGAATGTCGCGGGGAGACTGATTCTGAAGCCGAGTTCTGCGGGGTCGTTGGACATCACCGCGGTTCGTTTAACGACGTATAGATTGTCTTCAGCCATTTTGTTTTTCAGGAATCTGAGATTAGATTGAGGGATTCCAACGATGTTCTTAAATGACAAGTTGCGTTCGGTATTCTGAATTGGTGAATGGCAGGTCGTTATATAAAATAGTTTCTTTGAAATCGAATGAGATTTTTCTGATACCGCCGTAAGTCTGAGGTTTTAATACGCCCCTATGCCTTGAATTGCCGCTATCATTGGCGTGGCGGCCGTTGGTTACGCTCTCATGACGTAGATGCCGGCATCATCATACGACTGACAGGTGCCTCTTGGGCGACTACCGAGGTTCTCGACCTGCCATTGGAACATCAAGACACATGATGCTTGTTTCCCACGGAACGCCAGTCTGATCGGGGAGTCCCGTTATTATGTTACCCTCTACATTTAGGTGGCGTGTCGGAATACCCAGGTAGATAACTGATGTTGTAGAGGAGATGAGTCCAGTATCGGGGCATCTATCGTGAGGGGTACACTAACCTAGATTATAAACCAAGCTGTTCCTTGCAAGGACATCAAGGTTGCTTTAATTAGGTAAGCACAAATTCAGATAACCTCACCATGCTCAGCGTAGGTATATCGACATGCCTGTACTTTATAGCATGCAAGGAAGCGAATTGGTTCTCGCCAAATCTCTGCTCGTTCGTCCCAGCAAGAGTTAGAACTCCTCATAGCCCCCTCCATGTCCTCGCTCTTTGGTTTTCATATAACATCGATGCGTACACTGCTGCCTACGCTACCCATTCAATGGTCTTGTTATGTTATACTTAGGGACTGATGCTTGAGGACGTGGTTAAATCTGACACGGGCAAAGAGGCAAAAAGAAATGGGCATGTTGCCTCCTGGACCATACTTCTTGCATGTCAACAGGCAACAACGTGAACTACCTTCATTTGCATTATTGCCAAGCGACACTAGACCGACTTCGCCTCCGGGGCAAGAGATACCCTGCATAATCAATCTACAAGTATTATTGCGGTTCCTCGCTGCCAGCCGTTAGTTCTTCACCCCGAGCTGATCTCATGTCTCTATCCCTATTCTTAAAGGCCGAACCATGTTGGCCTCCATGGACATAGTTTGCTTCTGTTAGGCACGGCGTTAAATACAATGTTAAACTGCTGAACTGCTTCTTGTCTTTACAACGGCACTCAAGCAACCATATAAGTACTAATTAAGCAGGATGTAGTTAGGCCGGCAGGCAACAGCCCTCGCTTGGTAGCGCAGGTTTGAGGTCCGTTTACAGTAAAGCAGCCTTGGCACCATCGTATTTTTAGTCGCCTCGGCGGCACTTGGTCTTCCTAGTTCTGATGTGTCTCCCTTTTTCACCACGTCCTCATCCTTTCCGCCTCGACTTCATTTAATCACTAGTGATCTAAACCATCACGTTGTCGTTCGTTTTCGCATAAACACCACACTCGTTTTGTTTTGTGTTTTGCTTGTTTTTGTTGTTTGGAATTCTATTCATTGGCACCAGCTCTTCATTACAGAATCTAATTAGTTGGTTGTCGCAAATACTCAAATAATCGTCAACTGGAGCATTTTTTCGATACTACGATGGCGACCGAACAAGGCTCACAGGCAGGAGAAGGACACCGGGACGCAGAGCCGAGCACAAGTCGCGATCCTGCCACACAGCAGCAGGCCAGTGAGTTAGAGGAAACCAGCAACGCGCATGAAGCACCACCACTTCCTCAACGCCCAGCATCGACTCAGCATCAAGTTCTCCCACAACCATTCTACGGACAACAGCAACCGATTTACGTCCCGTATACTGGCCAGCCAAACCAGCAGTTCAGCTATGTGGCTCCGGTGCGACCGCTACCGAAGCAGTCCTCAGCCTACATCGCCACCCGACTTGGTCTCACTGCGCTGGCCTCGGTCTGGGGCATCATCATCATCGCGCTGGTGAGCATACTCCTGGCCGAGGGCAGCATCGTCGCGTTCACATCACTCTATTCCTACGCCATCGTCGTGGCCTCCATCATCTGGAACACGGCGGAGCTCATCACGTACTGCGTACGGCTACGCAAGCAGACGCAGCGGGGCATCCATCCGGGCGCGCACGTGGGATTGTACCTGGTGTTCTGGCTCGTGGGCGTGTTCGCGCTCATCCTGACCGTTCTCGTCTACGTGGGCGCCGCATACGACGTCCAGAGGTGCGAGGACAGGGGCAGTCGCAGCGACTTGGTGGACCCCTACTATTACGACTTGTACTGCGACAGCTTCGGACCCCTCGACTACTACAAGTGGAACATCCTCCCCGTCGCCCGCGCGCTCATCGCCATCTTCGCGCTCTGGGAGATCAACCACTTCGTGCTCTTCGTCCTGGCCTGCATCGACACCCACAAGCGCAACACCCTGAAGCCCGCGGCCTTCGTCATGCCCGTGGCCCCCCAGAACGTGGCGGCTCCCGTCCAGGGCGTGTATCATCCGCAGCAGGGCGTCGCTCAGCCGGTGCAGTACTATCCCTACCCGGTCATGATGCAGCAGGCCCCGGTTGCGAACGAGAAGCAGCCGGTCCAGGCTTACCAGACCCTCTCCGGATTCTACGCGCCGGTTTCGGGGCCTTCGACGCAAGCACCACCCGTTCGCGCCAGCGCAGTCGCTCCGGCGCAGAATGCGGAAGCGAGTTAACGAACGAATGGGCGGCGACTCCTTTCTCGGCGAGGTTCTTTCGGTCGTGGTTTTTTATGTGATGAAAGTACTGAGGTAGAGGGGCCATGAGCGGAGGAATTTAAATACAATGCTATAGTTGGGCGAGCGAGCGAGTATAAACGGTTTGATGTATGGTATGGCGAAAACTTTGTCAAGAGGAGACCCCTATACCCGCGCCCTTCGGCATGAGCTATCGATAATAATTGGATGATACCCCTTTTCCCCCATCTCTTGTTCATCCTACCAGATCTCGTTTCTTTCACAATGATGCAGCGCCGCCCTAAAATACTGAAAATCGATGGCGCCTACCAATACGAAGTGCGGTTGTGGGCTTTCTAGTTTTCTCTTTTTTTTTCTGAAAAAAAAAAACCCCCCCCTATTTTATTCCGAACCCATAGTCGACTTGCCATTTGAGGTCTTCATTCTCCGGCCTCACCTACAAACCCGCCTTACTTGTATATCTCGCTCGACATACTTATGCTGTCGCATACCTTCACTTTAGACCTCGGCATCGGAGTCGCTTGAGCCGCGTGCTCTCATGAAGTCATCATAGCGTAATTACTTACGCGGTGGGTTTAATGCACCGCCACTCCAAGCCCCGTTGCTCATATAGGGCTGAAACTTAGGCAGACAGATTTATCGAGTAAGATGTGCGATTTAAGGTTGTTGGCATCACGTCTCCTTTACGTGACTTCTCGGCTCTCCGCATCACAAGCTGCCGAGACCGAGGTTGATAGAAACTCAATACAAACCTACCTAAATCAGTGCGTTCTGGGGGAAGCAGTACGTTTCGCGACACGTGGCAGCAACATGCCTCTCTAGGTGACCCTGAAACTGATACTGAAGAGACACATGCTCCATATACAGTTTATGTGACAGAGGTATGTCGCTATTCGCCACCCAGGCACTTAGGTAGGCGGCCTCACTGAAATCGTCAAGATCAAAACAGCTTTAATGCTTAGCGTTTCCCGCATTTGCCTCGGCGAAATCATCTAGCTGTCAAATTCGTCTGAAGATACGTGATGATGTCCAGAGTCCGTAGTTGGTTGAGAAAATCCCGAGAGATGGGAGAATGGCGGCATGATATGACATAGTGAAACTCAATTCAGGTGCTGAAACATTGTTTTTTTTGTTGTTGTTGTTTTTTGTTTGATGCACGAACCACGCCAACTCGTCTACCCCTCCTTCGGCCGGCCTATCATCTTTCGACGAGATGGGATATCTGATCAGGGTAGCGGGCATAAGTGGGCTGCACCGCTGTGTTGCCTGCTGCGAAACACCAGGAAAAAAAACCCCGCCATGGAAAAGAAAGTACGTACATACATATGGGCATGTACGAATTGGAGGTATTTGAGCTTAGAAGATGTACCTACCTAAGATAGCAAGGACAATTGCACTCCTCTCTTCATGTTCTTCGCTGCTGGCCCTAGTATATAGAGGTACTTTTATCCCACAGGCGACTTAAGTAAGGACTTGATCTCATGTATCTACTGAATCCCACCTACCTGGAGGAGCACAAAAACATCATTTATTTGGCAGGTAGCCTTCAAAGTTGGCACAGGTACCGTCCATGTACCGACAGATGTACCGCATAAGGTGCCGATCGTACTGAATGCGCTGGATGTGCTGAATCTACCGCATGTCAGAGGTACCTCTTGCAGAGAACGCAGTGACACACTGACGACATCTCCGATCCTTCTCCCAGTCTCCGTTCACCATTCATCGTTCACGTCTCCATCCAACCCGCATCTTCTCGTCCACCTAACCTCGCCATCCCTCCCTACAACTACGCAATCATCCTTAGCTGTCGTGACCACCGCTCCTCCAGCCTCGACGCGACCACTCCTCCTCTCACCTCTCTCTCTCTCATCTTGCTAGTCTGCCCTCTTGGTCGAGCTCCTCTCTTGCGCCTCTCCTCCTCTCCTCCTCGCCCGGCCCGGCGTCGTTGCTATCGACTGTTGTCCTTCTGGCAGCTTCTTCGTGGACTCGCCGGGAACGAGGCAGTGGTGCGTTGGACTGCGTGCATACGTACGTGCTGCTCTCTTTGTTATTGTCGTTTGTGCGGTTGTCGCCAGCGTCTGTGGGGCTTTGGAGGACGGTCTTATCTAAGTAGGGAGAATGTGCCGAAGGCGACACAGGACCATCACAAGAAATAAGGAATAATTCGACCACGGCTATAAAGACGACCCCAGATCCCCTCCTTCGGTCTCACAGAACTTGCTCTCGCCACCGCCACCGCCGCTGCTGCCGCCTCCATCTCGTCGCCTGTGCGGCCCTCTTCATACCAGCCTAGCCAGCCAGTCCTTGGACCGTCACGAAAACCCCCTCTCCCCTCCTCGATCCCACTTCGGTCCCACGCGTGACAACGCGTACCCCGCCGCCCAACATGAGTAACGAGGACGATGCCATGAACATGAAGAGGATCCAAGAGATCCAGAGCAAGATCGACCGCGAGAGAGTCTTCCTCAATGGCGCCGCCGATATGCGACGCCAGACCAACAATGACAGCGTGCGCTCTCGGCTCGATGTCAAGATAGAAGAATCCCAGAAGTTGATCGACTTTTTCGAGGGGAAGCTGCAGGAGATGGTGAAGAAGCGCGATGACTGGCAGATGAGGCGCCTTGGCCAAGGAGTTGACGACATGAGCATCAGCTCGAGCTCGACCGCCGCCGTGCCGAGCGCAGATCTGAGGGGTGACGGCGAGGGGCCGCCGCCGCCTCCCCCGAAGGACGGCAGTGGTTGGGCTGGAGACAGAGGCTCCTACGGCTCTCTGCCATACAGTAAGATTGGCGCTCACGGCGATATGATGCCGCCTAGACATCCTTACGGACCCCCAGGGCCTGGCTCGTCTGTCCCTCATCCACGGCCCAACTTTACCAAGCTAGGTCTGGCTGTCCAAAATCCTTGCATATGTCACCGATCGCTGACACCTGCTTGTAGATTTGATCAAATTCAACACCCCGCATCTCGGTCCCCGCATCCAGCTGATGCTGTCCCAAGTTCAGTTCAAATTGAATGTGGAGGAACAGTACTTGAAGGGCGTAGAAAAGATGGTGCAGCTGTATAGCATGGAAGGCGATAGAAAAAGCAAAGCAGACGCTGCTGCGAGGCGCATCGAAAGCAAGCAAAAAATCCATCTCTTAAGGCAGGCCCTCAAGAGATATGAACAACTCCATATTGACGACCTAGATTCCCCGGATTCTCCTGACGGTCTGTTCTTCTCATTCCGCCATGAGCCTAGCGTGGTATACTGACGGATTGTCCCACAGACGACAGCATTAATATGCCTAATTTGAGGAAACCTTTGTCTGGGCAGCTCGCTGTCAGGGTGCAACAGATTCGAGATGTAGATCACGCCTCCACCGGCCGGTTTTCGCGAGGTCCTGAGACTTTCATAACCATCAAGGTGGAGGATAATGTTGTGGCAAAAACCCGTCCATCCAGGACGGACCGTTGGGAAAACGAGTTTCATAGCGTTACGGTTGACAAGGCCAACGAGATCGAACTCACTGTTTACGACAGGCCAAGCGAGCATGCCTTGCCGATCGGGATGCTCTGGGTACGAATATCGGATATCGTGGAGGACCTTCGACGGAAGAGGATTGAGGCCCAAGTTAACAGCTCTGGCTGGGTATCTGCTGACCGGATGGGAGGATCCAATGTGCCGCCCCCCCAATTTCCCATGAGCCCCCAACAACAACAGTTTGGCGCATCGCCAGGCATGATGGGCCCAGGTGGTGCTCAGGGCCAATTCGGTGGCGACGCGGCCCCCGTCGACATTAGTCAACCCATTGATGGGTGGTTCAACCTGGAGCCGACTGGGGCCATACATCTCTCACTCAGCTTTGTCAAGCAGAATAAAGATCGCAGGCAGGTTGATCTCGGCTTGGGCCGGAAGGGCGCTATCCGACAACGAAAAGAAGAGGTGCACGAAAAGTTCGGGCACAAGTTCGTACAACACCAATTTTACAACATCATGCGTTGCGCATTGTGCGGCGACTTCCTCAAATACTCCGCCGGCATGCAGTGTGAAGACTGCAAATATACCTGTCATACGAAATGTTATCCTAGCGTTGTCACCAAGTGTATCAGCAAGACCAATGCCGAGACGGACCCCGATGAAGAGAAGATCAACCACCGCATTCCTCATCGTTTTACTCCATTCTCAAACGTGACTGCCAACTGGTGCTGTCACTGTGGTTATATATTGCCATTCGGAAAGAAGAATTGCCGCAAGTGCAACGGTATGTCTATGTATATGGTAAACTTCAAAGCAACCTGCTAACACCTTCATAGAATGCGGGCTTACCGCCCACGCGCATTGCGTACACTTGGTCCCTGACTTCTGTGGTATGAGTATGACGGTAGCCAATCAGATTCTTGAAGGTATCCGGGCGAATAAACAGAGGCAGAGCAAAGGCGCCTCGCTGAGTGAGAAGACGTTGAGGTCGGGCAAGATGAGCCCTTCGAGCATGTCAGGGCCAACGTCACCCTATGGCACTCAGGGGACACCCCCTTATCAGCCGAGCATTGCGTCTCAGGAAGCAACCGATGCTGCCAAAGCAATGTATACAAGCCAGACATCACCAATACGTGCAGGCCAAACCGATCGGACGTCATCAAGTTCAACCGCTGCCGCGGCTGCTGCTTCAGCTGCTATGAGCGGGGCTATGGCCTCACCTTCTCGACCGGGAACTACGTCAGATTATCAGAACAGACCTGGCGGATATGGGGGTTCGATCGATACCCACGACGATGCGTACGGCACCAGCAGCCCGCAGCAGTATAATATTCCGTCGCAACCAAAGTATAACCCTCAAGCGTATGCCAATGTCAGCAATTATCCTCAACCAGCATTGCAGACTCAGCAACCCAGGCCCGGTCCGCAACAAACCATGGCCTCGCCACAGCAGGCTCAACCCTCAATGTACGCATTGGGCGCACCGATGTCGAAACCCCAGCCCACACAGGAGACTCCTTCGCTTACAACAGGGTCTGGCCTACCACCGCCTTCACGGAGACCCCTACCTCTTGCCACGGATCCGGGAACTGGCCAGCGCATCGGCTTAGATCACTTCAACTTCCTTGCAGTGCTTGGCAAAGGTAACTTCGGTAAAGTCATGTTGGCGGAAACCAAAAAGTCAAGACGTTTGTACGCGATTAAAGTGCTGAAGAAGGAGTTCATCATCGAGAACGAAGAAGTGGAGAGCATACGGTCAGAAAAAAGGGTGTTTTTGATCGCGAATCGCGAGCGTCACCCCTTCTTGACCAACCTCCATGCCTGTTTCCAGACGGAGACACGAGTCTATTTTGTGATGGAGTATATCAGCGGAGGTGACTTGATGCTTCATATCCAACGTGGCAATTTCGGCACAAAGCGAGCACAGTAAGGCTGGCCTAAAAGTTACAACACGATGATGTTCCCACTAACGTATGGCAGGTTTTATGCGGCAGAAGTATGCTTGGCGCTGAAATATTTCCATGAGAACGGAGTTATCTACCGTGATCTTAAGCTTGACAACATTCTTCTCACACTAGACGGACACATCAAAATCGCCGACTATGGCTTGTGTAAAGAAGACATGTGGTATGGCTCGACAACAAGCACATTCTGTGGTACACCAGAATTTATGGCCCCCGAAGTGAGTAGCCACGCTCATAATGACTGCTTAAGATATCTATGCTGACATGAGATTAGATCTTGCTGGATAAGAAATACGGCAGGGCTGTGGATTGGTGGGCATTCGGTGTTTTAATATATCAGATGCTCCTTCAGCAGTCACCATTCCGAGGAGAAGACGAGGACGAAATCTACGATGCAATCTTAGCAGACGAGCCACTCTATCCCATCCACATGCCTCGAGACTCTGTGTCAATTCTTCAAAAGCTCCTGACAAGGGAGCCCGACCAGAGGCTCGGCAGCGGGCCCACCGATGCGCAGGAGATCATGAGCCAACCATTCTTCCGAAACATTGTGTGGGATGATATATATCATAAGAGAGTGGCGCCGCCCTTCTTGCCTACCATCAAGAACGCGACCGATACTAGCAACTTTGACTCCGAGTTTACGAGCGTCACACCCGTACTCACACCAGTACAATCAGGTAAGAGTTCTACCAGCAAGTTTTTGCGGGCATGCACACTAATACATAGCGCAGTTTTGTCTCAGGCCATGCAGGAAGAGTTCCGCGGGTTCTCTTATACAGCCGATTTTGACTAAGAGATCGAATTGCATTCGAGCGGGGTTGGGGTTGGGGGGAAGAGAAAGGGTTTCAGCAATAAAGCTTTTTGGGGGCTCCGAGCTTTTTTTCTCTTTTTGTCAGATCTAATGATATGATAGAACTAAAAGCCGAGGGGCAAAGCAAGCAAGCTGGGATGGATGGGCCAATCTGGATGTAGTCAAGTCATCAAGTCAAGTCAAGTCAAGTCTGACAGAAAAAAAAGAAAAGAAGAAACCATAAGCTTGGGACCACAGTCACATTACGTTACGGATGGATAGATCTCACTCGATCTCACTCTACCTACCTACCTACCTACCTACCTACCTACCTACCTACCTACCTACCTACCTACCTACCTACCTACCTACCTACCTACCTACCTATCATAGCAAGAGCAAACAAGCGAAGTGCGTGACGTTATCTGTCTGTATCCCCCTATTCTCTAATTACAGCACGAGGAGTTTATAAAGAGGCCGTAAAAAAACCAGACTAGGGAAGGGAAGTCTTACTGACTATCAAAGTTTGCCGTAAGTTAACTTGGAAGTTGAGAAGATACCTACCTTAGTCACGCGCGCGAGATGAGCAGCGGGCAAGGGCAGGTTTGTAATCTCTAACAACACCGACTCCGTATAGAACTATTGAAATAGAGAAATAAGCACGGGTAAATATATAGCTATAGATACAAGTTCGCTCTCTCTCTCTCTCTCTCTCTCTCTCTCCGTAGATGACAAGTGGCAGGTGCACAATGCGAGTCTAATATGATATCTAGAATATAGCATGGCATGATAGGTACAAGTTACAGTACACGTATAGCATAGCAACACCACTCCCCATGAGATATTCGAAGTACGAGGTAGTAGGTTGAATACCAGGTAGGTAGGTAGCTTATTGTACAGTAGGTACACCAGACTACGGTTCAGTCCAGTATACAATCAGAGTTACAATTCAGGCTCTAAGCTTGAGCGTGATCAAGGCTCATCAATATAGTACAAACATGACATCGATCGTCTCTATCTATTTGTTTGCCCCGCGTTATGCCGTATCGCGCTGTGCCATGCCGTTGCCGTGTCGGGTTATGTTGTGGCGTTGTGTGTGTCGTGGTGCTGTATCGTGTTGTCTCGTCTGGTCTCATCCGTCATGACACGAGCGGAAATCGCAGCCAAGGCCCGAGGCAGTATTAGTGAATCCCGAGTGGCGTCATCTCTCTTCTACCACTTGGCCCGACTGACTGACCATGATCGATCGATTGGTCCGACCCGAATCATGCATGGCTGGGTCACGATCTTATTCTCTCTATTACCGAGGGCTTCATGCCCTTACCTTGCCTATATTTCCCAGACGCGTTATATGTATGTATATATATGTATGTGTATGCATGTTTGTGTGCGGCGTGCGTATGTACGTATGCTAATGTCAAGGCGTTTTCGGGATCATGAAGAAAACTATCGTCCACACGACAGCGGCGCCCGTTACCGCGCCCTCGATGGCTATGAGCGAGACGTCCCGCATGCGAAGCGTGATGCCCCGGTCGCTGAAGAGGTCCGTGAGGACGGAGCGCCAATGTTCCAGGTGCAGAAGCGCTTCGCGCCATGATGATAACGATAATAATGATGGCGGTGTCTTAGACGAGTCGCTGTCTGCGGCGAACTCTAGTAGATTTGGCTGCGGCGGCGGGGGGAGTATATCGGGCTCTGGCAGGACGACGTCGGGCGCCGTCATGATAACCGGCTCGTCTCCGCCCTCATCCGTTGCCGTCTTTACCTCGCTTTCTGTTTTCACCTCGCTATCCGCTACGGTAGGAGTATCAGCGATGGCAGCAGCGGCAGTAGTAGCAGCGGCAGTAGTAGCAGCGGCAGTAGTAGCAGCAGCGAGACCGCGCTCGGCCCCCTCCCTCACAACGCGCTCCTCGGCGAGGGCCTCGCGGACCTTCTCCTCGAAGCCGCGGACGAGGCGGCGGCGGCGCCAGGGCTCGGCGCCGAACTGCAGGACGAGGAAGAGGAGGATGTTCATGCCCATGAGGCCCCAGGTGCCCCAGGTGCTCATGCGGCGGATCTTGTCGCTCCAGATCTGCTCCTCGTGGTAGCGGGCGAGGATGGCGGCGCCGAGCTCGCGGTTGAGGCGCTCGGCGTCACGCTCGGCGCGCTCGAGCTCGGCGGCGCACGAACCCACCGAGGCCTCGAGCTCGTAGTCGCGGCGGTAGAGCGTCGTGAAGCGCTCGAAGTCGAGCGGCGTCCAGGTCTTCTGGCGCGCGAGCAGCGTCGTCACCTCGCGCTGCGTCGCGGAGCGGTCGGACACGGCCGCCTTGTAGGCGGCGCGCGATGCGTTGAGGTGCGACTGGGCCGCGCGCAGCTCTGACTCGAGATCCGAGATCTGCGACTTGAGGGACTCGATGGACGAGTAACCCGTCAGGTCGTTGATGCGCTGGGAGGCGGCGAAGAGGGTCGTCTGGGCGCGGTCCATGAAGGAGGAGAGGGACTGGTTGAGGTGGGAGCGCCGCGAGTTCTGGGCCGAGGGGAGGTCGAGGTCTGCGAGGGACGGCGACGATGACGTTCCATCTTGATCTCGCGCCTGCTCTGGATTCGATTGGTTTATTGGGGGCTCTTGAGCTGTCGTCTGGGTGGCATCGGCGGTATTGGTAGTCCTCGAGCGGGGAGAAGACGGCGAAGGAGAGGAGGACGAGGTCGACGAAGAGTAAGTCTGTGGCTCATGTCGGGCGGTTCCGTCTTCGCCAGGCGGCGGCGGTTTAGATGCTGAGGACGAGAAGCGCAGCCGTTGCCGCCTCGACGCATGGGAATGGTGGACGTAGTCGTAGTTGTGGTTGTATTCGTAGTCGTGGTGGGATTGGCGTCGACAGCTCCAGAATGTCGACGTCGCAGGCCGTGTGGTCGAGGTGCCTCGTGAATCAACGCGGCCGCAGCAGAAGAGCCTCTTCGGTATCCTCTCCGGCAACCTCTCTGCAGCCATCGTAGCTATGGCGGCCGTCACGGCCGATTTCGGGACCAGCCATCGGTCGACCACCAGCCTCGAGCTCGCCCCAAACAGGGGCCTCATAGCCCGAGATGTCGACATGGACATAGACGAGCGAGAAGGCGACGGCGTGCGTCTCGAACAAGCCCCGGGTCAGTAATTGGGTCGTCGGCTGCCACGTTCTGGTTCGTCCGGGATCCAGCGACCTGGACGCCTCGGTCTTTGAGGCTGGGGCGGGAGAGCGGGCGAGTCGAGGGCCGGATACACTAGGTTGAGCGAAGCTCGGGCCATGGCAAAGCCGCCGAAGCCGTTACGTAGCTCCTACCACCCGGCTTGCACGTGGGTAGATACCCGCTTGATCCCGGTACAGATGTACATTAGCGTGCGACTTTAGTGTATGCCTGCTGCGCTACGAGCACGGTACTTCGTACTGCTGGGGCTACATGTATGCAAAGAGGTACCTCTGCTACACTCCAAACCATCTCCACGATAGACTCTCTCTCTTAGGTACCTCCTGTACCTCTTCAAATATGAGATATTAAGTATTAGTCTCAGTCCTCAGTTCGGTGTAGTCGAAGCATTCCACAATAAGCCGAGGTCCATTACGGTACCAGCTCAACCGAACTCTTCGGATGGGAAGTGCGGCTTCGTTGCAATTACGGCTTCGACTATTAGAAACGACGAGTCCCCTCTTCTTTTTCATCTTGTTTGCACGGCCTAGGTTTTGGAGGCAGGTGACATACATATGCATGCATCTATGAGCCCTTTCGCTTGATTCACACACACACACACACACGCCTGCCTGTCACTGTCGAACGCGCTATGCTTAGCTTACCTCGGCCAGTTATGGCTCGCGGAAGCTTGCGCAATGTGGTTGGTTTGCGCCGATTGCGACGACCACGGAGATAAATTCGAGGGTGCAGGCTGTCCCAGCGATAGCCCTGAGACGCCCGAACTCGAGGATCAAGCGACAGCGACACAGACGGCCATGGGCATGGTAGCGATGACGATGACTGTGGCTATTGCGCCTTCAGTGTCCGTGGAGGCTAATAGCCAAGGAGGTCTAACGGCAACGGTGGCGATATCGTGACCTCGTATCGAGTGTTCGCGAAAATGCCCCGAGAAGCTGGTTGATCGATTCTTTCGACGCCGCCGACAAATGCTTTCTCCGAACTGCGGTGCTCGGCACAGACTCGTCGTGTTTTTCTAGGCTTGGTCTGAATAGCATCAGTTCTCGCTAAATCACTCTCGCTATTCTTCTAGGAAATATCCGCGTCCGGGTCACCTGTACATTCTCTGTTCTCTCCACTCTGCGCTTGGACAGCTGTCGGAATCATGGCCTTCGTAGTTCTTTCTAGCCGGCTCCCTTTGGTGGTAGGTGGCCTCCATGCCAGTCGAACGGAGCTCTGTCGCTAGTACTATGCGTGTATTATCCTTGCGATGTTTCTGTGATTCGTACTCTTGAAAATCTGAGCACATTGAACTAACAACAGAAAGAAGCACATGATCACAGACATGGGAATCCTATACGAATTAGTGAAATGTTTGACGCCACAGGCGGCAGCAAGGTTGGCATCGGGGCTTGACTTGTTACAGATTGACTATCTATATGTAGTGACAGTAGTGCGAGCCTAACTCACAAGGACAACATGACAAGTGATGTAGGAATATTCTCTCGACAATGGAGGCTTCGCCGTAATGGACATACCGTCGATATACCACGACAACCGCTCAAAGCGTTACAAGAGCCTATGCGAGACCATAAAGCTAGAGTAGCCTGCTGGGCGGCGCATCTCAATCTCAGGGACCTCACGCACAAAATCTTTTCACTGCCTCTCCTAGCCATAAAATTCCGTATTTGCCATTACGATACGGTTTTCTCTCCTGTGGCGATGACGGTAATGGTCTTTCTACTATAACCCCCCCCCTTCCCCCCCCTTTTTCTTCCAACTCCAATAATATGTCTCACCCCAACCAACCAATCAGCGCCACCGAACGCCCTGAACCACGGAAGTAAGCCCTCCCCGCCTACTGCATGTCTCACTTATTTCGTACTTTCGTCACAACGCCAACGCAACGCGAGAAGAAGAGGCGGAGGAGGGAAAGAGAGGAAATAGGACAGGATTGGTCATCGTCGAAAATCTGCCTTGTGACGTGACTTCCCTAACATGACCTAATCTTAACCTGCCTTAGGTAAGTCCCGTTCAGTTCCGTTCCCCGTACTTCCCGAAGATTGGAGTCACGGGTGGGATGGATAGATAGATGGGTGTGTGGGTGGTAAGGCGGATTTCCTTGCTTTCTTGCCCTCTCTCTTGATTATTCTTACTCTCTCTCCTTTTCGTGCCTGTCTTTGTCATATGAGGACGACGATGTGTCATGTCATGTCATGTCATCATCTCATCTCATCTTATGATCTCGCGCTACATTACGTTACGTTACGGCCGCGTTGCGTTGTGTTACGAGATGTCAGAGGCGGGCTTCCGCGGGAAAACCAAACACAGTGGAATAGAACATAGTTACTTGTATTACCTATACCTCTACCTACCTATACTTACAGCTACAGCTACACCTACGTCTACGCTCACACACACACAAATATGGGAAAAGGGGTAAACTCCCCATGCGGAAATATAACACAGTACCTGCGTCAGGGCTGAGCGAAGGCTGTAAGGCTAGAAAGCCGGTGACGACTCTTTCTACCCCAGGATGCATTCTAATCTCATCGTAGTCTACCTACTACCTAGATCCAGTGTCCTTATTAAGTATGTTTACATGTATGTTCCGCCCAAAATATCTTCGCAATTTGCCCTAAAGGGGGTTGGTTTTAAGGTTCTCCTCATGATACCTAATGTGATCAAACTTACAACGAACCAGCAAGGGAAGATGGAAAGGGGTAAAGCTCTCTAACTAAATCAGTCTATCTTAATGCATCCTTTCTTTCATCTCTTCCATATTTCTCATACGCTTGCACATGCAATGCAATATGCTTAGTACTCAGTGTAGTACTTCGTGTAGTACTCAGGTAGGTAGTCAGTTCCAAACGCCAAACTTGGCTGGCTGACTACCTAGGTAGGCAATCTAGGCCAGGTTTAGTTCGTGATGTGATGTGATGTGATATGATATCGCGACCCGACGCCAGTCGTCCATTCACTCATTCATTCGTCCGCGGCATAGCACAGATCCCAGTGGCCACCACCCCGAGCAAAGCTCAGACTCTCGACAAACTTGCCGAGCGCGCAGCGGCCGAGGCTATCGGCGCCGCAGTTCTGCAGCGGGACGACGCGGTCGTTCATGAGGACCCTCACGAGCTCCTCCTCCCCAGCATCCCGGCACTGCATCTTCTCGACGTACATGCGCGCGGCGAAGGGCACGGCCCAGCTGGCGGCGTAGCCGCCGCTGTCGCGCGGGCTCGCCTTGGTCGTGTTCGAGAGCGGCTGCGTGGCGTTATACAGGCCCAGCGCGCCGAAGACGCCCGACATGTCGTTGTCGTGGCTGAAGTCGGCGTAGAGCACGCTGTCGAGCGGGAAGCTCTGCCGGGACTCGTCGAGCGTCGAGTTGGTGCTCGTGGTATCGGTGACCGACTTCCCCGTGAGCCGCGCGATCAGCTCGTTGACGAAGCCCACCCCCTGCGTCGGCCCCAGCGGGCTGCCGTTGCCGTAGCCGTACCACTTGCCCAGCGTCTGGTAGTAGTCGAAGCCGTGCCACTCGTCCTCGCTGAACAGCCTGCAGAACGGCGAGAGGCGGCCGTCGACGCGGGCGACCGTCTCGAAGGGACATATGTCCATGAGGTGGATGACGTCCGAGTACGACAGGTTGGCCCCGACCAGGTTCCTGTTGACCCGCTCCGCGATGGGCGGCACGAACGTGTTCACCCAGATCGCCTGCGCGGCGCCCCCCGTGTCCGGGCCCTTGCGGAAGGCGGGGCACGTCCGCGGGCTCAGCGTGTTGTTGAACCCTTCCTCCTCGGGGAGTATGATGGGCTGGTAAGGGTAGGCGTCGGGGAAGTCGGCCTTCCTGTCCGCCAGGCGCGCCTGGTGGAAGCCCTGCGTCCAGTTCAGCGCCGAGTCCACGACGCGCTTCTGCCCCGCGCTCCGGACGAAGGGCGAGACCCACCTCGCCAGCTTCTGGTACCGCTTGTAGAACTTGACGCCCGAGTTCACGAGCTGCTGCTCGCCGAACACGGTGAGCTGGTCCGCGCCGAGCGCGTACTTGTACTCCCTGATGAAGTCGTACTCCTCGCTGTACTGCGTCACGTTGGCGTGGATGTGGCTGATGAGCCGGGCGTACGCCAGGCTCTTGCCCGCCGTGGGGTCACGGGCCCCGTGGCGCGACAGGATCTGGGCAAAGGTGACCTCGCATCCCTTGGGCGTGTCGCTCGGGATGTCAGACGGCACCGAGTAGAAGGGCGCGTACTGGCCCCATGAGTGAGATATGGCGGTTTCGCACTGGAAACCAGCGCCGATGTAGTCGCAAGAGTGTGCCTTGCTCGGTCGTCTGGGAGCCGCGTCAGTGCGAAATGGACGGATAACATCATCATCAGAATGAATACATGAGTGAGAAGATGAGAGAGCCGTGGGCGTACGTACGTGTAGTTGACGGCGACGGTGCCCACGACTGCCAAGAGCAGGGCAACCGCGGTGAGCCGGATGACTGATTTGGGTCGGTCAGCCCGTCTTGCTGCAGCTCCTCCTATCCGCGTCTCGTCTTGGCCGGCGTCTTCGGCGAGAGCGCTGTAGTCGAACTGCTGCTTCCTCCTGCTCGTGAAGGAGGCGATCCAGTCTTTTATATCCGTCAGGCCCATGATGAAGTGCAGGACGACGAGGTCTCTTCCATCTTACACTGATGCTGAGAATGATGAACGTGATACGGATGAGGTAAGGTACCTTACACTGGCTTAGGTACGGATGTTGTAAGCAGGGGGAATGAGGGCGCGCCACGATTTTACCCTTGGGTTCTAGGTTGGGTCTCGCTCGTGCCAGCCGGCAACGGTCCGCCAGTCCTGAAATAGCACCGCCGCCAGTGCATTCATCCACTACTCACGCTGAACTACCTACTGCGCGCTCTCATCCCGTCTCTCTTCTGTCTTCACACGACTGCACATATTTAGCTGCAAATGAAGCATATTCCAGATCAAATGAGACTATATCTCTTTATTTTTAAAAAACACAATATCATTACACATAAAATTCGTTGCGCCGCTCCCTAGTTATCTAAAGGTCGTGCGCCCAGACCTGTCTAAGCGGGCGAGACCGTGGTATCGAAGACAAAAAAGACCAAAAGCAGTAGAGCCGTCCTTCTATCCATCCAGACTTTCAGCCAGAGCCTGGTATCTTTGAATCCCAATCATTCCATTCCCCTTCGCTGTTCGGCGAGTGAGAACATTCAACGCACTTATATCGTCATCATTAAGTTCTATGCTACAGGGTCGTATTAAAAGGCGACACCCACACCCTTGCGAGGCCGCAATGGGATGGCTTCTTGCAAGCCGAATCGAGGGCCCATAGGCGGACTCGTCGGCGGACTAGCTACAGGCCGCGGCGTGGCGGGGCTGCTGGGCGATAGGCTCGTGAGTATGGTCTGCTCTTCCACAGTCCAGTCGGACACGGTGCTCTCGCTGTCAAAGCTGCTGGCACGCCGCGCTGGTTCTGGGCGTGCGACCTGATAGAAGCCCTTGTCATTTGTCACGGGCTGAGGCGCATTCGTGAGAGCATCAAGACCGATCTCTTTTGGCTGCTCCGCGCCGGCGGGGAACAACCAGCTTGATACCCTGGAGAACGATTTCTTCTTGCGCAGAGGGGGGCGCAGTCGAAGTGGTAATGGAGGTGGGGGAATTCGCCCCTCGATCTTGCGTGACGAGTTGGCCTCATACCGCGTGCGGGTTGGCGGAATCGTTGCCGCGCCTTGTGCGTGGTCTGAGCTGAGTCGCTCGCTAAACGACGGCGCGTTGGGCGGCATGGCCGGTACCTCTGGCATGGGCTCCATTTCTGCCGCAACAATTAGACGACGCCGCAAGAGTGCCTCTTGATCACCATCAGAGCACAAACCTGGTTGTCCATGGGCAGTAGAAGGCCGGCTATTGGTATAGATAGTCTGTCGCTCGACAATGTCGTCGATCTGCTCTTGTAACCTGTCTCGCTCCAGCATCGCGTTGGCGACTCTTTCTACCAAGTCTTCCATGATGGGAGGAGGTGGCGGTGATGGTGATGTGTAGCCTCTCATCCTCGCAGGCGGAGGTCGCTGTGGCGTGCTTGAATGGGAACGCGGAGGCTCGAACATAGGTCCTCCGTTCACCGGCCGCCGCGGTATATTAAACGACGTGGACGAGAGACTCCGTTCATGTGACATCGCAGGGCTATCCGAGACGCTGGGACTCGAGGTAGTATAAGCCCGTGGCGGTGGCGTGACTGGCGGGCTAGAGTAATTAAAATGAGGAAGAATGGGCGAGAGCCGAGTGTCGGACGTGTTTAAGTTGAGCTCGAGGGGACGGAAAGACGCTGGTGGGAGCTGCAATTGTGACGACGTATAGTCGGGAAAGTGAAACGACTCGGAATAGACATGACGAAAGTTGGACGGTCCCGATATACGCGGCCTGCGCGGTAACGAGGTATCCGTGTCAGATTGCCCGAGCAGATTTCTCGCAGAGAAACTACTCCATCCCGAACCATGCCTCTTCCTCGGCGCCCTCTCCTGCTTGGTTGTATCTGAAGTATTCCCTAACGACACCGGATTGGGCCGAGGCATGAACGAGGGTTCATTACGAATAATAGCGAACGAATGATGATCGAGTTCATCATGATCATGAGACTTTTCGTCGAAATGATATATCACAGGCTGACAACACTGTAAGATACAATGGGACCATGAATTAAACATCCCACTGAGTAATTTCATGATGGTAACAGCATGTCGAGTTGACGGAAAAGAAAGAACGGCCAGCGGTCGGATCAGATAGAGGGAGGGAGAGTCACGAGCAGGCAAGGGAGAGACGACGGCAATTCCGGGGTATCAAAACATCTTTATGGAAAGTCCTAACCTTCACATTGTGCACGGTACCGCACGCCAGATCTATTAGGCTCTCAGCAGCTGAGCGGACGGATGGGTTTGGGCCTCACATTAGGATGGCCTCGGACGGGAGCGTCGACGGTTTGGATGCATCCGTCCGGGACGCTGATAGGCTGCGAAGCTCAGGGCGTGGGCCAGTCGGCGCTTACGGACCGGGGTGTGGGCAGAGAGGCGATGGCTGGCGGCACGCACCCACTTGCAGGACTCCACCACTTGTAAGATGATGGGTGCTCTGCAGCCAGTCCAATGTCTTAGAATGCCTTGTTTGTGTTTCCTCTAGAAGGGCTTAGTCGCCCACCTTGACGGTTTTGTGTGGTCATCTTGCCCCAACGCAGCAGACAGGTGTGTCTCGTGGGCCGCAAAGATTGGCCATGGCCGGTCGCATCTAGGGGCCATCCGTAATGGATCGCGCAGAAGCATGTCTCTCGTCATCCCCGGAGCTTTGGCCTCGAGTGGACGACAGACGTGCTTGGAAGATGGTATGGAAGTCCAGGTCCGTATAAGGACGGCCACCAGTTCGCCCGAGGAGGGCATGATTGCTCGACCATGGTGACAGAGTGAGACTTCTTATGCTTCTTCATCATCATCATCGCCATCATCAGTGGCGTCAGGCGGGTACCTACAGGGCTCGGTAATAAACAGACCCAGGCAGGTATCACAGCAGAGCGTTGACGCCCTGGGCCGTGCCGCCGAAGAAGGAGTTAGACGTTGTTTGTTTTCACCCCTTTTATCCCTGTGTCTCGTACTAATACGATCTTTATCCATTAATCACCATCTCGCGTCGAGACAAAATAGTGGGATGGCAGGATTCAGCATGCGCGTCCATACGAGTGTTTATCTGGGTGTTAATGTATGTATGCGCTGTCATTGTTTTTGTTTATGGGGATTCTAGTGCAAATCAAGCATGCCGAATTAAGTATTTCGTAATGAGCAATAGCATAACGCATGACGAAAACGCGACGGACGTGACGAGACGTTGTCGGCATCCTGAGACCAGGCATTCGGATGGTGACAGCCCGACAGAGAGAGATGGCACAGAATAGAGAAACTGAATAATATGATGTTTAGTGCAGCCGCCCAGGTACGGCCAGGAACTTGACCATGAAACAGAGAGGAAGAAATAGCCTGGGTTTAGTGTACGGTACCTGGATAGGTAGGTGTACCTCCCTAGAGTGGCCTGCCCTGCAGGTACTCCCGTCTACGGCTCCCGCGTTTGTACAGTACAGTATATGTATCCAATATACACTGTATTTAAACTGTATGCAAGCCACAGCTCCACAGCTTGAAGCTTCAAGGAGCACATGGCTCGTGCACATACCAATGCTTTCATGCATTTGTCTCGTTACAATAATACATCCAAATTGGAAGTTACCTAAGATCAATTACCTAAAAAACGAGACACCCACTAAAGGTACGCAGATACCTAAGGTACATGTATTAGTGTATACATAAGGTAATGTACCTCATCTACTTTGCCAAGACCGAGAATGACAGGTTGTTAACTCCATCAATCCATGTAAACTCGAAAATGAAACAGTCGTATACCAAATCCCACATTGACTTCTCCCATACTACGGCGACCTCTCGGCCCCCTCATTGACCACCATTGTGTCGTTGAGGGCTCATAATTCAATAACTATATATACGGTTCTGGAACTTTCTGCGGCAGAAGCAAGAAAGTAAGCGACATAGTTCTGCGCACGCCATGCAAAACCCAAACGCTGGTCCCCGCGGGCCCGGAGGGCCTGGTGGTCCTGGCGGTCCTGGCGGTCCTCAGTTCGGTCCTGGAGGGCCCGGAGGCATGCCAATGGGCCCCAACGGAATGCCGATGCCCACACCTCAGCAGATCCAGCAGATGCAAGCCCAGCTTGCCGCCGAAGCCGAGAAGCACGGCATGACCGTCCCCGAGTTCGTTGAGCACATCAAGGCCCAACGCATGGCCCAGATCCAGCAGATGCAGCAACAGCAGAGGCAAGGCGGTGGCCCCCCAGGAGGTCCCCAGGGCGGTCCTCAGGGCCAACCGGGACCGCCGCCGCCGGGGATGCGGCCAGGCATGGCTCAGGGACAGCCACAACCCATCCAGCCCGGCCCGCCGAACCCCATCGCCATCGCTCTCGCCAACTTCCTGCGCAGCCAGCAGCTGAAGCCGCGCACCTGTATCATGAACGGAGACCGGAAGGACATGTTCAGGGGTATGTGGAACAAGAATCAAGCAACGCGAACGCTTTGACATGACATCTAACTCGGTACCTTAGTCAAGCGAGCTCTCCGCGCCCTCGAGTCCCCGGCGTACGCCAAAGCCCGAGCCAAGAACCCCGCGCTGCCCGAGATCAGGGACCGCGCGTCCCTCGAGAACACCTTCAAGTTGCTCCCCATGTCCATGCTGGCACTGCGAGTCGTCAAGGTCGATCCCCACGAAGGACACGACCACGCGCCTTCCAAGAAGGGAAAGCGCCAAAAGGGGCTATGGACCGTCAAGGTCGAGCCCCAGCAAGAGGCCGGCGACGACATGTACTACGTATGGCTGTATGAGGGCAGCCAGATCATGCGCAAGGTCTACGCTGCCCTCGCCCTGGTGGTCATCTTCATCGTCGTCCTATACCCCCTGTGGCCCCTGGTTCTGCGACAGGGCGTCTACTATCTGAGCTGGGGCTTCCTGGGACTCCTGGGACTCTTCTTCCTCATGGCCATCTTCCGCACCGTCCTGTTCTGCGTCACCTACTTTGCTGTTCCTCCCGGTTTATGGCTCTATCCCAACCTGTGGGAAGATGTCTCTTTCTTGGATAGCTTCCGACCCGTCTGGGCTTGGCACGAGGTCAGTACCCCCTCCCCCCCTTTCCCCCCTTTCCCCCCATTCATGAGCATGCGTGATAGAAAGAACTGTGCCCGAGAAAAGCTAACACGCGGATTAGACTACGAAGCCCAAGAAGAAGAAGAAGAAGAACGCGATGAACTCCGAGTCGGCCGCCCACTTCGCAGGCTCCATAGGCGAGACCGCTCCGGCGACGGCCATGACGACGGCCACGGATACCCAGGTACAGATGGCCCCGCAACAGCGGAGCGGCTACGTGGCGCCGCAAGTCGAGGAGCTCGGCGACGATGAGTAGAGGGCGCCGGGGGAGGAGAGAATGAAGGGGGGAGAGAAGATCGCATTGCATGACACACTTACATTGGCGTTGGAGGCGTCCTCTATCTATCTCATCGGGTATGGGGAGACGGCAAGGACGGCAGGGACTGTAAAGTAAACACCTTGCCATCACAATCAAGAGAAACGAAAAATGGGAATTTAATGATCAAGTGTCTTAAAAAGAAAGAAAGGAAGAAAGAAAAGCAAGAAAAGAAAAGCAAGAAACGCCTGAGTGAATTTGATACTGTGCATATTATTTTTCTTCGCATCCAGCTATCAACTGAAGTATCTAGCATGGAAGTCACTACTTCGTACATGAATATATTCATCGCGGCGGGCCAACTTTAATTAATTAGGATGGCAAATCTACTTAATCTCCACTTCAGCCAACTGCTCCTCATAAACACCCGCCCGCCTCTCAGTGCGCGACGGAGCGGCGCGTCCGCTCATAGTACCAGACGGCATGCTTCGTCGTAGCGCAGTTGGTGTTGCTGCCAGTGGCGTCGACAGGGGTACCGTCGACGCGCTGGACCTGGCCGCGGACGTGGTAGTAGTACCACATCTCGGAGAGGACGGTCTGGCCGCGGTCCTGGGATCCGCGGCCGGCCTTGGTCTCGTTGTAGCGGGGGCCCGAGCAGCCGATGTAGGGGACCTTGCCGAAGCGGCCGCGCAGCGCCGAGCGGATGTCCGAGACGGAGTACGCGGTGCGGTTCGACGGCGTGATGCCGCTGTCCGCGAGCCAGCGCCACGTCGGCAGCGCCTGGTAGTACGATGTCACCGTGGTGAAGAAGTCCACGACCTCCTCGTGCTCGGAGTACGAGGGCCCGTAGCACTCCGTGTCGAACGTGCTGAAGCACGTCGCGTGCTTGCTGAACTCGTGCGCCCAGAGGATCCAGCTTGGCTGGTTCAGGCCCGTCCAGTACCTGTGCGGGAGGGAGGGGAGGGTCAGCGATGCAAGTAAGACGAGGCGATGAGTTTGGGTGCTGGTTGGATAATTGAGGCGGGGAAAAGGGGGAGAGGCAGAAAAAGGGGTGCGTGCGTGCGTGCGTGCTTCTGGATTCTTGATGCGTCAAGTTAAAGTAGGTATAGGTACTTACTTCTCCATGAAGGCGAGCAGGTCGTACTTCTTAAAGTGCTCGAGGTAGTCGGAGATGGGCTTGCCCTTCCACGGCTTCACGGGCTTGCCGTCCGGGGTGCCGGTCGTCGTATTCGGGGCCGGGAACGGGTCGTATTGGCGCCTGGTGAAGAAAAGTTTTGGTTAGAGACTCCTTCTTTCATGTTTATTTTCGTCTCAGGATTCCTCTCGCACTCTTACTTTAAGTCGCAGTACTGCGTGTATGACCCTTTCTCGAGCGTTAGCATTATTCATCCATCCTAGGACTCTTTTCGAATCGGTTGGGTTTGCGTACCATTGCAGAAATCTATCCGTTCGGCACGTATTAGCCGGTGACCTTCCTCTCTCTCCGCGTTCCTTTCCTTTCTCACGAAGGAGACACGAGGCAGGTATGGTCCAACTCACCGGGCCACAGGCCGTGGATGGTCCACGAATCCCTAGGGAGCAGCTGTCCCTCCTTCTCGAGGCCGGTATAGGTGTTCCAGAACTGGGTTTGCAGCTACACGATTCGCGCAGGTCGTCAGCATAACACAGCACAGCACAGCACAGCACAGCACAGCAAACTCGGCCCAAAGATGCCAACTCATCGGTCCATCTAGCTATCAATCCCTCTTTTTTTCTTGGCGATAAATAAAAAAGTAGATGTAGGCATTCCTTACAACGAGACCTCCGAACGTCTCGGCACAGCAGGTGTCGACGAGACCGGGTTGCGCTTCGTTGGAGCAAGACAGGACGGGCTCCGCTGCCGTGAGAGAAAACGTGAATTCAATTAGCACACCACTGCTCAACGGGCACAATTCGGGACGAGAGAAGGGGATCACGCCCGCTCACCTAGGCTGCAGGTGTGGTTGGCCTTGCTCAATCCACGGTACAGTCCACCGAGGACGCCCTGGGAGAAGAGCCCGAGGGCCACGACGAGGCCTCGCGCGGTAGACATCTTTCTTGTCTTGTCTTGGCGGTGACGGAGGACGCAATTGGAGCGAGGATCACGGGGACAAGGAAGGCGACGAGATCTCCGACGGCGACAAGGTCTCAAGGTGAGCAACCGCGAGAGCGACTGGCCGGAACTTATTTATTTATTTACCTACACTACGCTACCTACCTACCTCGGACCTAGGACGTGCACGACCTACCCTGGTCTTTTTTTCTCGAACATTGCCCTATTCAGAATCCCACGGTGGCCGAACTTCTAGACCCGAGCGGCCGGGATCAGCGTCCAGCTCTGTGCTCTTTGCTCGAATAGGGAGGTGAGCCGGCGAGCGGGCTTGCGCGAAAGAAGATGCACGGGCAGGGGGGGGGTGGGTGCGCCTGGAGACGAGACGAGATAGGAAAGAAAGCCTTTTCTTGAGTGGTCGAGCGTACGAAATCCATTCCAATGCTGCGATTGCCAATCGATTCTCCCACCTGGTCGAGATACGCCCTCTGAGAGGCCAATTCGCGCCAACGCCAACGTCAGGTTCTGTCTTGACCTGTCCGGACCGTGTAGTGTCGCCCCAGCTGAGGCCCCGCTGATTTGACCTAGCGCGCGCTGAATATCTGAATACCTACCAGACGGGTTACTTCGTACATGTAGATCAGGTACCTTATTCGACATGTGGATGTGTCGGTACATATAAGTACGAAGTAGACCTACACGTTTTGCCTACATTGTCTAGGTATCTATACTCGTCGTATGGGTATAGCCACGTGCAAGATCGCACATGGGGGATGTGTGTACCTACCTTATTCTTCCGCCAGGCACAGATGGGCCGGATCTCGCCGCTTGTTAGCCCACTAACTCGTAAAGAGGCAAGTTTCTGTTCGGAGCAGATGGGCATGCCTCGGCGAATGACAATTACTCCCTCTACCTGCCTCTACCTACCTCGTACAGAGCTCGTACATCGCCTCCATTCAATAGTGTACCTACGGTAGGTAGATCATTTTCATTCCTATTTACATTTTTGTTCTCTTCTTCCATACGAAGGCCGGGGCCAAACTCAGTACTCTTGGCAGGTTTATTAACGTTACGAAATGTGTAACTATATGGGTGTTAATGCATCGGTGGATTGGTGTTTTGTTTTTCTCAAAAAGGGCTTCGTGGTGGTTGAACCGATCAAAGTACAAACTAAACATCTTATATCAATCTCATCATCACGGAGACTGACTCGGTAATAGCGCCGGGCGGGCTATCGGCCAACGGTCCCGCAACGCCTTTTTTTTTCTTGCTTTTTTTTGTATCCGTAATACCTCTGTTCTTAGCTACTGGCAATGCCTGACTGGAGACTGGCAGTTATGTCAGTCGCGTCTTATACCCGGGTGTTGCCGTGAACGTTCATAAGCGAAACAGATACCTACGTACTTTCAGCAACCTGGAGTACCCAATCGCTGTCGAGAGGAGACATGGCTAATCTAGACGTAGGTATACCAACCCTGGTCCATCGCCACTGATTCGCTAGCGATTTTGCGGAGCTACTTTCTTACAGACAGACAGACTCAACATACCTACATACACGACCCGTCTGTCGAAGGATCGCGTCCAGTTTAGGGCGCGGCAATACACACACTCTCTCTCTTCTTTCTAGAAAGCTACTGCAGGTACTTCGTAAGCTACCTAGGCAGGTACTAACTAACTACATACTTAAACTATGTGGCTAGCTGAAAGAACTAACTACACGTGCGTGGCCAAGCTTTGTCGTCGGGGTTAAGAAATACTACTTGCCGCCTTGCCTTATACACTGGTAGGTAAGATTAAGCAAGCAGAATCTCAACCCTCAAACCCCAAAACACATGTGCAACGTTCTCTACGTAAGATTATAAACCTACATACATACTTAACCTCTCTCTTATATGTATTAACTCAGCAGGTATCTACCCCATGCAATACAATCCAATATTACTTAGCTTTTAACGTGGGCGCTATTATCTATATCAGGGAAGCACGGGCTCCTCACCATTCTAAGTTCCCTCCTTGCCAGCCAGCCAGCACGCCGTCGTACACTTACCTCGGGCCAGTCACCTCGGGCCAGTCACCTCGAACCAGATCTCGAAAACCTACCTACCTACTTACCTACCTACCTACCTACCTACCTACCTACTACCCCCTTACCTACTATTACCCAGTTCTCGTACTTCGATAGTGATACCCATTAATTATCTCCTGGCAAAGAGTAGCTGTCGAAGTCTACCTTAATAAGTTTATTGCGCTGTAGTCTGTAGATAAAGTAGGTAGTAAGTAGCCGGCTATTAAATTCCTGTACCGGGCTTTTGAAGCTCAATTGCGCAAGGAAAATTATAAAAAAAAAAAAAAAAAAAAAAAAAAAACCTCCCGACTACTAACAACTATAAACTACCCCCTTCCTAGGACGTAGAAAAGTGAGGTGATAGAGAACATTTTGCATAAACGGCTCCAAGGCGATAGAGCAAGCCCCTTATGATAAAACACAGCACATCACCGCATAACGAGGTAAACAACTCAAGGGGTTAAGGGTATCTTTTTTCCAGGGGTATTTTCAATCGACTAAAATACTAAACGGTCGAAGAAGAAAAAAAGAATAAAAAGCAAAAAGCATACAACCGCTGCTTTGATCTATGATTACAAAGAAGTAGACACCGAATAACGCGAATACGCGAAATATCGAGACACCGGCTAGCCAGCCTCATCCCCCCTGCTCCCCCTTCATCCCCCTCTCGCCTTCCACCCTCTACCGTCCGCCCTCTCCCTCACGTTCAAGGCCCTCCAGGGAAAGAAAAAACCCGACAAGCTAACTACAAAGGCAACGAACGACCCGAGGTATCAACCTGATGATGATGATGATGACGAGGGAAAAACAACAACAGCAACAACGCCGCCTTGTCCCAGTTCTCCCTGAGCCCGAACGCCTACAACTGTCCTCTGCCAAGGTATGGAATGCCATCTACGAAGATACATTGGCCGGAACGAGAATGAACGATGAGATAGATGAACGTGGCAATTCGAGAGATTTTTGTTTTAATTTGTACAGCCACTCAGCCGACCGACCGACTAGTATGACCACACGGCGAGGCGAAGCCCAAGCCTGACCCGTGAGTAGCCCCTCCCAAGTAGATGGAACGACCACTTCGAGAGCCGCCAATATGTCGAGGCGGGAAGGCCGAGCCAGCCGCAGAACGACCAGTAAGAGAGCCAGCATAGGCACCGGCACGTCATTTGCTAATACGGGGTGCTTCTGGCCTCCCGCTGGCGCTTGACGACGTAATATGTGATCAAGCTCTTCGGGTCGTCGCGGACCGCCTTCATGGATTCCCAGAACTTGGCGTCCCCGAGGCGCGCGTGTAGCGCGACGCATAGCTGCACCGCGTCCATGCGCACCGCGCTCTCTTTGCTCTCTAGGCATCGGTTCGCTAGTCCTGCGAGTCCAGCCACCTCGGCGTCCGTCGGGACGAACGATGGGCGGGACTCGATAAGCTGCTTGAGCACGTGTAGGCCCATGCTCATACCACGGTAACCCGCCGTGTCAAGGTCCATTTGCCCCAGGGAGCGCGTCATCGTCACGGTGATCTCGTCCGCGTCACCGATGCATACCAGTTCATCGGCGAGGAGCTCGAGTCCAGCTACGATGTGTGTACGGGCATCATAACAGCTTCGTGTGCGCAGGAGCGCTTCTAGACCACGTGATATATGAGGTTGGAAGCTGTCGTTGTGTAGCTTGAGGAGAAGTTTTATAGTGGCGAGCACCTGTGCTTTGACATCCTGCACCTTCTGTGCGGTAAGACCGTCGAGGGAGGACTCCAGATACTCGAATAAACCTATCAAGAGCGTGTTAAACTTGTCGTCGCCGAAAGGCAATTGTTCTTCGCGAATTAAACTTTGCAACTTGCGGAAGCCATGCACGTCCAAGGTTTGCCCTTTCACACGCGCGATGCCACTGTCAAACAGACGAGAATGTTGACGTGTCTTGTCAGGAGAATAAGGCGGGACCGGGACGGTGTTTTCAATTTCTGTGAGGACTTGAGACAACTTGGCAACGTCCTCGTTGACCGGGATATCTTCAAGTGCGGGCCGGTCTGTAGGCTTATCCAGTGACGGCTGGGGTGGCTGGGGCGTCGCCTGATCTTCGACGAAAGGATCTTCATACACTTGTAGTGGTTCTGACGGCGTTGCTTCGGGTGTCCTAATTGGCAATGCGTTCTCGTCTTGCTGCGGTTCTGGCTTCGGAGAAGGATGAGCCCGTGGAGGAGAGGCAATGCTCTGTGAAGGAGCTTCTGTATGATGAGCCCGGAGAGGAGAGACAATGCTCTGCGAAGGAGCTTCTATCTGATGAACCCGTGGAGGAGAGGCAATGCTCTGTGGAGGAGCTTCTATAACCTGGGGAGATGCCTCCTCTGGCAAAACAACAATCTGGGGAGACGCAGGCTGTACATTCTCTTCTAGGCTTTCGATGGGCTGCATGGTAAGGAATGTGAGATTCTCGTCTCTTGAAGGGCTAGAAGACGGGAAATGGCCAAGTGTCGTCTGAGCCTTGGCTGGGCTTGTCCGCGGAGAAGCAACGGGCTTGCTCTCTGGGGCTTTGGATGGCGTTGGAGCAAAAGCGCTTGATTCGCTCGCTGTCGCGACATGACCGGGGCGAGTTCTCGGCGCCGTCCTCCTAGGTGACCCCGATATCGTCTTGGGAGTTATAGCCTTAGACTTGGTACTTTCCGGACTCGTCCGTTCCGTAGACGGTCCATCGTGGGTCCGGACGGAATAGGGTCCTGCTGTGGCGGGCCGAGCCGCCATCTCAGGCCGTCTCCTTGCTGGTCGCATAGGCGCTACGGACATGCCACCGTGCGATTTCATCGAGGACTCTGGACGAGTACGAGTCGCAGTGTGTGTTGACGATGAAGCGGCCGATGCAGGTGGAGCGTTCCGAACTTGAGATATTGTTGCCATTGCGGAGCCTGGTCTTGCTGGAAGGTTTTTTGTAGCCAGGGCCTTCTTCTGTGCCATGACCGTCTCACGCAACGAGGGCTTCGAGCTACTCATAGTGCTCTTAGACAGGCCCAGACCAGGACGAGCAACCGGCTCTGTCCTCTTCGGCGAGTTTGGATTATTCGGATCCTTCTGCAGCAGCTTCTGTGCTGTGGATTCAAGGCCATTCATTATGGTCTCAGCCCTGCTCGGGGCTATGGCGGCAAATGTCCAGTAAGTAGATCGCATCTTCTCACGAACACCCGGGTTCGGATCATTGAGACATTTCTTGATGCACTTTTCCATCAGATCCAAGCCGCCGCCATGTTCGAGATGGTGTTTGTGGTGCGCCTCTTTCTTTAGCAAAGTCTTTAGCCATCCAGCCACGTAGACTCTCGGTTGTACATTCTTATCCTGACAGGCACCCCATATGTGTTGCATGATCCTAACATTGTATGTTGTCCTGCCAACAAGTGTTTCTACAGCCAAGTTAGCCAGTTGCGAGCTTATCTTCTTCGTAGCTGCACAAAGCTTGATGAAGGTCTGCATCAGCAACTCCACCATCGGATCGATACCGGGGCCGAAGGTGATGGCGAGATCCTGGACCAGAGCGCAGCCTTCCTTGGATAAACTCGTACGCAGCGAATTGACAGCCTTGATAATACCATCTAGTAGACCCCGACAGCCGGCCACGAGCACATCGGGGAAATCCGTGGAGGCATTCCCGGCGATCAGTCTCCGTAGCTTGGCAACGCTTTCTTCTCGCTTCATCCAATTATGTTCCGACTCTTTGCTTTCAAACCACTGGTGCATGCCCTTGATCATGTCATCGAGTTCACGTTGCGTATTTACATATGCGGGCTCGACTGCTTCCGACTTTGTCTCGGGCTGCATTGGCGTGGCTGGTCTCTCGGACGCAGCAAGATTGGGACGAACTTGTAGAGCGGACGCCGGACGAGATTCGGGATCGACCTTCGCACTGGTAGGGTTCAACTCTTTTACGATAGCGGATTCTATGGCCGGCCGCACTTTGAAGTTCTTTAATTGTTTCTTCAAATCCGACTTTGCCGCATTGGGGGCGTCCCTATACCGTTGTTAGGATATTTCTTTGCTGGGTCATCGCCTTACGTACCTGAAAAGCTCGATGACGGTTGCTTTGGCGACATCACGCACCATGCCATCTGCGTCTTCTAGTAGATCCATCAGGGTGGGAACGTAGGATCGGAATGGTAGACCGTTTTCTTTATGCATCTACGTCAGGTTAGCGCGTCTTCATTGCCAGCGGATCCCGTCCTGATGGGTGTGCATACCTGAAGCAGCCATTGCATGCTCGATTCTTTGGCTCTCGGGTTTTTGCCGACCATGGCAGTGTTGCGAACGAATCGCTCGGCGTCGGCCGGTACGTGTGCGTACATGGTGGTCATGGCTTGTAAGGCCAGCGCCCTGAACTTTTCCTTCTGGTCTCCCATCTTTTCGAGAATGAGGGGCAAGGTCTGCTTGGCCTCCCTGTGCAGGTACTTTGGGTCCTGGCGCGAGAGGCGCGTGAGGAGATGGTTCAGGGCGGTGAAGCCGGCGTTGACGAGGGCGGCGTGCTGCGCAGACGAGGCCTGGCGCAGGCCCTCGAAGAGAGGGGCGACACAGGCGTCAGGCACATTGTGCTGCTTGATGGCGGACTTGATGACGGTCACGTACTGGACCTTGGCATCGACGGTGGTCTCTTTCTTCAGGATGGCCAGCAGGCCTTGGACCTGATCGTCGGTGAGTTTGTCGGCCATGATCCCTAAGGATCGAGGATCTGGCGGCGTGTTCCGAGCCGAGCGCGCTGTTGGTGTGGGAGGCGACGGCGGCGAATCGGATCAAATGTCGATGACAAAAAGCCGGTGGCTCCCAGGGGGGCGTGTTTGCTCGGATGTCGGACGGAGGCAAGGGTCGATTTCGTCTGGTCGCTGGATGATAAACGGTATGATAGATGGATGGTGTGAACAGAGAGTGTAGTAGACAGTAGGTATGATGTAGGGAGCGAGGTCTGAAGCAGCGCTGTATTGTGTATTTTGAGGGGTGATGTGGGAGATAGCTGGGGTATGATTCCGCATACTACGTACTTAGTATGTAAGTTTGCAGGTTGTAGGTTGTAGATTGGTAGGTTTGGTTGGTGGTCTACACTTGGTAGGCAGTTGTGTGTAGGTAGGTAAGTAGGTTTAGCTGATCCTGGTTGGGTGACAACAACAAAAATATTGATCCATTTGCCAATCGTCGCTGACTTGCTGTTGCCGAGCCGCAGTATGCTTTGCCAAACGTGGAGTAGCTGGTAGCGTGTCCAATCAATACCCAAATTGAGACCCACTGATCCCTGCTGTCCCCCTGCGTTGCCCCGCCGAAGCAGTCGTAGTAGCTTCTAGTGTGTGCCTAAGGTACCTACGTGTACCTTGATACCCATGTTGATTGATTACCTTAGGTACCTGGTGTAGAAGTAGAGGGAGTGAGGGGCAGTATTTCTTTACGTTCAGTGACGAGATGCTCAGTCTCTTATATATATACCTACCCAATATCTCGGATACGCATGGTAGTATGGAGTGGTAAGTATGAAATGTTCCATACAAAGTACACGTAAGGTATAAATATGCTGAGACAACCGAGCCTAATTGAACTTTAATTAAGACTCACGGTTCGTACCTGATGGACAAGTACCTAGTGCTTAGGTACCTACCAATTTACATGACCAATGTACTTTGTACTGCCCCACAATTGAAGTCCAGCCCATGCTACATGCTACAGAGGGACTTGGATACAGGATCTAAATACATGTACGAAGAGGACGGGAACTCAACCTTTAACGATTTTCATCTTTCCCGTGAGCTTTGACAGAAGTGTAAAAGTCACATATTACAACAGAGATTTCATCGAAATTTATTTCATCTCCCCAGTCATTAGCTTTTTTGTAACGAATAGAGCATGGTTTTGCGTTTATCAAAGTTGAGATAAAATATCTGTACCGCTGCCTGGACTCAGCTGGCTTTCTCTTCTCCTCACTCTACCTAGGCCCAAATTACAGCTTTCTCTACCTCTCCTCCAAGAACTATACCGACCTCCCTATTGCTTCTGTCTCGTCACTCATCGTGCTTGAATTACCCCTAAAAACCGCGGAAACCTTGCCCGCTCAAAACGTCGCCCTTATAAACCGTGATCTTACTGCCCGGCATGTCACCCGCCAACTCAACATCTACGCCGACATCTACAGCCATCCCTGAACATCTCAAGGAAGAGGTACGGGACACGGATGGCGCGCCAGCCCCATCCACCAAGGAGTTCCCCGAGCCACTCCTACGGCTTCAGTTCAACGACGTTACGGACGACGGCACATCCATCTTCCTATCTAGCATAACCCCATCAACCCTCCTTCCATCTGCCGTGTCGCAGGTCCAAAAGGCCCTATACGTCCACCCAAACCGAGGGCTTCACATGCCCAGCACCCGTAGCGTGACCCTCATCGTGCGGCCCATGGACGGCGTAGCCTATACCACTGGCATTGACCTGGATCCGGAGCAGCACAAGGAGATCCACTTCTCGTCTCGCTACATAGCCTCTATCTCGCCGGACCGGCGCAGTCACGAGATCGAGGGCGTTATAGTCCACGAGCTCGTGCACTGCTACCAGTATAACGGGCAGGGCCATGCGCCGGGCGGGCTAATCGAGGGCATCGCGGACTGGGTGCGTCTGGGGGCTGGCCTGGCGCCGCCGCACTGGCGCAGGGACGAGGGGGTCAAGGAGAAGTGGGACGCCGGCTATCAGCACACGGCCTATTTCCTGCAGTACCTCGAGGAGAGGTTCGGGCAGGGCACGGTGAGGCGGCTGAATGAGGGGTTGAGGACTAGCAAGTATGAGGAGAAGCCCTTCTGGACGGGCATCCTTGGCAGGCCGATCGAGCAGCTCTGGGAGGACTACAGGACCGAGAACAGCTAGGCCGAGACTCAGAAAACCAGAGGAGAGGACGAGATGATAAGACCCGAGCACTAGTTTGGGAATAAATCACTCCGAAGAGGGGAGAGAGAGAGAATGGCTCGAAATCTAGAACCTCGATTTGCACCACCTTCCCTAGAAATTTTTCTCATATCTCGGTATGGCGACATACCTACCTCGGATAGCCGCAAGTCGGACCACGCCGAGAACGCGAAGAGGAGAAAATTTTCCGATAGAATTAGAGATTGCCCATTTCTACGAAGTAGAGGCCGTGACGACTGCATCGCAGACCAATCACATAAGGTTTACCGGAGTACGGGCCCCCTGGTCGCGCCGGGGGCTCGTAGATGTCGCCATCGGGGTGGGTCATGACCCAAGCGAGACGACGCCCCCGCGATCTTCTTGTGTCATTATTATTATATAGGCAGGTGAGGCGAGTATACATAGGCGAGGGCGTCCTCAGAGATAGATACAACCAGCACCTCGGGCTCCTCTCATTACTACCAGGTAGAATAGGTAGCGAGTAGGCATCACCACCCCCAACATCCGAGCCAGCCATGGCCGAGAAGATCTCCCAAGATGCGTCCTCCTCTACAGAGGCAGCGCCGGCACCAGTCAAGCGCATATGGTATCACACGACGCTATTCAACGCCTTCGTCATCGGTGCCGTGGGCTTCATAGCGCCGGGTCTCTGGAACGCCATGAACGCGCTCGGGGCCGGGGGCGCGCAGGCCCCCTACCTCGTCAACGCCGCCAACGCCCTCGTGTTCGGCATCCTGGGCTTCATGTGCATCTTCGGCGCGCCCATCGCGAACCGGATCGGGCTGCGGTGGACGCTCTTCCTCGGCGCCGTCGGCTACCCCATCTACTCGGCCGGCCTCTACCTCAACAACCGCTACGGCAACGTGTGGCTGGTGCTCGTCGGCGCCGTGACCTGCGGCTTCAGCGCCGGGCTCTTCTGGGCCAGCGAGGGCGCCGTCGCGCTGGGTTACCCCGAGCCCGGCAAGCGAGGGCGATATCTCAACATCTGGCTCTGGTTCCGCACCGGCGGCCCCCTCGTCGGCGGCGCCATCGTGCTGGCTCTCAACCACGACGCCAGCGCCAAGAAGAAGGGCAAGGTCGGCTACAGCACGTATCTGATCTTCATCGCCCTGCAGTCCATCGCCGCCCCAATAGCGCTCCTGCTGTCCCCTCCGGAGAAGGTCCAGCGCTCCGACGGCAGCAAGGTCATCATCCGGGCCGAGCCGACATTCAAGGCGGAGCTGAAGGCGCTTTGGAAGACGAGCACGCGCAAGGACATCCTCCTCCTCCTCCCCATCTTCTGGGCTGCCTACTTCAACCAGTACTCGGGCAACTTCCAGACGTACTACTTCGGCGTGCGCGCCCGGGCGCTGATCGGCTTCACCTCCAACTTCGGGACGCTCCTGTCCTCGCAGCTCATGAGCACGCTCCTCGACTATAAGGGTATCTCCGTCAAGAAGCGCATCGTCTGGGGCTTCTGGTACGCCGTGGTCCTGCACATCGTCGCCTGGGTCTACGGCTGGGTCATCCAGGAGAAGTACACGGCGAACCCGCCCGCCTACGACTGGGAGGACAAGGGCTTCGTCGAGGGCTACTTCGTGCTCGTGCTCTGGGACTTCGCGCGCCAGGGCATGCAGAACTGGCTCTACTACCTCGTGTCCACCAAGACGGACAACATCTCCGAGCTCACGCGCTTCTCCGGCATCCTGCGTGGCCAGGAGAGCTTCGGCCAAGCCGTCAGCTTCGGGCTCAACACCCGCGAGTGGGTCGGCGGCCGCGTCCCCTTGGCCGTCAATACGATATTGCTAGGTAAGGAAACCCATCTCCCCATCTCCCCATCTCTCCTCCTGCCCCTGCCCCTGACACACTTCATTCTATCACATTCAACCCGCGAAAGAATTCACTACCTAGTCAGTTACTCGCTCGCATCTAACTAACCCCTTTCAGGCCTCGCCGCGTTCCCCACCTGGCTAGTCGTCCGCGACCACATCCCGATAGAGGAGCAGAACGCCGCCGAGAACGCCACGACCCGGCCCGCGGACTTAGAGAGCGACATCGAGAAGACGGCCGAGACGTCCGTCGTCGTCCTGCCCTCGGAGACCGAGAAGCTCGCCGCAGGCCAGGCGGTAGGCGGGAGAGGCGCCGCAATCTAAAGTTTCTCGCGTTGCAAAATATATATACATATATATATATATATATACATATACCCTTTGCTTACTTACCTACCACCTATTGTTGCGAACGCGGATCACGAGCACGTTGCTTACTTATCTCCCTAATTCTCTACTCGTGCTGAATGAGGATAGGCTCGAAAGAAGATACCTACACCTAGCCTTTCTTGGAAATGTTAGCATGAGATTGAGACTCCACTCCTCAATACATATACGACCATTCCCCCTCCCCCCTTTTTCTTCGCGAGACTATTATGAAATACCCCAGACGCCATATATATAACAGATACCTTTCTCGATCTACCTACCTTACGTAGTCCAGACAATCAACGAATGACTTGATGAATGTGTTTATCAGCCGTGTGACCAAGAATAGACATTTCGAATTAGCAGCGCAAGCCTCACTCACTATTGATACTAAGTACTTGAATTCTAATCATCAACGCCAACATCCATCGATTGCATCATCAACGCGAATACAGCCAACGAAGCAAAATATAGTCACTATCCGCAAAGAAAAGAATAGTTGAGTTAACGCAGTCGCGTGCTTCAAATGATCTCAATTCTATAGGCTCTAGCTAAACATGTGGGAAGAGAAAGCTGAAGTAAGAGAGACTCGACACTCTCCGTCGCTGATTGCTATGTAATTCTATGATCATTACACCCAGTGTCTCGAGCTCGCTGGTATACGCCGAAAAGGAAGAGTAAAATAAAATAAAATCATATGCTCTTACTGCCCCAACCGCTTTTCTTCGGGGGATAAAAATCTTGCGGGTTTTCCTCGGACCCCAAATAACTCTGCGCCGTTATTGGCATACCGATTTGCATTCGCCAAACTCCCCAGGCCTCGGCTATTCCGATCTGAATAGCTTCTTCGGCTTCGGCCCTTCTGATCTGCTCAGCTGCCTCGTCTTCGGCCTTTTTGATCTTCTTAGCTTTCTCGTCTTCGGCCCTTTTGATCTTCTCAGCTTTCTCGTCTTCAGCCTTTCTGCTCCCCTCAGCCTCCTAGGCTTTGAGCGTTCTGATCCACTTAGCTTTCCGGGCTTGCCGGGCTTCCCGGGCTTCCTGGGTTTCCAGGTCTTCCCGGAATTCCGGGGATTTCTGGGATTTCTGGGCTTTCTGGGCTTCCTGGGCTTTATGGGTTTCCTGAGTTTCCTGGGCTTCCTGGGCTTTATGGGTTTCCTGAGTTTCCTGGGCTTCCTGGGCTTTATGGGTTTCCTGAGTTTCCTGGGCTTCCTGGGTTTCCTGGGCTTCATGGGCTTCCCGGGTTTCCTGGGCTTTCTGGACTTCAAGCCTTCTAATCACCTCATCTTGTTCGGCGTTAAGCCTTCTGATCCGCTCGGCTTCCTCAGCTTCAGCTTTTTTTCTCTGCTCGGCTATCTCAGCCTGCCTGGCTTCTTCGATTTCCCTGGCTTTTTCGACCTGTATGGCTTTCTCGATCTCAGCTTTCCTGGCTTCCTCGGCTTTTCTATCCTGCTCAGCCTTTTCGGCTGCAGCTTTTTCGGCTTTAGCTTTTTCGATCTCGGCTTTTCTTCTTTTCTCAGCTTCCTGGGCCTCAGCTTTCTTTCTCTTCTCAGTTTCCCGGGCTTCGGCTTGTCTTTTCTGTTCAGCTATCTCAGCCTGCTTGGCTTCTTCGGCTTGTCTAGCCTTCTCAGCCTCAGCTTTTTTAGCCCGTTCTGCCTTTTCCGCCTGCTTAGCTTTATTAGCCTCAGCTTGTCTGGCCTGCTCGGCTTTTTTGGCCGCCTTAGCTTTTTCGATCTGCTCCTGCTTAGCTTTTCTGGCCTCCTTGTCTTTCCTGCTCTGCTCGGCTCTTTTAGCCTGCTCGGCTTGCTTGGCCTCTTTAGCTATCCTGTTCTTCTCAGCTTGCTTGTCCCGGTTGGCTTGCTTGGCCTGTTCGGCCTGCTTAGCTTTTTCGAGCTCCTCGGCTTTCTTGGCCTCTTTGGCTTGCTTGGTCTTTTCGAGCTCCTCGGCTTTCCTTCTCTTCTCAGCTTCTTTGGCCTCTTTAGCTATCCTGTTCTGTTCGGCTTGTTTGGCATGTTCGGCTTTTTTAGCCTCTTTAATGATCCTGTTCTGCTCGGCTTGCTTGGCCTGCTCGTCTTTTCTGTTCTGCTCGGCTTTTTTGGCCTTCTCAGCTTCCCTGTCCTCTTTATCTACTTTGTTCTGCTCAGCTTGCTTGGTCTGCTCGGCCTTTTTTTCAATCAGCTTGGAATTTTCGATCTGCTCCTGTTCGGATTCTTTGGCCCCCTTCCAGTTCTGCACAGGTTGCTTGTTCTGCTCGACCTTCTTGAGCAGCTCGGATTTTGTAACCGGCACGGCCCGCCCTGTCCGCCTAGCCCGCCCAACCCACCGGGATTTCACAGCCCGCTTGACTTTCTCAGTCCCCTCGGCTTTCTCAGCCCGCTGGACCTTTTCAGCATGGGTGGCGTCCGCTATATCATTTCTCCCCAGTGTTATTTCTCTTTCCTGATCTGACGGGTCATCGTCGTCTGAGTCCGATGAGTCATCGTCGTCTGAGCCCAACGGGTCATTGTCGTCCGAGTCCGACGGCGAGCTATCGTAGTCACTTCGCTTGGTTTCCTCACTGGTCTCGCTTCTGTAGCACGTCAAAGAGATTAGTAGAAACTCAGAGAATTATAGTTCAACGAAATATCACCTACGCTGGCGGGTCCGCCGTCAATTGGGAGCCGTCCCATAGACCCCCAACTTGAGAAGGGTCGTACCATTTACCGCTTTGAATGCCCCTGTGTCGTGGTAAGTCTTGTATTGGGATCTCGACTCTCTGCTTCTGTAGCCTTCGTTGGCTTTCAGCAGCTTGCTTATACACCGCAGCCTCTTCGTTCTCAATCATGCGCTCGAGAACTTTTGCGGCGGATGGAAGACCGATACCTAGCGCATTAATGTAGTTTATCATGCCGTATTCCCATCTTTCCACTAGGTATTCTCGACGTGGTAGCTTGAATTGTGATAGCGAATCCGGACCAAGACATAAAGCGGCGAGGATCAAGTTTTCGGTTTGTGCGTCAGAGACATCTTCGAATACGAGATAGAATAGGGCATCGAGAGAAGATTCTTCATAGCTAGAGTTAAACTTTGGATTGTCACCTAGGTAGAAAAAGCTTGCGGTTAGCTGCAGCTGTGCACGATGAAAGAAATGATAGCGGTGATCACAAATGGGGACACAATGGCATAGTGCTTGAATCACTTCTGCGCCAAGCAACAAAATAAGAAAAGGAAGCATCAGATCAAAACGTCTAGCGCCTAGGCAGGCGTTTGACATGCAATAAGGATTGTGCGTGCTAGAGAAGGCACCGGTCACTCACGCTGAAGTGCGATATAATTGTCTTTGTACGCCTGTCTTAGGTTCTTGAAGAACTTCTGGCACCTGTCTTGCATGGAAAACCAATCAAATGATGACAACTCCTCGTCAAAGTAGCGGGCAAATGTCAATGCGTCCAACATCGCTATAGCATTAGGAGCCGATTCGTCCGTCGCCTCTTTCAGCATAACCTGTCCTAAGTAACCGTCGTAATTCCGGGAGATCAGCCGAGATGCCATTTCTTTGATCCTTGACTTATAGTCGGGTATATCCCAACCGCGGAAATGAATGTCTTGGTGGCGGAAGAGATACCATGTGTAGTAGGCATCAAAGCGACCTAGCGGGTCTGACTTGAATGGAAACGGTAGTGCGGTAGTGGTGGTGTCCTTCATGTAATCGAGTATTACTGTGTCATATACAAGTTAGCCACGAAACTGAGACGGAAACCAGCTGATAGCAAGGACCTACATTGAAGGCTGTAGACAACTACCGAGTGTGGAGGAAACTCCAGCATCTTCCAATCTGATTCCATATATGGAACCATTTCCGGACTTCGAGCGTGGACTGAACAAAATATCAGCTGCGCCTCCTTATGACTTGTTTGCACATAGCGTGTAGAGATGGAGAGAGGTAGGGCGTAATGTCGGGGCTACTGACTGACAAAGTCCATATCGCGCCACGGAGCGATCAGGCCCGATCGTCGCATCGAAACGTATAAGAGGAGCGCCGGTGCAATAGATTCATGAACTTGGACGGCCCACCCTTCGAATTGTCGATACTGCTGCTCCAAATACCATGCCTGCATACCAGCTAGTACCGGGTTGTGATTGAAGTAGTGGCGAAAAACCCTGTCGGTAAGGACGGGTACCTTGGAATTGTATGGCCTTGAAGCTACCTTTTGGATCCTTTTGAAAGTAGAATCACAGTGCAATATGCATTTCGCAACAGCTTGTATATCGTCGTATATTGGAGCACCTCTGTGCCTTATTCTCTCGGTCCTCTTCGTTGCTGCGTGGCGTGTACGATCGCGGACGCGAGACATAAAGTCCTCGGCCTGTTCCTTCAGATCATCGAACGGAGTTGGAGAATATGTACCAAGCCTGTCACCGAGGTCCACAAAGATTTGCATAGCCGCTAAAAGCCAAAGGGGACAACTTTTGGTCCTAGGAGCATTTTGCCATGCCATCCAACCCTCCGTAAGTTCATCCAAACAAGGGAGAAACGCGGGCTCACTTGTGTCACTTGCCATGCATGTCAGAGTGTGGAGGACCGAGCAGAGGTACGTCGTCCGCTTGTTGACTCCGAAGAATCTGTCTTCAGTGCTCCAGCCTTGCCTGCTCGATGCCCAATACGCCTCCATTTCCTTCACAGTTTGCTCTTCAGGCAAGAACCATGCACTAGCGAGCCCCGCATCCGCTACTTTAGCCATCCACCCAAGCATGCAGAAGAAAACATCATGGCAACACCAGCTTGCTTCGAATTTGTGCCAATCGTCTGTGAAACGGCCTTCCTAGGAACGTCTGCCAGTGATCCCACTGAAAACCCATGAGGTGATGTCATTGTCCTCCGGAAAATCAGGCAAGCACTTCGTCGCGGTAAGCATAATCTCAGCGACATCTCGTATCGATCTATATAGGAACTTGCGAGTTAGCATTTCCGGTCGCTTGTGGTAAAGACTCAAGAGTATAAATGCTTTCGGGAACTCGGCAGTAACCATAGAGGTATGGGGCGCTCGGCTAAGAGAGTAACAGTTTTTCTCAAAGTTTATTTGACATCGATTCGACAAAAACCAAGGGGATGCAACGAAACTGACCTGATGGCGGCATTAGTGACGAGAGCCCTCGTGGAGAGAGTTTCGAATGATTGTAGATAACCATGCCAATACGCCTTCAAGTATGTTCTCATGACGAGTAAATCGTTGAAGAAACACACCCAACCGACTAAACCATTCATATTAGCAATTTTTCTTTCGAGCGCTCCCTTAGTAGCTGCTGTTCTCAAAGCAAATACACTCTGTAGGATTGTCCTACTTCAGATAGGATATTAAAAACTCTAGGTAATTAGCGAGTACTTACAGAATGCCTCTCCCGGTAGCTCTGGCATGTTGTACCATTCATTTTCGAGCCTAATCTTTCGAGCTTTGGGCAATCCAGGCTCTTCGTTAACACTAGACCCTCCAGGCACGCCAGGTCCCTCAGGTACGGTAGGGTTTCCAGACACGGCGAAGTACCCACGGCTTCGGAGCTCTTCTTTCGCCGTAGCTGCATCACGGCCCAGGCTCAGGAACTTTCTGATCATACGCAGGGTTGACATGGTCACAAAATGCTGATGGGCGGCCTCTTCCTCCTCTTCCTCGTTCGCCTGGCTCAGAGGCCTTTTGTAGTTCCGAGGATCCCAGTCCCCGCGCAACTTGAGCATGAAGTCGAGCTGTTCAAGTATGGCCCCAGGTACTACACCGCGGCGTGAGATAAGAGCGGCAATGCTGAGCAGATCGATGGGAGCGACGACGAAGTCCTTGCTCATTGGGGAGATGCTTTCCAGATGTATTCCAAACACGGTGCCGGCCTCAGCAAGCCACGTAGAGACCATCCTCCGATTCATTATGTAACGTATGTAGCTGCATCTGCCTTGGAAGGATAAGTTGCAGTATTCATTTTGTAATACGGGCCCCAAGTCGACATTCCAGTAGTCATCCATGATTGCGGTGATGGCAGTGGTCTGAGAAGCGAGGCCGAGATAAGGGCGATATAAATTGTAAGGGAGTCGATGCGATATCGTAGGAAGATATGAAATAATCTCTGGTGATTCAAGACCAGGAGGGAAATATATATGATGTAGCAACAAAACAAACGAGTGTATCAAATAGTCGAGGTTGGGGAGGAGAATGGATAGACAGGGAGCCAGTCCTGAATTGATGAATGAATGACGGCTGGATTTCTCCGACTTCTGTCCTCTTAAAGTCAGAGGAAGGTGTCGATGAGCAGAAGCATCTGCGCCATGCCTTCCGGAAACAAGTATACATAAAGGACCCAAGAAACGGCAGGTGGGCTCACCGAGGTTCGACATACCTCACCGTACCTTATACACACGGCAGTGATGACGATACATTTAGTAGGTAGGTTCGACCCTTTTTAGGTTTGAATATCTGCACTTGTGTTTCATATCATTTATTCCAAGGGGTAGGTACCTAAGTCTATCTACTATACTTAAGCAGTACATTACCTAATAAAGGGGTAAAAGGGGGCTACTTGGTACTATATACACCATATGAATCACGTGTTATGGTACCTCAACTATATGACTTGCGCTTGGGGTTATATAATAAAGTATTATCTCATTGTCATCTTGTAATTTTGAGCACGTAGATGCCTACTACCTATATACGTCGAGTGAGATTGCTGACGTCCAAGACGGGCACAGAGTACTACTTTATATGCATCAAAATAAGATTTCTCTCTTGTATCTCAAGGCCGCTACTATGAGGGGATATATGCATTTACCAATCCAAGTCAAAACCATCATAACGCCGGGAAAATGCAACGAAGCGATTACCTAACCACCCATCTATGCATCTGCACATTCATCTCTAACAGTCCCTCGTCTTTCTCATGCCGTTTAGGTTACGTCCGGCTTCCTTCATGCGGCCTTCAGCCAGGCGCCCATGATCTCGACCGCCCTCTGCACCACGACCGTCTGGTACGGGCTGCTCCCGAGGACGAGGTCCGGGACATGGTTGCCCTTCTCGATGATGAGCGACGGGATCTTGTCTGAGCTGACGGCGCCGCCTGGCCGGTAGTCAGACGCCACCGTGGCCGACCTCCACGGGTCGTGCTCGCCGTTGACGAAGAGCACGCGATCGAACGGCGCGTCCCACCCCTTCGTCCACAGGTTCAGGTGGTCGGCCGTGAAGCCGACGATGGACCCGGCCCGGTAGCCGTTCGTCTCCGGGAACGTCAGGTCGCACCGGCGCTGGTAGTGGTCGGCGGTCAGGGCCGAGAGGATGATGCTGCTGCCGTCGGCCCTCGGGGGCCCGGTCTGGTACCAGCCGAACGGCTCGTTGCAGAGCATCCACTGCCACTGCCTGTACCCGCCGTCGAGGTCGGCGGCGTTGTTCCACGCGATGGCCTCGCTGTACGTGTTGCACGCGGCGCCGTTCTCCCCGCAGTCGATGGTCTCCTTTATGAACGACGAGTACCCCTCCAGCGCAGCCTTGAGATCCCTGCCGAAGTCCGACAGGCCCATCCACTGTGTGTGCTTCTGCATGTAGTCGCAGAAGGAGAACACGGCGCTCTGGTCGCTCTGCCATTCGAAGAGGGGGCGGGCGAGGATCTCGGCGAAGTCGGCGTCGTTGAGGGCGGAGAGCCCGAACTGCGACTTGACTTTTGTCACGTCGTCTGCGCTGCCGTAGGAGAGGACGCTGTCGATATACTGGATCACCGCGTTCACGTCGGCGCTGCAGTTCATTGGCAAGGCCTGGTGGATGGGCCAGGCGTATTCCCAGAAGTCGTAGATGGCTTCGACGACGGCGGAGGACGCGTGATACGCCTTGAAGGTACCTTGTGAGAGATATTAGGCTCGGTGATTCACCTTGCTGTGTATAGAGCCATCCACTTACCAGGATCGAGCTGGCTCGTCCAAGCCGCCAAAGCCCCGCTGTATGAGCCCCCCATGAGAACCCAAGGGTTTTCATCGCTGTTACAAGTGCTGTCCTCACAGAATTGGCAGTTGACGTTCTTGGCGAAGTATGTCAGATCCTGGATCGAGTTCGGCAGGTTGAGATATTGTAATGTCTCCGCGGTGAGTGTCTCGACAGGGATGGATTCTCCCCAATAGCGATGTTCGAGTAGGATGACGGCTCCCTTGAACTGTTGGGCGTAGTATCCCGGTAGCGTGTAATTTTCCATGTACCCAGTCGCAGCACCTGCGCTCATCTCTCCAGGATTAAACAAGAACACGGGGCCACTTGAGGATTATATGTTAGCGACTCGCCTCGACCAGACTGCTGGAAATTTGAATCTCAGAGCAAGGACTCACCCTTCTTCGAAGAACTCGGCGTTCCACCAATATCTTTGTTTGAATGTACCCTTTGACGGGTCACTGTGATCCAGCAACTGATCAAAGGTGCCCTTTCCCAGAACTATTAAGTCGTCGTCGTCGAGAATTGTCTGGTGACCTGTACTCAAGGCCATCTCTTTCATCGCAGGTCTGTGTTTCCTCATCATGTCCCACTGCGCCACTGATGGCGTGAGCAGCGCCATAAGCGACAAGAGGCCCGATACCTGAATTGACTTCATCTTGGGCAACCGACTGCTATATTATCCTGAAGCAATGAGAGCAACAACGCGAGCGATGACGGAGGCCAAAAAAAGAAGACGAAAAAAAAGCACGTCGTTCGAGTTGGGTATCACGAGAATGAAACTACCCGCCAAGAATAAAAGAACAACGAAATAGGAAAAAACGAAACAAGATGCCCGATGTGGAAGGATGTGAGCATGTAAGAAGAATCTCACGAAACCATCTTGCAGTCAACTCCCTTATATAAAACTATCATGCACCGGAGCCCTCATTGGGCTGAGCGTCAGCCAATCTGGCGAAGCCCTGACGATCCTGCATTGGTCATGCAATGCCACCAGCCTCACTAACTAGGACTGCCAAGCAGACTACTGATCCTAGTCCAAAGAGGCCGGGGCAGTGCATTGGCTCATGGAGAGGGTCTCCCTGCGGGTCCTTGCAGTTCCTGAGACGCGTCAGATTCGATGTCCTTGGGGCCACATTACATTCAAGGAGCGGTCTCGTACACTATTCTTTTCTGGGAGCCCGCTACTTTCCATATGATAGTGCCAGCCTATGAGAATATCGAAACACGCCTCTCCGGAGATAGGTACCCTATGCTTATGTTTTAACCGTGTTTCCCCAGGGTTGGGCGGCGATCAGCAGATAGACATGGACAACTCATTTTCGACGGCAGCGTTTCCTGCAGAGCGGTGAACTAGTAGGTAGACCACCTTCGTCCTGGTTCTGGTCCTGGGTAGCACGAAGTAGGCTGAGTAGTGTACTCTGCTTGGCATAACTACTACTCTACTTAGCATAACCTCTTATTATAGGTCGTCTCGAGAAATGCCAGAAATCTCAGGAAATCGGCTACCGAAGTGGCTCCTACTGAGTAATTTTGGAAATCGGCAATCCGGCAGTTTACACTAGCTAGTCAGTCCTACACTATCAGGACCAGCTAGGCTAGATACTCATTTCTCCCTTCGTGCACTTTGTCCCAGAGGATCTGGATAAAGTGAAATGGCGAGAGTTATCTGACGCTATTACCATTGGGAATCGAACTTAACAGCGCGAGATGCTTTTAGCCCTATGGATATCGGCTCGACCAAAACGACTACCTATGATTAGATCACCTAGTTGACTACCTAGGTACTTCCTACGTGCATGTAGTGCTGGCTTGTCATGTTCTATCGTAAGGTCCGAAACGCTCGCATCACGGCCATGCTGACGACTGGATATGACATGATCCGGTCGTGGAGGCCATACTTCATGATCTCTTCCCGAACGACGCCCCTTCTCGTTCTGCGCTCGACCGTCCAGCCGCCCGCGACATTGTCCACTCTCGACGCGCTCTTCTCCCTCTCTAGCTCGTCGAACGCGATGCCGTGCGGCGTCGACGCGTTGGCGGCGTGCCAGAAGAGCTGCTCGCTGTGGGACCACGGGATGTCGTAGTCGTCCTCGGCGTGGATGATGGTGATGTCGTAGCGTAAACCCAGGGCGCTCTCGCTCTGGTCCATAGCCTCGCACCGTCGGACGAACTCTGCTAGCTTGGCTTTGCTCGGCCACTTGGCCCTGATGAACGTGTTGAGCCAGGCTAGGAGGGGAGGAAGAAGTTTGGCGACGGGGTCGAGCAGCGGTATCGTCCCAGCTAGTCGGTACGTGGCTGTCAGCGACTCCACATCGGCGAGGGGGGCGACCAGGACGGCTCCGGAAAACAGGACCGGCTCCTCTGGCTGGGCGGTGGCCATGTGGTGGATGAGCGACAGGGACACAGCCGTGCCGATGGACTGTGCAAATACCACGATGCGCGAAGGCGGGATCCCTGCTTCTCTCATCGCCCACTCGGCAAGCGTGACAGCGTCAGTCAGTAGACCCTCCTCAGAAGGACGGCCGCTGCTGGCGCCGAAACCGCGGTAGTCGATGGCCACTGTGTGTATGCGGTGCGGCGCGTTGGCTGACATGGCCCGATAGCTCGGTGGCCTCCAGCCCGATCCCAGGGTTCCCGCGGCACCGTGGAAATATAGCACTAGTAAGGAGGAGTGGTCATCGCGCAGGAGCTTGAAACTCAGCCGCTCCTTGACGTCTAAGACCAGCCCTGGCGGCTCTGCTAGTAACGCCTCCTGGTTCTGCCGGTACAGTTCTAGCGGGAGGATGTGCCAAGCGTGAAGCGACTCGCCGTCTGGAGTAGTGAGGAAGAAAGGCGTGACTTGATTTCTGAGAAATCCCCATTGCTCTGGCACGTTGACGTCCTGGAACCAGGTCAAGGTCACGCGATTGAGGTAAATGACCTGGTCTTGTAAGGCGGGGATCGTGAGCAGGCCGAGGAAGAGAGCGTACAGCCCCGCGGAGATAAGCAGGCCGTAGAGGATCGAGTGTAATGCCTTCACGACAGCCATTATCGCCTTGTAATTAATGTATATGTGGTGTTTTTGAGGTCGGGACGGGGAGTATCTTCAGACCTTGAAGAAGAGATGGGCCGAAGGCGCCTGCTAGGAGGCTACGTCCACTCCTCCCTGGCTTCCAGCGCCACAGCTGTACGCAAGCCTAGACCTATGAGACATGTGAACACACCACCCGCAGCTAACAATTCGTCAAGGCCCGCAATGCTGGAATTCACGGATCGGGCTTTTGCATTCGGCATTCGCGCCTGCATGGTCAACTGTGTGATGGTTGTCGGCTGCCTTTTCAGGTCCATTCAGCGCTTCAGTTGAAGCTATACAGTAATAATGGGTTGCCTTCTGGAACAGGCATACCAGGACTACCGCACGATCATTGCAAGCCCTATTCGTCGCCCTACTCCCCCGCGAAATCATGATATAATACGTTGCATTGTAGTTCGATTGGCCTGCTTTCCTTCCGCTATTTGGACTGTTGGGGCTAATACTATACCATACTGCTTACACGAAACTCAAAATGCTACCTTTATATGGATGGACAAATATGTTGTAGCTCCTATGACATCTTATAGACTTGTTTCACCATCATTTTCATACGCACATACAAGCTGCTCACGTATTTCCATGTTGGCTACTTCATTATCCAGCGCACCGGCAGGGCAGCGACAAACCTGACCATGGCCGCTTTGGAAGCTCAATACCTTGGCCATCGTCGTCAGCTCGTCGATGACCTCGTTTGCTTAGCTTCACAAACCAGCTGATGTCCGCACGTCTAGAATCCTAAGAATTACCCAACCCGTGTGAGTTTTCCGGTGTAGTGGACACCCACGCTCCTAGACTTCGTTGACGAGAATGTCCCAGGCTGGTCCGTAAATGTGCAGCCGTTCATAGGATATGCCCGTCAGTCATCCCGTCGGAGAGGCCAATCCAGGCCATTCCCAATGACAGGTTTCTCATGAATCCATACGGGATCCAGGAGTACTGCCTTTGCTTCGCGACCCTGGTATTCACCGGCATACACGTCGCTGGCTGGAATTTTCTACTTTTCCCTCGAGGATCGAGTCCGTTCTTTGGCGCGTATCCAGTCTGATTCTGCTCTCCGTCACGGCGGCCTTCTGGATACTTGAGATCATGGCATCGTGGAAGCGGCTAGACCGGTGGACACAGGTCTATCTGAGACTAGGAAACCGATCCCCAAAAACCTGGCCGATTTCGAGAGGAAGGTCATATCCGATGGGATCGCCACGGAGGCGCCACGAACATACACTACCTAGTCTTCCCTTGCCGTGGGAATTCTGGAGGTTCGCGCCAGTCTGCCTCCTGCTCGGCTTGGCCCGGTTCTACCCACCAACAGAGGCGTTCTTAGTTTCGGAACTTAGATTGGCAAAGCTTTTCTTAATGTTGATTGGGCTTTCTTCTTGCCTCGTATTTAAGTCATTGAACGACAATGGCTGCTGGTTATATGATTGATGATTCGAACATGATATTATGCTGTCGTACGAATGCTACGCCCAAAGCGCGAGAACGCGTCCAGTTACGCGTCTCAAGTGCGAGATAGGTATTATGAAGACGGTCAGGGAATCTTCTTACTGTATCTAGGACTAAATCCCATTTGAGGATCGGTAGGGCTTGCGCAGGTTCGCTGTCAAATACCAGCGGCGGCTTCGCCACCAAGCTAGGTAGACGCTCGCCAGACTAGGACGAAACTAGGATCAAACACTGTCTTTTGTAAGCGCATCAAATGGTATGAAAAGAGTGAGGCTATGTCTTCGAGTGAGTAGTACAAGTACGAAGTAATGTTAAGTAATTTCACTGGGTATTCGTACATGAACCTTGCCCTATACTCCTGGAGAGTCTGCCCGCCCGGACCTAGCTATTGGCACTAGTCCTTGTCCAGGCGGATATAGGTATCCGTGGGAGTGGTTAGAGTATGCCTACCCGCCTGTTGACTAGGTAGTACTTCGGTAGCTAGTGTAGCTCAATATACTCCATCTATATTTAGATTACAATACGGCGTACTTCGTGTAGTGTACCGCCTGTTTGTTGAATTCATAGCCTCTGGATCCTTCACTAGAGTTGCGGTGCGCCGCGGAATGCCGAGAGCAGAAACTACAGTTGCGGCTTAAAGATGTCTAAGCCTGTATTATATAAAAGCGCCTTCATACACTGTAAGTACTAAGAGATTCTGTTTCTCTCAACCGTTATTTTTTGTTCGATTTCTTGCAGGGCGAGTGATTCCCACGGATAGCCGTTTTCTACCGCTTACTTGTGGACTTGAGCTACGGTACCCTAGGTGGTATTTACTTGTATCTTGGTAAGGGTAGGTACTAGTGGAGGTTAATTAGGCAGTTTAAAGGAGCTAATGCAGGGGAAATAAGGTGAGGATACCTTAGCTTAGATCCCCACACTACCTTAGATGGTGTACCTAGTACCTGGTAGGTGGCTAGAGAACTTCTATTTTTGGAACCAAATTCTTTCTGGACTCATCTCACAAGTCTGACGCGGGTCACATGTTAGAATACGCTGAGTCCGTACTGTATAGTAGCTTCAGCAATTGTTCACTTGTACTGACTAATTCATTGCTCTATAGCTAAGTAAGTAAGTCTGTAGTCTTTACTTGATAACTCCGAGGCAAGTAGATCTAAGAGAGTTTGGTCATCGGTCCTGAAACGGAAGTGCGAAGTGGGCAAGCACTTCGAGGTAACGTAGCGACATCAACCAAACCCAATCATTCCACGTCTGCTGCTGTACAGGCCATACACAACCTCTTCAATTTCTCGCTCGCTCGCTGGATATCCGCATTACAAGGGGAAGAGGAAGAGAAAAAAAAAAAAAAAAAACCAGCTTATACGCATGCTATCTGCTTCATATCCGAGAACTCACCTGTTGCTCTCCAGAGTTCCCAAGTTTCACTCCTATATCTCATAATCGCCATTGCGGCCAAAGCATGGCCCAGAAGGCTAGAGAAGAACAAAACAAAAACACAAGAGCAAAAACAAGAAACAAGAAACAAAAACGAACGATGAGACCGCGGTCTAATTATTGGACGTCCCAAGACACATGCATATCTCTGCTCGTAGCACATCTAGCTACGTCCGTTAATCTTCAGTTCGCTGTAGGAATTGATACGAAGACTCGCTCATGGTGGGCATGTACGGGAAGCTCTCGAAAGGCACATCTGCAGCCGAGACTTGCGGCTCGCCGGTTGAAAAGAGACTCAGGTCACCGGTGGCACCGAACCGGCGAAGCTCATCCTTGTGGAGCTTGTCCCAGAAGTGCTCACTACCGTCCGTCGGATCCGGTTCGTGGCTCGGCGCATGTGTGGCCGCTGGATCGGGAACCGAGATAGGTGTAAGATAAGCACGGGATGGTGATGGAAGTGTTTGCTGTTGTGACGTGCCGTGATAGCGCCAAGATTCTGCATATGGCTCGGATTGCATGTGAGACAGCCCTGAGCCCGTAGTGGCCCGGCTCAGTGGACGAGTTAGATCTGGGTTGGCTGAGACGGGGCTGCGATTGATCGCTGTAAAGGAGGCCGGAGGTGCAGAGTAGGAGGCACCCGAGCTGTCTATGTCGCTGGGCGATCTGGCAAACATGCCTATTCGGAATCGTTCTGACATATCAACGGCATTGTGCTCGTGTGGCCGAGGAGAGTCAAAATCCTTCGATTTCCTCATGAAAAGTTGGTACTCTTCGGGCCCGCCGCTAGTTCCCCTCTCCGACAATCGAAGGGTCATTCTATCCGCCCGGCCATTTTTTTCACTATACTTGTAATAATCCTCCTTGACTGCGTCGAAATAATCATTCATGCCATGAAGTATATCCACGTAGGTGGACGCCATCTTTTGCCAATTAGACATTTTGAGCAGGGTCTGAAAAGTTAGTGCCGTAGGGCCTCGTTTAAACACATCCTTGAGGCCGTCCTCTCGCATGTCTTGGAAGTCGAAGGTCAACATGTGCCCTTCCGTATCCATCTGCGGGAAGTGAGTAGCGTATAGTCCTACAAAGGCGGCAGTCCATATGGCAAAGAGGACGATGGTAGACTGGGGCAGCTTATCCTTTCTCTGACAGATCTCGATCAAATCCACAATCCCTCTGGCGGCCCTGAAGAGCTGTCCCGCGCTGGATCTCCAAAAGCCTGCTGGAGCTTCTTCTTTCGTAACAGTGGGCTGGTCGAGAGGTCCTTGAGGCTCTTGACAGCGAATTGGCACAAACGGGACGTACTCCCGATGTAACATGATGAGACTAACGAATCGGAGCATATGAAGCAAAACGAATGTACTTGAGTCTAGGTGGTTTTCGTGTTTAAAATAGTTCGACCTCGAAAAAGTGAAAGCATCTTGAAGAGACGAATCGAAAACTTCTAGGGCCTCATTCAACTTGTAAAAGTCTGACTGTGGGTGCCAAGGCGGGTGTCTATCTTGGACACGACCACCTCGGGAGCTATACTTGGATATCTCCCCCCATAAGTTCACCAGCTGTATAAAGCGACTTAGTACACTATCATCGCTCCCAGTGCGTCCCAGCTGAGTAATGCGGCCGGTCTGCACTTCTATGGCTAAGTCGAATTTATCCTCTGGGCAAGGAAGCTGGATGTGAAGATCCTCGCCTCGCATAATCGGAATTCGGTGTTTACCGGAGGCCAGCATTTTGTCGAGAGTGAAGCAACTGAACATGATCCTTCGTCTGATTTCCTTTTGAAGAGCAAGGTGTGACCCGCGGCCAACATCTTTACTTCGTATGTCCACTGCTCTCGACTTGACGTATCCTGGCTCGTCTGCATCTTCGAAGCCGAGTCCCAGGAATTGAGCCATCCTAATAGCATTGCTCACATACATCCAAGCCGTGATACCTCCAGTTTTTGGTTGTGCTTGGCTCCACTCGTAGAGACCAAGCATGAGTAAGGCGGCCACTCGATCTACAGAAGCAGTACTCATCAGTGTTCGCACAGGCCCAAGCGCTTTATCTAGGATATCAGCATAGTATTTTGACGCGGCAGTCGAATCAGGCGGGCCCTGTAGTGGGCGCGTCCTTGGATTGCCATATTGATTATTTGAAAGATGTGCCGTATATCTGACCAGATCTGGGTGAAAACGTGCAGTCAGAGTCAAGATACCTAGCAAGACTATGTTACTATCCGAACTGTGTCTGGAACTCGAAGATTTGGATCTTCGACCAAGTTCCTCTTTTATTGTGGGCAGATGCAAGAAAGGAAGTTCAGGAGCAAAATGGAGCTTGTAGAGATCAAGAACTTGCTCCCATAGATCTTCCGTCAGGAAAGGGGCAGATAAGACATCTTCAACAAGTGCTGTTATTTCCTCGTCGTTCCCCCTTGATAAGTCGTCGATCCTTTTGAGCCGCTTCCTGTCGGGCACGCCATCCCGTTCTTGTTTGACGACGGCCGGGGGTTCCAACCGCTTAGAAGGAGCAGGATCGGGAACTTTGAAAATGCATTCATTCCCCGTCTTGATGCAGCTGTCGCAGGGGCTCGTGCCGTTCGTGTTTTCGCACTTGATTTTGGATTTACGGCATCTTGTGCAAGCTATGCTCGAGCGCATCGGCGGTCGCATTCTGGCTTGTCTCTTGCTCTCCGCATTGCTGGCCACCGCGGGCCTTATCTCCTTTGCCCCATGCCTGCCTATGGCCCCCCCGCCAACCCCCCCTACGCCTCGTAGCCCAGTATCAGAGGGCTTAGCTTCTGAGTAGGCTCGCGCAGCTGGAGAGGATGGGTTGGAGGAGATATCGGACGGCGAGAAGGACCCGGGTAGCCTTGGCTTCGGTGTCGGGCGACCTGACGTAGTACTTAAATTCTCGTCAAAGTCTTGGGGGTCTGGCGGTGAAAGAATTGAGTGAATACGAATTGGTGTTGAAATCTTGACGGTTGGGCCTTGGACGGACCCGAGAGACGATTGGTCGAGTATGGCCTAGTAGCTAGGTCAATCTCCGAGCCATACGAGATCAAGTTGTTCGACGGAAAACCTGACCATGGCGTATGCAGATTGGGTCACGTACCTAAATCCCGAGGATCTAGTAATGTGTTTCTCAGTCACAGTCGAGCTCAGTGTAATGAAGCTTCCAGGTAGCTCGGATTACTTGCTTTGTCCCCCTTTGAAGTTTCTCGGCTCGGACGAAGTTGCTCGAAGATGATAGTGGAAGAACTCTGGGGGCAGGATCGTTTCAGCGAGGTCTTCTGACGCAGGCTGGTGACAAATATTTTGGCTCAAAAACAAGACTTCAATCAGATTGAACGTGACGAGATAGTATGTGACCCTGTACCAGATCGATACTAGGGACTCAATTGGAGATGAATGGCAATACAGAATGATCGCCGATAGGATGATCTGGTGTATACTATAACTAAGGAGGGACGTGGTGGGGGTGAATGCACAGAAGCTCCCGTTATTGAGTGGTTGGTGGGTAGTTGGGGTATGCTGGGGTGATGAAATCTAGCCATCGGTAGTCTAGATAACGGCAGACGCGGGCGATCGGACGTATCACAGTCCTAGCTCTGTGTAGCTCACCATCCACAGCAAGGGTTATGGCGGTGATGTAGAGCGGCGCAACCGAACGAATAGCAAAAACAGGACCTCGTCCTGAACCATCAGAGGCGGCGTGCGCTAGAGCGGTTTGAGTGGGAAACATGAACAATGTCTTATTACACGCTACCATCTGCAGCACCAAAGGGAGCGAGCCGGTGGTGTGTCGCTAACGAATTGAAGGGTCCAAGTGCGAAAGAATTGGGAGATTACCTCGGCATGGTGGTGGTTCGAGACCAAATGGCTATCCAGAGCATCGGGACATGCCGTGTGGTGAACCTATTCGGGGTCTTCCTGGACGCAGTGCTGACAGGCAGATGTCGGCAGAGTCGGATACCATGACGCCGCTTCCCATCCATGACCTGTCACGAGATACCTAAGGCCGGGCCGTATTGTGGCCACGACCACTTGCCCCTTTTTGTCTTGCTAATGCCACGAGGGTATTGACATTGGCGGGGACACGGATCCGCTTGCAGCATTGATCCATCATCTATACACTGGCCATACAGGGGGGCGTGAGCACGAGTCTGATTCTGATATCCTTCGTATGATACCTGGCGAGCCTGGGTAGGTAGTGTATGAGTGGTGACCTGGAGGTAAATGAAGCGGTTCATTCGGCTCTTGTGAGTGTTACCAGGCAGTCCAGATACTTGCCCAGATGCTGCCATCCTATCGGCTTGAATTGAACGGCATATATCAAAAGTTTTGCGGATCGCTTATCGAAGACAAGCTTGGAAGACTCGTGCTCTGTCTGCCCAACTCACCTGTGAGTCGATAGTATCGACCTTGTCTTCATACTGCCGTACTACCACCTCCCAATACCCAGGCTTACCTAGTTTAGATATACTCAGGTATGTACGGTACCATCACAACGCTGTAGGTTAGGTGGTAGGCTAGACACTTTAAGGCTGCTGTACGTAACCTGCCTAAGAGGCAGTCATGATCATGTCGGACACAGCTGGCCAGGCCTCTAGATGCTGGCGGCTGATGGGAGAGACACACGCATCCTGTCAACTGAAACATTGCTGACCAACCTATCAATTGTATTGTTGGGTTGCTTTCGCGTCTAGCGACTGGGGTATTCGCGAGAACGGTCAGCGGCCGATTGGGAGACAGACGAATGATGTGGGGGAGGCGATGTGCTGAGAGGCACGGATGGGGGCAGGAGGCGCAGACCGGTGGAATCATCGTGCCTATCACCTTGCGCAATTCCGGAGGAGGAGGAGGGAAAAGTTGGTTGCAGGAGTCTTTCCTGTGGCAGTCTCAAGCATGTCATTAAATGTACCGCGGCTACAAACGGCTACAAACTACTTTACCTTACTAAGAGGTAAGTTTACAGGCGACTTCCTTAAAATGGTGGGCATGTACCTATTAGATAGCCTGGGTACTTCCACTGCCGGGTATATAAGGAGGCGCCATATGTACTGCACATGGTAACGGACACACGGCAAGTAACATGTACCTTACCCAAGACGGGTTCAATTGGTGATAGACCCCTGAATACCCCTCACTTTAGCAATGCCTCTCGCGCGGGGCAGATATGAACAGATGAAATACGGGCTGTCATAGGCACCTAAGATTTAATGTCTATCATATATCATACATGAGTGGAAGAATGTGTCGAGTCGACAGGTTCTACCTTATTATGTACATGATGTACTGTATTAGTAGATTTTCCTTTTGACAATGACCTTGTTTCTGGCGGAGGTGTGGGCCCCAATTAATCTATACATCTCAGTTATCACGGTGTCGCTATCGTGTCGGCCAATTCTACATACACCATCTGCATTGAAAGCAAAAACCGTCGAGTTGTTGAAATTACAGCCGTTTCTTAGAAGAGGGAGTATGACAGCAAAACACAACCTAGTGTTGTAGAATAGAGGGAAACAGTCGCTCTTTGTTCACCTGTGTGCTTAAGCAGTATAAATATCGAGATGGGAACCAACTCGATATTTTATCAGCATTCGATTGCAGAGAAGCAGACCTCGATTGCAGAGACCAACTACCTACCTACTTTACCTTACTTATCCAGCACTGACACACAAACCTTTCACATCACAATGTCGTCTCATTCCGATATCCAGTATCTCCACAAAATCGCGGACAATTTGTCCACGCAGCCAAGAAAACACGAAGCGGACGCGCTGCTCGAATTAATCCAGCGCGAGGCGGTGGCTTTTCGAGAGCCAGAATCGAGTAAGTTGAGAGCGTTAGCAATTTGCTATGAGAACTGCATGAATGTGCATGCAATTTCCAGGCCGATGGAGAAGGATGCACGAATGTCCATGTCACCAGACCTTAATCGCTCGCTCCAAGAATGGTTCATGGCCGTCGACGAGTGCTTCTTCTTCAAGACTCTGACGAGATCAACTGAGCGGGGCCCTGTCGTGACTTTGCGAGTTACAGACGAGCACGAGGCCCTTTCTTCCGATTATGCGATTCACGGCGCCTTCCAGCAAGCCGATCGGTCAATAACCGTAAGATTGAACGGTGAAAAATATGGTGCCTTCTCCATGACGAGCGTCATGCTTACCGTCGCGCACGAATCTATTCATGCGCTCCTGCATATTTTCGCGGATATTCGTAGCCCGAAATATCGGGAGCAGGTGTCGCCAGGCGCCGATCACGGCCCGATTTTCATTAAAATACTTCATCTCATTGAGGAGAGGATAGGGGAAATAACCGGAGACAGCCTCTGGGACCTGGCATGCTTTAGATCCGAGTATGGCCGAAAAGAACCGCCGGGATATTGGGAAAAGTGTGATGGGCTTGGTTCCAGAATCTTTCGACGCTCCTACTTTGATCCTCACGATCGCGACTCTTCTCACCGCGGCCTCGACTCTTCTCGCCGTGGCCTCCTCTCTTCTCGCCGTGGCCTCCTCTCTTCTCACCGCGGCCTCGACTCTTCTCGCCGTGGTCTCCTCTCATCTCGCCGTGGTCTCCTCTCTTCTCGCCGTGGCCTCTTCTCTTCTCGCCGTGGCCTCCTCTCTTCTCGCCGTGGCCTCCTCTCTTCTGGTCGTGGCCATCCTTCCAGTGCCAGTGGTCGTAACTATCCTTTTAGTGCCAGTAGTCGTGGCCGTTCTTCCAATGCTAGTGGTCGTAGCCATTCTTCCAGTGCTAGTCGTGACCATCCTTCTAGTGCCAGTGGTCGTGACCATCTCTCCCACGGCCGCGACCATCCCTCCCGTAGCTGTGACGTTTCTCACCGCGATGACGATCCCCCCTCTCGCGATTATCGTTTCCCTACTCGCGATGGTGATTATTCTCGCCGCGATCGTGGGGGTTCCACTTGGGACCCTCCTGGTGGCACTCAGCCCCGAGGCTCTCAGTCTCAGAGGTAGACTCGACCTAGATCAGGTACTTACCCAGTGTAGCTGTTACTAAGATGCCACTCTTTGCTGAGTAAGTAGGTAATACTAGCATAGCAATAAATCAGCATGAAAAAATAATGATGTACTCTTATATTAATGTTAAACTTATGCTCAGCTTTTCAGTTTAAATAATTTAGCAATAGCCTTGACGTTGGCCTGGTCGGTGGCGTAGATCGGGCCGTCATTGGTGTGGCAGACCGAATCGTGCCGGAGTGGTAAAAAGGTACCTAACTTCCAGGGTACCTACAGAAATGGACGGCGATAAAGAAGGTGTTGTTGTTGTATTCGTAATGGAGGACCAGTGCAGTACGGAAACCTAGCAGCTAAATACTGTAGCAGTCCCAAGTGCCTCCTTCCTTCCTAGCCAACGCACCTGCCCCACTCCTACCTATTTGTGTAATTTCATGATGAGGGGCGATTTGCCGCCAATACTTCGTACGCCAATGACGTACGTAGGTATTCCAGTTAGCATGCTCTGAGGCCTCTCGTCCACACAACAAGGCGCTTGGTGTCCCCTATGCCCCCCATCTAAGCGCTCTCCAATATTAGCTGCATAAATCTCAGGACACTTAGGTACTAACTGTTAGTACTCATCTGCATCTGATCTACCTGCTAGATAGATCTGTCAGTGGTAGGCAGGGATACCATCATCGTATCTGTGTCAAGTGCAAATCGCCCGACATACTCCGTGACCACAACCACATTTCAATAGCGCCGACAGCTGTGCAACATATTCTTTGCATCGCGATCTTTGGAACCACATACACGCGACACACACACGCCCACAATATCTTCTACTTACCCTCTACTTTTGAGTCTTGGTATAGAGATCCTTGCCTCTACCTTATTCGACCCCGCCCCCACCCGTACACACAGATCGAACGTTACTCGTACCTTTTGATTGCTTCGGCGAGACGACTGCGCCGACGAACCGTCAACGTCGATTCCTGCACATCTCCCAAACATGGCGTCCGGTCATAGTGTAAGCATGCCGCGCACCCTATATAATACCGTTGGGCACGACACGGTGCACAACGTGGCGAGTGGCCTCGCGGTCCCAAACTGATGATACCCGCCCGCTCACTCCCCGAATGCTAACAACTCCTCTCGCCGACAGGACCCGAAGCTCCTCTATGCCATTCAGGGCGTGTGCGCCTACCATCTCGCCTATGGTAGAGAGGAGTCATTGACGCCCGGCGGCCCCCAGACATTATCGCTGCTGATGGTCCCTACATCGTCATCGTTCGCCGACCCCTCAGCCTTCGACGGGAAAGGCGAAGCGCCGGCGGAAGACTTCTATCTCCACCTTCATCTGCCCCCCGAGCTCGATATCCCTCTTCCTGCGACCACCCAGATCTATCATCAGCCGCCTAGAAGCTACCTGATTCCACGATGGGATCTGGGCCCCGACAGTGGCGCCTTCACTCGTCTCGAATTCCCTACCGGAGGAAGTCGTCCAGGCCTCCAGGAAGATGTGGACACGTTTGAGACCATCCTGGCACAATGCACCGCGTTCCTCGAGAGGGCGCCTCCGCCCACAGCCGCGAAGCTAGATAAAGAAAAATCCCCGCCACCGGTCCCTCCCAGGTTGGCGAAGTCTTCGACATCCGTTTCTAAATCAAAATCGAAATCCCCATCGAAGTCTCACAGCGACGCGCCGATTCCAGCCTACAACCCGGCCTCGTATAAGCCTGGCGAAGGCTATGCAAAAGGGAGCCATAGTTCTGCCCAGGGGGGTCAGATCGTGCTCATCGACGAAGAGGATGGGAGCGTGATTGGCGAGCTGTCGGAGGGATACCAAGTCGTGGAGACTGGCATCAAGCCTGGGTCCAAGGGTAAGTGCACGTCAGCTTTGGATCTGAAAACGTGGGACATCATTTAATCAATATGCGCTCTAGACCCAGTCGAGATTACCCTACCAACGGAGGGGAATCAGCTCGCGGTCGTACCGGCGTCGGCGGAGACTCTTGAGATGGAGTTGCATCCCGCGTACAAGAATTCGTTCATCGTGTCAAAAGCGGCATATGCGTCGCGGCTCATCGTCACAACATCCAATCTGGTTTCCAACGCCATGTACAATGGATCGGACACCTTTACTAAGAGTACCAAGGCCTCGAGTAAGCCACTGACGTTCAACCCAGCAACACATGAGCGGGTGCGTCGGATCGGCAAGTTTTCTGGGGGCATGGCTGAGATGTCGGCCAAGACGGTCGGGCAGGTGTCCAAAGTTGCGCAGAACCTCGGCGCTCACCTCGCAGGCCGAGGCTACAAGGACAAGAATGGGAAGAGGGGAATCGGTCCCGACGGCGAACACATCGAATCGTTCAAGCCAGGTCTGTTGAACAAGAGCCTGATGGCCTTCTCGACAGTCGCGGATGGGATCGACCACGCAACTAGGACGCTGCTCAATTCGGCATCCTCGTCGGCCACGACAATGGTAACGCATCGATGGGGTGACGAGGCGGGCGAGCTCTCCAAGCACCTCAGTGGTAGTGCCAAGAACGTTGCCCTCGTCTACGTCGACGTAACGGGCGTGTCGCGAAAAGCGATAGTCAAAGCCGTCGGCAAGGGAATGGTGGTTGGCAAAGTCAAGATTGGCAATAACCAAACTGCCGATGTCATAGTGGGCGATAATGACGCGGTCGGCGGGTCGACGACACAGCTCATCAAGGACTCGGCCAGCGTCAGTAGTGCATCGACAAGGGCGACTAAGAGATAACCTTTTCCAGGGCCTACCTACCCTTGGCCCGAGAAAAGCAAGGCAGGGGGCTTGAATGTGAGAATTGGAACAACAAAGGGGAAGGCAGGCAGGATAGGATAAACTCAGATACACCGAGTATTTCTTTACCGACAGGCTACTACTACTCTATTGGTATGTAGGCGTTTGACTTCACGAAGTAGCTAGACTTGACCAATACAGGTCGGACACGTCCTCACGGCAGATTCAAATATAATAATTGGCAAAACATACTCGGATGCCCAGGTGCCTAGAGCTCGGAATGAACTCGTTAAGTATAAAAACAAGAATGGCATAAATCCAATGGCCCAAGACTTCAACGAGTAAACCTGAAGCACTCGTCAGCAAGGATAAGCAAGCATTTCGTGTTGCGGAATAACACGTGACTCATGCACACCCTTGAACCTAAAACGCGCTTTGGCCAAACTTAGTGCACGCTACAAGGCGCGACGGGAGTGCTAACCTACTTGAATACATTGAACTGTAGGTATTAAGCTACCTCATCAATATACCATCACCTCTTCTTGTCCTGGTATATATCAAATATACCACAAGCGTCTGCTTGTCACCATATGAATGGAGCTGCCAACGAAGACAATGCTCTAAATGACTCAGTCACGTTTCGATCACGCACAGTCTCTTCGCTGAATGAGTACTAGCGTAGATTGTCCCAGGCCAGACAATAGACAACATCTGCATCCCGAGGGACACCGAACGTCCCACCATCACAACTTCGTGTTGAAGGGTAGGCAACATATCTCGGCTCATCACCGGTCAAGCTCTCGAGGGCCCCTATTGTATTGTATAAGTTTGCGTCGAAAGGTCCGTGCGTTGCCCATCCGTCTCCGATGTGTCGGTACGAGTGTCTGGGTTCCATCGTTCTGCTGTTTCAAGACATCGGCGATACGATACGCTCTAAGAAGAGGTCGCGGGTCTTGCAAGGGTCTGAATCCCGTCTCTCCCATCATTATCATCATCATCCTCATCATCCACCGCCGCCCTCGTCCTCATTCGTGGCCGTGACTTCTGACATGAGCCCGTCTTAGAGATTCCTCGTCTTCGGTCCACTTGTCATCTTCACCATGCTCCATGAGATCTTGTTGTCATTGTCAGGACACCCGTCACCCTTACTCAGGAATGACCATTCCAATGCCGCCGCAGCGGCGCTCATATCGCCGCCGGAGAGACAGCTCCTAGCCACGGCTGGTCATCTGAGCCAACTGCACTGCCGGATCAAAGACGAGACCGGCTACATCAGTGGCCATCACCCCTCCGTTATCTGTCGTGCCGTCTCTACCGCCATCGTGACCATCCACCTGGCCGCATTCCAACGCAAGATTCTCGAAGTCGAGGACAGCATCCTCCGCAAGGATGCCGCGTTGGTCGGCGCCTACAATATCGTGCCCCTGACCGCCGTTCTTGGTCAGTTCTCCGGTTGGACTCGGCGCCTGGAATGGCTCCGGGATCTAGTCGAATTCATGACCGCCGATGAGGGCAGAGAGGATAGATTACCTTGCCAGGCCGCGCAACTCATCGATAGACTGCGGGCCGATCTGCAGACCGGCTACGCCGACGTCTCTGACACCGCCCAGAGCTTGCTCCGAGTGGCCGAAACCGCGTGGTTGAAGCAAGTTTCGGCTTGGGTTTTATACGGTCGTAGGCCGACGGTGGGCGGCTATGATTTCTTCATATGCGAAGACGAGGAAGAGGAGCATGGATATCGGATCGATTATGACCTGTTGCCATCGTTCGTGACGCCCTCTACGGCGTCATCCATGCTCTTTATCGGCGTCTCCATAAATAGAGCTCGCTCGAGGTCCAGTACGGATCTAGGGGCTAGCGGTCTTGGTCATCTCGCTTCACAGCACCTGGAACTCGCAAAGTTGTCCTCCCCTCTCAATAGCACCATGTTCACCAGGGCTATCACGACCATTCGATACACATTATCCAGGACCACCTTACAGAAACTTTTGCCATTGGCCAGGGTACTGGAGGTACTGAAGGTTCTAAGAGAATTCTTCCTCATCGGCCGTGGCGAGTTCGCCATAGCTCTCACCCAGCAAGCCGACGAGAAGATCCGTGCTCGCTGGCAACGAGCAGACAATATCGCCTACGAGAAGAGAGACACCCTAGGCACGGTTGTCATGAAGGAGGGCGAAGTCGCCGCAGTCCTGACCAGGACCTGGGCCTTCCTGAGCTCCATGCAAGGCCAACACGCAGATGAAGATGAAGCCCTCGAGCTCGCCAGGGATATGCTACGGCTGCGTGTCTCCAAGTCCACCGAGGCCGTGACACCCGCGAAGGGCTCCTCCGATCGTGCTCGCGACAGGCTTCTCGACGCCATGGTACCAACACCGTTTCGCAATCTGCTTTTCTCCGTGCCAGCCACCCTGACGATGCAGATACAATACCCCCTCGACCTATTCCTCACGCAGTCCGACCTCCAGATATACACGGCGATCAACTCCTACCTCCTCTCGATCCGACGCGCCCATCTCCGCCTGACCGACCTCTGGAAAATCACCTCCCTCCGCCGACACCACCCGCCACCCCCCAGAGCGCCCTACGGCAATACCCGAGGCGGCATCGCCAGGACGAAGCTCCTCCGCGAGCGCTGGTCGCTCCGCTCTTCCATCATGCGCAGCACGTGGAGCACCAGCAGCGCGGCCATCTTCTTCCTCGGGGAAACGGAGGCCTATCTCCAGGTCGAAGTAGTCGAGGGCCTCTGGTCCCATTTCCACGACTGGCTAACTGGGGCTGGCGGTGAGTCAGCGCGGCGGGAGCACGGCCATCCCTCGCCATCCCACGAGTCCTCGCTCGAAAGTAATCCTAATCCCGTGCAAAACCCCGCCAGCAGCGCAGAGGGCGCCGACTCCGACTCGCCCACCTCGCATCATCAGCCCGCCCACCCAAACCACGACCCCCAGACCCTCAGCACCGCCCACCGCCAATACCTGAGCGCGCTGACGCACCGCCTCCTCCTCACGCAGAGGACCTTTGCGACGCCACTGTACGAGCTCCTCGTGCAGATCGACCAGCTCGCGGCGCTCGCGGGCCGGCTGCACGCCGTCTGGGCGTCGGCGGACCTCGAGGCGGACGAGGGCGTCGTCGACGCCTTCTCGGACATCGAGGCCGAGGAGCGCGACGTGCGCGCGCAGCTGCGCGGCGTCGAGCGGCGCGTCAAGTTCGGCATCGAGGACGTCGTCGCCGCCCTGAGGGCGCTGAGCCTTGATGAGGGGTTCGCGGCTGAGATGGAGGGGGAGGAAGAGGAAGGAGAGGGCCCGGAAGATCTCGACGCGGGCGGGAACGGGGATGGAGATGGGGGTGGAGTGGGGAGGTATAGGCCTCGACGCGTCGGCGGTATCGACCGCTTGCTCATGAAACTCGACTTCGGAGGCTGGTTTGGGCCGTCTGGGAGAGATGGAGATGGAGATGCAGATGAGTCGGGACACGATGCGCGGGTGTTGTGAGATCGAGAGGTTTCCAGTTCTCGTTCTATTATTTTTTTACGAAGTTCTGATGTTCATGATAATTAATTAATACATGAAGGCCTGGAAACGGGAGAGATGACGCATGGATGAATGGATGGATGCATGGTAAGGCCACGGAATCAGATCACCTACCTGCTGACATATCTACCTGAGGCATCTCTATCTACCCATTCACTCGACGCCCTGTTGTGTCTCGTCTCGTTTAATGGATTCGATCGTCGTCGTACATTGGTATGTACGTGGGCAGCATAGCAATTAGGACGAGCGGGCGTTCGTTCGTTCGGATCATGAGACGAAGAACCTCGCATATGTAATGTTTCTATCTGGTCTCCGTCTGCCTGCCTATCTGTTTTATCTGCTCATATCATGGAAACCGATAGATAAATCTATTTGGGTTTCGCGACTAAGGTATTAAAGCGGTAGAGATGCTGAAAAGCGGAAAGACATGGAAATCATTCACAGCCAGACTACGGTAGTCGATGAATCCATCAATGCGAGACGTACAGGTTAGGCCTACCGAACTGCCCTTGGACCTTTTTTTTTTTTTTTTTGTCAACTCGGTTTCTTTGACATACTCTACTGTACTGTACTGCAATGCCTGGTAATTTTTTTCTGTGTTGTGTTGTGTTGATCTGCTCTACTCCTCTCTGCTATGTCCTGTTCCTGTTCCTATTCCTGTTCATGATCCTGATCCTGTTCTGTTCCTGTTCCGGCATGTTCTGTTCTGACCTGTTCTGTCCATTCCGTCTCTCCCCAGCCGCGGCTTCTCTCTCTCTCTATCCGTCGCTGAAATACCATAGTACCCAATTCATGAGAAGAAGGCCGAGATAAATAATAATTTGGGGAAGAAGAAAAGAATATTAAAAATAAAAATTTGGGTGACAAACTGAGATGAACCGCTTCATTTACACGTACGTGACTATCCCGGTCAAACGAACGAGAAACGAGTTCGTGGAAGAGACAGAGACGGGGGAGGGATTAGAGGAACCAAACCAAGAAACCCAAAAACGCACGATTTTTATCCCAATCTTTGAGCGTACCCAGATCCCGATGCTGAACGCCGTCTGATGCAGTAACCGCCGAGTAGAATGAGAATGTGGAGGAAGAAAAGAGACAAAGAAAACGAGAACGAGCGTGGGGACCTCGCAGGTAGGTAAGGTAGATAGGTAGGAAGATTGTTGGGTGGTGGTACAAGATGCGAAAGATGTCGAGACGCGAGGGCGAGTGAGCCCTTTTTTTAGTGTTCTACAACCCAGCTGAAAAAAAAGATGAAAGAGATCTGAATGATCAAATATGCGCCGATGAGAATGATGATGATGATGATGCTGCTGCTGATGGAAATGTAGCGCGCAGACGGGCTCTGAAACCAACCCGATTGAACGAGACGAACCAAGGAGATGTCTCAATCGTGCGTGAGGACGCGTGAGCTTCGTGGCATTAAAAAGTGGTATATGTATAAAAACAAGTCTTGGAAAAAGAAGCGAATATCAGGGGAAATATGCTGTTCATCATCATCAATCCGACGAAGCGTGGATGTGAAACGTAAATGTGCGCATGGGCCCGAGGTCCATTCCTCTCGTAAGCGGCAGCCTCGGCCAGTGTTGCCGATAGGTTGCTTACGAAGGGAGGACTGCGGAGATGCCCAGTGTGGCGAAATAGTGGATGCAGTCAGTGCCCAACGATGCAATCGTTTTTTTATGTATTCCTTTTTTTCTTCTCTCGTCTTCGCAAACGCCGGGCCCGAGACTGTAGGTGGCAATGCAATGCAATGTAACACAAGGAGACGCAGGCTGTGTTCGGCTGCGACGATGCAAAGAAAAAAAAAAGGGGAAAAAGGGAGACGTAGTCTGGGTCTAGTCTGGGTCTAGTCTAGGCTGAAGCCTTCTTTCTGTCGTTGAATGTTGACTGGCTTATCCCACTGAAGGTGCTGCCTAATAGGTAGCCATTGCCTTCTGGGGGCGAAGAGGGCTCTGGGGACGCTGGTGACCGTGCTCTGAGAATCGGCGGTGAAGTAGATGATGTACGAAGGACCGCGGCTTCGTGAACTCGACGTCCGGGAGGCTGAAGCGACGGGCGCGGTTTTTGGCGGGTTGCCAGCGCGACTTAATGCGATCGTCAACGAGGGCCACGAGGCCAGTTGAGACGACGACACTGTAGAGCAGTTAGAGACAGAGCGCTGGTCCTGTAGTGGCTGGCCACTATGGGAATATCATATAAGGTGATGGTGTATTCGGTGCGTTCTTAGATCTTTAGAAAAGACGGAAGGTGATGGGTGTACTTACTCTGCAACATCTGTCTGCGCATCAATCAGACTCTGGTCACTTATCCACATGCTATATGGAGGAATCCATCCACCTGCCTCCTCGTCAATGGCGACTTGATTTGGTGATCGAGTCTCGGGGACTATGTGGGCGACAGGCGTATTGTCGCCGTCACGGAATAAGTGAAAGGAGATTGTTTCCGTCAACTTGTCCGTGATGCGCCTCCAGGTGTATTTGTGCTCCCACCACTCGAACTCGTACTTCTTGGTTTTGTGTCCACGGCGCTGAACGTCTACTCTTGCGTAATTTGAGAACTCCAGCTTGATGGTGTTCGTAGGAACAGGGCGCGTCTTTGGCTTATGTTCATGTAGAAAAGAGTGATCGAAGGGGTTTGAGATTTCGTCATCAGCAACCGTCGTTGAGTCGCTTGTACCCGGCCGACTTTTAGCAGAGAACAGCGACCCATAAGTGGGCGAGCGGCGTAGGGCCGGCCGGCATGTGAGAGTTTTTACGGCCGTCGAAACCGACTTTGGCAATTTCGCGTGCCGGATTTCAGCTCGATCCACGTATTTGCGCTTCGAGTTGCAGACCTCACGACCAGAGTCTCGACAATACCGCCGAAGCGAGAATTCACGCCTGTTCAGATCGCGCATCCGTAGATGAAAAAGTTGATATGTCTTCCTCCGACGTCCAAATACGGTTGTGTCCACGCGTAGGTTCATGTTGCCATCAGGAGTCAAGTCGTCATGGCGAATGATGAGCTTGTTCATGGATGGGAAGAGAGCGGCAAAGTCTTCGGGCGTAGAAGGCCTAACGCTGGCATCTTCGATCTCATGCTGATATACGGGTAATGTGGGAATCTTGGGATATTCAACGTCATCATCATCAAAATCTGACTCTTCCTCTTCTTCGTACGATGCTCGCGATGAGTACGTCTCGACGGATGAGCGGGGATACAGGCTAGTTGCCGGCGAAAGGTCCTCGCGGTAGCATGATGATTGAGTTCTCGTGGCCCGCGGTATCGAGCCTTTGGTAGATGGGGGCGAACTGTCGTACAGAGACGACGGGTTGGTGCTCCGTGAATCGTATGAATCGGAGCTCTGCCTAGTATGCCGGGTACTAGTGGTGTGACTTGAGGTGTTGGTCTCTCCCCTTCGCGCCATGATGACTACCTAGGTAGTGTGTTTGTTGAATGAGAATAATGTGCTAGCCGTACGGAAGGCAGCTCTCTGATACCGAATATCGTGAACAAGAGAGGGTTGCAGTTCCTTATATCCGTCAGGAGGTAAGGTTGACACTTTTAGAGTTCTGGGTGAGTATAATCAGGTGGGTCGTATAGATTCATGCGGATGTAATTAGATATATGAGTAGCCTCTCCTGCGACCTAGCAATGGGGTGTCCTCGATCCTCTTAAAGTAAGAGAACAGTTCCGGGGTAGTGTGCTGCTTGGCTTGGGCCGTTAGAACGAGGTTGAGAGAGGCAGCGCTCCAATGAGGGCCGTGGAATTAGGCCGAGGTGTATGTCGAGTAAGAAAATAGAAAGAAATACTTTTCTGTATAAACAGAAGCAGTGCGAGTGTCTCAATTGACGGGTCAGATCAGGTATTCACTAGATGGACTGACTGGAGCAACATGGCATGACAAGAGACGTGGACTTATAGGTAGGGTCAAGGAACGGGGGTGTGAGCTGACAACGGGCTCACTTACAAACGATACCCAATATAATACTGGGATCCACCACACAGGAGAGACAGCGGGATGGGTGCAGAGCACAGCACAACAGAGCACAGCGCAGTCAAGCACAACACATTATGGGCGATAGCCAAGGCACGGCTTGGCTAGAGAGAGCAGAGTCCAGCGGGCAGGATCGGAGACTGGAAGATACCGTATATCGTCAAGGGGGAGTGCCTGGGACCTGGCGATGAGCAAGCATGGTGTGTCATGGGCTCCGCAGGGCTCAGTCTCGGGCGAAGTCGTTGGGTGCAAATCCCAGACCACCGCGACGCTGGCGAACAACCGTGGACGTATCAGGTACCTGTGCCAGGCTCGCCAGGATCCCATCGAAGGGCACCGTCTGGGAGGACGGATACACTAGATTAGGTACTGAGTATCCTCCTTCGTCTGTATACTGAGTCTGCATAAGTAGTCTGCATACCTAAGTCTGCATAAGTCTCCATGGTCTGCATACTATATTCTGCCTACCTGGCTGCAATAGTGTAGTAGGTAATAGGTTAGTAGGAGGTGGTCTGTGGCATATTGTGTATAGATGCATGCGTGGGGGTGGACGATTGCAGGATTGATCTACGTCCTAATGCCGTATACAGTATCGTACACCATCTGCGCTGTAGCGTGGTAATGTACTAGAGAGCAGCAGACATCCGGCATGGTATCCAATACATTGCCAGCAGTGAGAAGAAGAAGACGAAGACGACAGGCGATAGGCGACAGGCGACAGGGGAGGGCGGCGAGGGCGGCTACATTGGTCAGGACCAGTCGTCGGGGCCCGTCAGCATAACAGCATGCATGTACACCAATCAAAACAGGTAATCCATCGTATGTGGTATGTGTAGAATAATCCAGTGTGGTATTGCAGGCCGAGGGTTTGGAGTGAATGGGAAATGCCGTCTTGAGCTGGTGTCTTAGATGAATGGCATGTCTTAGATGGAGCGTCTTAGACGACACCTACCAACAACCTAGGTATACCTACCTAATAGGTCACTGAGGCTGTAGATGGGATATACGATATCCCGAAGTATAGGTATAATACTGAGGCGTATTGAAGCAGGTAGGGAGATATCGAACCACCGGCTTACCATCCAGCCATGTCGCTCACACGTGGTTCAACAGCGGCATTTCACGATATGCATTCCAGATCCATCTTTCAGTGGCAGTTATGCTCGTATAAAAAATAATGTGCTTCATAAGTGTCGAGCATCCATCAAGATGCTGGCGTGGATAGATTGGACATGTAGGCGGAAGATTGTATTGAAGAGCATGTCGTGTAGACGGGAGAGACGGGAACATGTGAAGATGTGAAGGGTAGAGGAGAAAGACGAGACCCAGGAGACGAGAGCCAACACAGCACAGCGGGTGGGATAGCGCACTGAGATGGCGGGATGGTGGGATGGTGGGATGGTGGGGGAGGGGTCGAATTTGGCCAAGTATCGTGCCTACGAAGCAATCTTCCATCTAACTTGGGGAAGCTTAGGTGCGTTTACACGTATGCTAGAGCGTTTATTAGGTGGGTAGTCCCTCCCTACAGTACCTTAGATACCACTAACCACCTGCACCTATCAAGTAAGGTAGCCCAACCTAAAATTATAGCGCCAAAACAACTTATCGGGACACAGTCAGAATAAGAGCCTGGAGATAGGCTACTTGGGGTTGTGGCTAGTAGTGGTGGCGTTTGCCACTTTCGAATCTGGCCCTCTAAATCACTCCAGCTTTTCCTTTTTTGCCCCCTGCCTGCCCTTCTTCCGTCCCTCTTCTCGCAAACAATTGCAGCTGGATATTTTTCATTGCTCTCTCTCCATCTATGGAGTGCGCCGATACGTGAGAAAATAAACACTCGGCAATCCAAGAGCTCCAGCCAAGTGAAAAAAAGTTTTTCTTTCCTTCTCAAACGTTGTAACCTCGTCCAGACCAATTGGCCAACTGCAAAGCCATGTCACGTATCAACGTCGAAGTGTGTGTGTATGTCGTGTCAAGAATGTTCGCGGATGTGCCTCCTTAGCTATAATCAACCAGCTTGGCTTTCCTACTCCATCCTGCTGAACTAGGTTCTCGCCATACCCAGACTGCTTTGCTAAATCGTCGCCATGGCGGCCAGCATTGTCGTCCAGGATGGCCGGGTCGGAATGGCCAGAATGGTCAGTCAGTTCAGTCGATTCGATGGAAAAGACTCCCGAGACCCGCCAATCGAACGCACATATTTGCAATGGCACGGCATAGAACCCGAACCAAGCCTATGATACCCTCGCTGTCGCTTATCGCTTTTGCAAGTGTAAACTGATTAGACGATGCGAACCTGCGATGCGATGGGCAAGAAGCGGGCATGTGTCGCCGCATCGGATGTAACCTTTTCGTCGAGTAAGCGTTCGCATATCCTGGCGGCAGATACTACCTCGGCGTTGCCCTCACTCTCTGCCTCCTGCTCCCTCTTCTATCAAGCAAGGGACCCTGATGCGGAACTCGATCAGTGGGAATAGCAGTTGCATCGAACACTGAGAAGGTTTGACACAACGGCCCCAATATTGGCGCTCATTCTCGTTGCTGTAAATCACCGGAACATCTATAGAGCATATACGCCGTCAACCAAGTCACTATGAGAACCACAGGTCGATTCCCTGGGTACTGCTCAGTCGTATCTCTGGAGCTAGTGCGCCATGGAGGTTCACGATCCTTCCCCAAACTGAGCGATGGTAGGGCGGTTCAATGACCCTACATATTTCTGCGAACATGCATTTTACACTTTGCGTCCGGGGAGTAGAATTGATTAGTCGAAGCAGCTTTGTCCCTTTCTGCGCTCCTGCATGTTGCCATTTCGAGGTGGTGGTGTGGCATGCGTTCATTCGTTGGTGAGTTGGGGCCCGACCTCCACGTCAAATGCCATCATCTTGCTAGGCGTCCCGAGGGTACTCAGGCACGTGGTTCAGGCGCCCCGTGGAGTACGAAGCGCCTCCCCTGTTCCCTGCTGCTGAGGCTGTCCTCAGACGGCGCAATGGTTGGCTGCCAGGTGTTGTGCTTCTCTATCATGGAATTACTCGGATAGGTAAGTAGGCCCGGTTTGCTCACTCTGCCTCCTCGGCGCAGCGAGCAACCTCTCTGACACCGAGAAAACCAGCTTGGGCCTCATGGCTCCCAGTACCTTGTAAGGCCCATCAAGCCCAATGACAATACACTTACTACTCTTGCCGGAGGACGGCACTATCCTGCGACTGTTCTCAGCACCCTCAAACCCGAACTGCTGTGGTGGTTTTATGATCGATTTTGCAGTCGACGAGCACATTCTGAATACTCGCTGCCCAAATGATCGAACGCGGCACATTTTCAAATACGTAATTAGCAAACAACCATGCGACGCAATGAATGAAGAACGCTCAGAACACGTCGTTCTGACAGTTCGGAACAGGCAAGGGATCGTTCCCATGTTTTAGTGACATACGTCCCATGTCCTGGCGAAGTATGTACCCCACAATGCGAGATACCGAAACCGGTATATCGCGTAAAATGGATCACGGGTGCTCCTATTTGACCGGTGACAAGGAGCCGCCGGTGCAGTCAAGTGGCTCGCGAATATCATATCTTCCTAATACGGCTCTCTCAAGAGAACTTTTGAGTAACCGTCGAGCGAGTGGAGACTCTGCGACTGTAGTCTTGCTTCCGAGCTGGCTACTCTATGTGGATTCAGGAGCAGGCGCAACGATGTCCGATTGCTCCCGATAACTTTGCTTATCACGCTGTCGCCGGTCTCAGGGTCATGCCGTCCGGCCATTATCCAATTCCCACAATCGTCACCGTAAAGGTCCGTCGTGTCGGATTGGTGCAGCGAAGCGGTCCGTTCTCATATCGTTGATCACGAGCCCTTTATTGCCTGCCAGCCGCTAGCTGCAAGATATCCTAAGGTGGTTTTGGTTGTACGTGAGGCCGTTTCGTTTGGTCCCTGAGGTGAGGATTTGCGAAGATCGGCGTGCAAGACCGCCCGGTCCTATTACACAAGCGATCATGAAACGCACCAGCATCGCGCACGTACTGACAACGCGGATCTCGGTCAATAAGTAAGCTGAGAAAAGGTTGTCCATACCTACTCCTTGCCACCCAGTGCCGCCCTTAAGTGCATGGCTTTATCCTTCACTAATTGGACCATGGGAGAGCCGCGACAGCGCGCCTCGTGACTGTTGTCTCGAACTGGATCATTTCGAAAGTCAGGACAGGCGCCAGTCCAGCTAAAGGTGTACATGACTCTAGTAAATCAAATGTCTAGAGTTGTTGTTTGTTCGCCATTCGCTCGGTTTCGGGGAGGCACCCCGTCTCTTTACCTCATTACATAACCTTCCCCGTTGTAAAGTGTGACGCGTCCGCAATATGATGCGCTCAGACATCTCGTCAGGCACCTACGTCAGTAGAAGATGTAACAGAATCGCTTGAAAATTTACATTTCCCGCATAGTACACGCCAGCAGGACTGCGTTGTTGCTGTCGTTCTCTGGATAATTAGGACATACTTCCTGACAACGGTACCACGTTGCATTGAACTAGTTTGGGTCAAATTCAAGCTTTCATCAAGACAGGTTAGTTGTCTCGGATTGTAACACGTAAGCATACCTACTCAAGCCGGAATATATTGTATTTCAGGTGGATAACTACCTCTTAGTCTAAATCACCGAGATACGTTCAACGGTAGCACTCGCCCTTGGATAGAGCGGACACTCCACTTACCACGTCAACCGCGATCGCACGCCAGCCTGGACAAAAATAGCTGGCAAGCGTCCCCCGTATGACAAGTACTATTGAACTTACCGTGCGATTATTCAGCAGCACCGAACACATTGTTGTCGTCGCTAGTCGGGAAATAGCTCCGCGTCCTAGTGAGAGAAATGGGTGATCGATGCGTCTTCGTTCCTTGTTTTGAATATGGCTTGGATGTAAGTCGAACGATGTCTTAACAGCTAGCACTCTATACTTGCGACGCATTAATCTGATCGTGAACTTAGGACAAGATACGACAGAGTCGTCGCGTCTAAAAAAAAAAAAAAAAAAAAAAAGTCGGGGGATAGTTGGTTTCGTCTGCGCTGGCTCCCGAGGCGAAGAGGCGATCCTCACCTGTCGTAAGATCTACGGAAAATTCAAGCTAAGACGTTGTGATGTACATACAATATTATGTGGCTGGTCGATGTGGTGTTAGAAACACACTCTCTATTTTCACCTCCTGGACTGCTTTGATAACTAACTATTATCGAGAGTCAAATTACCTTGGTCATGACTAATAATACTTCACTAGTTTCTTTTCTTTCCTTTTTTCTTATGTTTCAGTAAGAAGGTATCCCGGCTCCTATCTTGTATACTCACCGCTATGCGTTTAGAAATATTACGCCTTGAAGATGTGCTCGATAAAACACACTCTCTGGCTTCCCCTTATCTAGCTCTGCATAAATTAACGCAGACTTTTACGATTTCAGTTGATTACCCTTACACCAACGGCAATAAAAGTGGATATCTGGGAATGTCTGTTCTATTTGATCCAATACTCTGCTTAATGCCTGAAAGATCTAACTGGTTTCTAGTTTCCAGTTATTAGAGCATAATGTAGTGAGGAGCTCACTTCCCCTATAATTAATCAATACAACTGTTGTAGAACCCGAACACGGCTAACCGGCAAACGATTCCCTTCTAGGCGAAACACGAGAGACGCTATTATCGTGATGCCGTTCCGATTCCCTCACCGCTCGCCATGCCGATCGACTGGGACCGCTCGTCACCTCCCATGTTTCGCCGCTAGATTATTCCATACAGACGGCCGCGGCCGCGGCCACGGCGCTAGCCCCGTGAAACAACAGAGCACGTGTCGGGCGGTGTGTGTCCAATGTTAACGCGACTGCGACAGTTGATTATGCAACTGTCGTTATTCATGCTCTGCAGCTATCAATCACGTCAGGCACGGTCTGTCGTGCTGTGCTAGGAGCGGTGTTTCCCGGGGATAGGTTAGCTACGGACCTCTCACTCACGTTTGCCGGGAAGGCGGGGGAGGTGGTAGGGAATGGGAGAATCCATCACATGGTGAAAAGGCGGGTGGATGGTGTGTCAGTCATGGCGTGCCGATCCTGTTGTGTCCTGTCTGTCTTCGTCTTCGGAGAGATGATTTGTCGAGCTGAGCACAGCAGCATGATGGATGCAGCGCGGGCTTGGGGACGCATGTTGCTGCTGCTGCTGTGGCACCTCGGAGGAAATGAGGAACTGACGTCAGGTTGTGGTATGCGGCTATGGCCGGCCGGGCGTATAAATATGCGCGTGGTCACGCGGATGGTATGTATGCATGTGTATCAATGCGAATAGGAGGAATGGAATTGTCAAGGGGCTTATGTCGTGGACGTGAGAAGGATAATTAGTGACTATGATATCGTGCTGCGAGGCTGCAAAGGAGAAGGTGAGGACTAGGATTATAGTAGATAAAGCCTGCATGTGTTTTCATTGACTACCTGGTCATAGATGTCTAATAATACTTTCTTATTGCGACTAGATCACTGTTATAATATATTTTGAGAGATCGGGCATAACTAAATATCTGAGTAGCCATCTGAACTCTGGAAAGGGTAGCAAAACTAGCACACTGCCCCTTGCGTAAGTAAGGGCTATAACACATCATAATGCCATCTATAGGAGAGTGTCCAAGTCGTTACGGTATCAAAGACTACGACGCTCGTCCTAAAACCACAGACTTCTGACCGAGCTGTATAAGTTTCCGAAGAAAACTAAAGACTAATTAGTAGATAGAAACTCTTCCCCTGTATAATAACAGGGATTCCATTCTGAAGTAAAGAACTGTTTCAAATTATCCACTGTGGTAAAAAGGCACTTTCAGTATTAAGATCGGCTGCATAGTGCGATAGAAGCCAAATGATGTGTTCTCCTTTCTTCTCAATAACGAAATTTAGTACTGTTCTAAATTTCGGATGGCAAGGGTTCGAATCAAATCTACTCCTTAAGAGCAGCTCAACAACTTCTTCGTGTTTCCGACATATTGCCGAAAATAGGGGGTTCAGAAATATATAGCATTTTTACTCGGGTCTGATCTTCTAGACAATTTTATTATTAAATGTTATATGATGGACTTGTCCATGTTAAATCAGGCAGGAAGTGGATTATTTTGAAACGGTTCTCACATTCTGATCTGGAACCAAAACCCCATTGAGTATACACAAGTCAGCTCTAAGCTACATCAATAACCGTTCAATGCATAGCTACCAACGCGTCCCAAATCTTACAATCCGTCTCGCTGCTGTCCGGTCCTCGCCCCTCATTGAATGGCCCAGATTGATCGTCTATGCCGTCGTATAGAGCTTCGCCATCTTCAAAGTTGGCACATCTGGTCGGCTCCAGGTCAACTTCGAGACAGTACGTAACCGGATCTTGCGAGCTTATTCCAACCGTGACGTCGATACCTTGTTCTTTCGCTCGTCGCTCTATGTCCTCCCGATAGAAGGCATTGCCTGATTTCGTAGCAGCGAGCCAGACATGGCAGTGTGGAATTGGCTGGAGGGCCTTGTACACGTCTTCGTAGTCGCAGAAAATGGCCCCAACCGCAGCTTGTTCTCTCATAGCCGGGACCTTGTCCACGAGCATTTGGAGCATGTTGCGATCAGGGCGAAGCGGCCACCAGATAAGGTAGGGTTGGGGCGCATCGCGCGGCCATCCGTCATAATAGAACTCGCGCGGGTCATTCAACATGATACGGCGTGCTGAGATTGCCATGCTAATCTTCCGGCGGTCAGCCTCATCAGCAGCCTGGACTCGGGGCGTGCTGCGAGCAATCTCGTCTGCCCACCAGCGCGCATACGTGGTGTGGTGGTAGATGCCGCGAATAACACATGTGAGTTCCGGCTTCTCCATCGCCCTTGCGCGGGTCGTGAGCCGGGAGTAGCGGTCAATGTTGCCTTCGAATGCAGCCATCTCAGTAAGAAGCCTTTTCTTAACTGTAGGCAAGTCCTGCGGGAGCGGCTCGTGGAGGAGCCTGACCTCCTCGGCTGTTAGGTGCACGTTGTCATGATCATAAGGAACCCGCTCAATATTAGCATGCATGTCTTCTTCGATGCAAGGGAGCCGGCGATCGGGTATTTCAGGGGCGCCGGCGCGATATTTTAATCGCCAGCGTACCTCGGTATCTCCGTTTAGAAAGGCTGGGCAAGGAGGGTTCTTTGTCTCGATACTGAGCGTGTAATCGTCCATGACAGCGTAGCGGCACGGGCTGCTCATGATGGACTCGTAAATGCGACGGCCTCCGTCTATGCCACTCTCACGCGCCTCTTCTGCAATAGATACGTCTGGCAGCAGATTCAATTCCTCGTATAATTTCTCGTAGCCCGAAGCTGCCGCGGCTCTGCCCACGGCATATCGCATTTGCGGATAACGCTGAGCCAGTTTGCGATATGTGTCTTCGGCGGCTAGGTCGGGATGCCAGATGCAGTACGGCATCTGGTCCTGCGCCATGTTTTCTGGGACCTGGTTGCTCATGATCATACGAGCATTGCGGGCGCGTGCGAAACGAGCACTTCCACTGGCAAGATTGATGACCTCGCGACTAACAGCAAAGTTGTAATGGAGACGGATACCCCGAACGAGCGAGGCTTGCACAGTCTCTTCGGTGAGATCGGATGGAACGTACTGACCGCGAATTGCGGCACAGCAGTCAGTTTCGATGGTTCGAGCACGGTTTTCCATGCTTCTTCTCAGCTAAACGCAAGGCAGCTAAGACGCTGGGGTGAGCCGATCGAGCAGGTCATAATATTACCGTATTGTATTTCCGACAACTTGATGCCGAATATGAGTTTGATCCGGGTATCGGTGGATTAAAAGAAAGTGTGTGTTGGGGTTGAAGATGTTGTGCTGGAGAAGACACTGTACCCGCATAGGGACGGAAAATCCGGGTGTTTAATACAGCAGCACACGTGACACAGTGTTTCGGTGGTCTTGACTCTCACACAAGTTCTTTATCACGCATTTTTACGGTGATAGACTGACTGGTCTGGCCTTGGCCGTTTTCCTGTTCCGCCTTTAGGAATAGTCACGGGATTATGTATATGAGTACGAAAAAAACTGCGTTGGGCTATAGCCGACAGCTACGGCTTGACTCAAAACGATTTCGAATGGATGCATCTCAAATTGTGTCAATAACGACGAGCCCCCCTCAAGCTTCATGTCTGTTGGCTACTTCCAGTGATACAATGGTGACCGGTCCTGTCTACGGATGGACGCGAGCCAGATACAGGAGGAGTTTGAAGCGCTGACACATGTACACTTTGCCTTCGCTGGGTTGACGGACGACCTTGACGTGAATATAGCACCCCATGCTAAGGGCTAGCTAGAGAGATTTGAGTCGCTGAGCACCCCCTGTAAGAAGGCTCTCTCCTTTGGGGGTTAGGCTGAGTCAACTGACGCAGCCATATTCCGGCGATATCGCGATGCCGGTAAACCTCCGAATCGCGCACTTGTAGTTGATAATATTGTGGCCTTTCTCGGGGCGCATGAAGTATTTGACAGGGTCGATTTCGACGGGGAATATGCAGGGGCAATTGATCAGGGGATTCCGGCTGGTGACCCCCAGCACGGCGTAAACTTCCTTCATTTCCTAACCCTGTTATGGGAGAAGCTTGATAGTAGCAAGTCGCTCTCTGTCGCATTGCCGGATTATTTTTGGTACCTCAAGCCCTTCCCTGTTGCTGGTATGTGCGAGGTGGTCGACTACTTCATCTATCTAACCCATGACCTTCACGGTCAGTGGGGTATGTTCGCTCAGCTAATTCCCCTATATATTTGAATCAAAATGCAGCTGAAGTACCACGCTGAAGTGAACGATCCGAGTGTCAAGACTATGGTAACAAGTTTGCCAATCCTGGCTGTCTCACGGGCAAGTGTCTGCGGTCTCACATCAACCACACGGAGACGGAAAATGCGCTCAGCATGCTCACAAAGGCGGGAGTCCCGGCCAAGCAGATTATCTTCGGAGTTCCAACTTACGGCAGAAGCTTTCGTATGGCTGACAAGTCGTGCACTGGCCCAAATTGCCTGTTCACGGGCGCCTACGCCGTTTCCGATGCCGAGCCTGGACCCTGTACCCAGATAAGTGGCTATAGTGAGTGAATGACCCGCACGACTTACTCAGCGTATTGCTATCATTCTTATTCCAGACTACTAATTTCTAGTCTCCAACGCAGAGCTGAATGAGATATTCCAATATGCAGAGGCGGGTGAGCCGATGTTCGCCGCTAAGAGATGGCGCGATGAAGAAACAGACTCGGACATCATGACATATGGTACGCAGGGCAATGGTATGACTGACTGGGCGGCGTGCATGAGCGACAAGACAAAACGAGACCGTACAGCTAAGATCAAGGGGTTAAACTGTGGCGGAGCTACTGATTAGGCGGTCGGCCTTGCAAACTGGTTCGAAGGGCCCTCAGATGTTGAGGGAGGATGGGGGCTCGAAGCCGACAACCTTGAATGTGACTCAGGATCCTGGCCATCAACGCTTGAGAATCCCGAGAGCAACACCGACAGCGCTCCTGCCCAGTGCCGTGGCAAGGCCTTGATGAGAATCCTCCTCAAGGAGTCGGTCGTATCCGTTGACGAGTATAGGAGGTATCCAAGAACTACGGTGACAAGGTGAGTGTGACTACCTTATTGACTACGATCAAGCATTGCCCCTTTACAATCCCTATTGTCAGTAAGAGAAGCTTATCTGTTCCGATCGCAGTTCAAATGATACGCGGACTGCGCCAAAGACTCTGGAAGTAATCGGATGGAGGCGTTCCTGGCGCTAAGACGCGGGACAGGCCTTAAATTCATGGACTACAGATGGGAGACGCGATACAACCACGGCGAGGTTCCATCTACAGAGTCAGAGCTGACAGAAATGGCACCAAATCCGGGCTACTGCGTCGTCGAATTCACGATGCGTGACGAAGAGAGGTTGTACGAAGCCCTGCTTCGCGCGACAGGCGTCGAAAAGACTGGCTCACGTGGAGAGAAGAGAACACCGTCGTACACCCTTGCACCTCTATGTCATAGGCCGGGAGCGTGCCCGGACGAAGGCGCTTGCTCACAAAACTTCTATATGCGGAAGAATTGGCCTCGGCAGATCGATGATAAGAGTAAGATCGAAGATTGTCGACGAGGCCATCCCGTCTGTGGAGGACTCAATCGCCATCGCACTAGGGACTTACGCGGCGATGCGAACAGATACCTGCGACGCAGACGAGGGCGACATATTCACTGCATTAAGCCTACCGCTGTTCATGCTGCAGGACGCTTCAACTATCTAACTCTCCAAAGCTTAGTAATCAATCTTCCAAGTGGCTGGTGGGATCGCTTTGCTTCGGTATTGCAGCTGTCACACGGCCAAAACTGCTATGACGTGAACTAACAACTGAAGGCATATGGGCATATACATAGTAACTACGACTAATTGAATATCACGCTCATATATAAGGGATTGAGATGCCAGAATATTCCTGCAAATGATTGAAGTCAACAGATCGAATCAACGGATAGATGGGCCCTCGATTACACGATAGTGGGATCTTATTCCAGCCTTATCATCAACACTTAAAACAGCTTTGATCTAAAAATCCAACGTCTGACAGCAGAGTTACTGGGCTTCATGAATAAGGGTAAAGTGACAACTGCACTGCGAATGCGTATGAAATGTAATACAATATAATAATTCTTGTAAGTAAGCCCGTTATTAAGCATCGGCTGATATCTGCTAATGTCGGTCCGTCACTGTGTACCAGTATAATCAAAGACTCCTTTGCAGACTTGTACGACTAATGAGAATCCGGGCTGAATATTTGACGGTCTGTAAGACAACGATAATATTGTTGTGATATACGAGTTTAACCTACTTTAACCTTCACTGTGTACATCATCGAATACAACTACATGGTCATTCGGATCCGTCACTGCAACAGCAGGACATGAGTAGTTTGAGAGCTTGATTATCCACGAAGAACTGTAACAAGCCGTCTATAGTCCCACTGATCACTAATCTCGTTACACTGACGATTCCGTGGTAAATTTGACCCTTTAGGCAAAGAAGTACTGCCTGAAGGTTGGTTGTTCGATGAGAAATTGGTGATGATAAAAAGTCCATGCTGGATGATTTACATGATATAATGACACTATAAAAACTCTGATTGGCATATTATATCATCGTCCCTGCCCATTGTTCCAGCCCGCATCCGCTAGAAAAAAATGTTAGAATAAGAAGTAAGCCGTTTAGTCTCAAGTGAAGAACAGTTACCTTGGCTCTACTGCAACTCATATATATGGGTCCAGGTTTCAGTGGTACGGGACCCGAAGAGGAACATGCGTCCATTGTGGGCAGTTCCAGTCCTTTGTATGTATCTACCGTCATAAACCTCGGGAGTTGCGACTCTGAGACTAAGTGGTGGCTCGCTATAGGGTAGTATGCCGTTGTCAGACCTCTGCTGTCTTCTGATAGGGTAAATATAGGTTAGCCAGTCTCCGACAAAGAAACGCTTCATCTGTGCAACCGACCTCGAATGTTTTCGATGGACATATCTGGCGAACTTTATTAGAATAGCTATAGCGGGTGGGAGAGCGAGGACGGTCGCAACGACGGGGATGATGATTTGAGATGGAAGAGACATCTGAACGAGTAGATAGGCGGACTTGGGTCGGATATGTGAGCTGGCTACAAGAACAATTAGGATTGATGAGAGCTTCGTTGCGTGTACTCCGGTCCTCCTTCGGCTTATGATGGGAAAGAGGTTGAAACTTTAGAGATCATCTTTTGGTGTCGGATGGTTTAGTGCTGGGACGAAACGTCTTGGGACTGCCACTTCCATAGCCACCTTCACAGCTTACATCCGTTCGAGAACCTCTCCATGGTCCAGGGATAAATGGTTTAGTGACGGGATAAATCGTTAAGTTACGTAGTATTCTACTTTCGGTACTTGCCAATTAAAACAGAGTACCACCCTGCCAAGATCCACTATGCCAAGACGGCCACGCAGGTTAGTAGTGCTTCTTACATGTAGGTACATAATTTACCTTTCCGGCACGAGCCAATGAATGAGAGAGTCTAGAGATGTGACAAGCTGATGATTGGGGTCACCCTGTCCAGGCGATGATTTCCGTGCACAACAAAATCGCTCCCCAATCAGACAACGCATCACCTGCTTACACATGGTGTGGCCTTTGCTCCGCGTCTTTCAGAATTGCATTTAAACTGCGCTTCATTCCCATCCATCAAGATATGGCCATCCCCCAAACTTTCTTCCAACGCAGCTCTCCTCCCTGAGTGTTTACTTGGACACGACAGCTTTGACTGCACGACAATATCCTGAGCAACTCAAGTCTTCTCATTTATCTTTATTCTTTCGGGACCCGGCCTCGAATTTCTTCAGTTTCCTCAGCCTTCGAAATCCCCTGAACCCAGTGTTTCCCAGTGTTCAAACCACATATCATGCCTCCAGATCAGATTATTGCCCGCCCAAGGACCATGTCTAAAAGGGACTGGGACGAATACAAGGATCGGATTAAACTCTGGTATATCACCCAAAAAATGAAGCAGCAAGATGTGATTGGCAAGCTGGGGGACCTAGGGTTCGTTGTTGAGTACGTTCTTCGATCTGAAATTTTCTTGTATATCCTCTAACGGAGCCCCTAGAAGAACTCAATTGGCGTACCAGGTAAAAAAATGGGGATGGAGAAAGAACTTGACCAGCGCTACTGCGATCTATCTGAATAACGAGCTTGAACAAAGAAAACAAGCGGGCAAGCAAACGACGACAGTGATAGCCTCTGGGAATATCCTGTCAGACCAAAAGATTAAACGGGCTCTGCGCAGGCATGTGCGGCCCAAGTGGAAACCTGGTATGTGATATACAATTAGTTGTCGGAGTCTCAGAGATGTGTTGTCAAATCGCGAAGTGGAGATGTTTTTGATCTAATCTATTGTTTATAGATTCTGTGCCAAACTCTCCTGGGACTGGCGGGCAGTTGATCGTTTGCACCCCACCAGAAGTGCCAGCGGAGGGGCTTTGGAGAGGATGGCCTCATACACCACACCCTCTGCCTTTCATCAAGTTCAGCATGCTTGCTCAGACCTCGAACACCCCTCTGAGATTTTCGGTTCCAGCAGGGTCTCTGCATTGGAATACGAACACAGAGGCACTTTCTCAATTTTTTCATCTTAATGCTCTCGATATACCGTCCACATTGGACAGATTTGTTCCAGAAGCTTTCGAGGGGGATAACATGCGCCTAGCAGCATCCTTGGGTCATATTCGGGAGCCCATGGACATCGGAGTCTTCAAACTAATTATATTTGAGCTTTCCAACAACTCCACACATTGGGCCTACTCTCGGCAGATGGATCTAGTGATGGGACTATGGAATAGTCTCGGCCACGCAAAACTGACCCTCTTGAATACTCTCTACCAACTCGCACCGAAGGAGCCAAGCATTCTGGCGGCTTTGGGTGCAATGTTCATGGGCGGATGTTCAATTGGATCCGAGGATCTTGTCCGTACGATGATTGAGTATGACCCAACGAAATATAACGAGAGACATGCTTGGATCACGCCCGACCACATAGCCAAAGCCCTTGAGATGGCCATTAAATCAAAGAATCTGGACCTCGCAGATCGACTTTTGTCAAAAGCAAGCCGTGGTCTTATGCAAGAAGCCATTATTAACGTGCGGGAACTTCAGCCTGTGCTAGATAGGCTGTTCTCCGAGAAGAGTCTGTTTGCGATGATAATGATCAAAAAGTTCTTGACGTCTAAAATATGGTTCCGCGGAGACAAGCTGCTACATGCAATCACAGCAAGCAATGCTGAACTTCTCAAATTGCTAGTGGATAACAACACAAATCTCGATTATAAAGCCAATTCTTTTTTCCGCCCTTGCAGTGGTTCCATCCCTGGACAGATCACTGTAGACGGTCTAGATGCGACCGCTGCAGCGGTGACTTGTTCCTGCCGCAACTGCGAAGCTCACTACTCTGATACACTCCGCCCGAACATGATTCTTAAAACTCACTGCCAGGACTGTGAGACGCAAGCGAAGGAGATGCTGAAATTAGTGCATGGCCTAAGAGGTAACGCACCAGAGGTGTCTCTAGGCCTCTTAATCATAGCAGCTGCTCGAGGCTTCAATGATATCATTTGCACATTTGCACGAAGTCCCAAGGCTCTGAACAAGGCAAATGAATCTGGTTTCTGGCCATTATTTGCTGCCGTAACGTGTGGCCGTCTGGATACATGCCGCATATTACTTCAAAGGGGTGCACGCCCAGATTATCGCCCTCCAGCCCCACTCTATAATGTCCACCAGTTCCCCCCTCTACATCAAGCTGCTTTCTTGAATCATGTGGATATTGCACGAGAGCTTTTGAAATATGGTGCCCAAATGGAACACAGATGTGCCAGCGACCGAAAAGGAAGAAAAGGGGAGACGTCTTTGGGGGAGAGTCATCTAACGCCACTCGAAGTAGCAATCCTGCGCAAATGCAAAGAGGCATTTGAGTTCTTGATCGAACAAGGTGCCAAGCTAATCACTGAGGATTCTAATCTTTTGGTCCTGAATTGGGAGCACAAAAGTGCAGATGGGAGAACCATTCGGAAGGAAAAACTCAGTATTGTCACAGTATCTCTACTAACAGCATCCTGCACTGGAAGCATAGCACTCTTGGAAGTTCTACGCACAAGCGTACATCGGAATGCTTTGGACAAAGCATGGTCTGAAGCAATTGGAACAGCCATTGAATGTTCCGAATATCCGATGGTGTTCTTTCTAATGGTTCAACTTGAAATTGCACAGGAGAGCTGGTACAACGCTTGGCCAATAATCCTCCAAGCAGTGGCCTATTGTCCTAACAAAGATATCACAAGTCTTGTTTGTCAAACAAGCATTGGCTTAGGTATTCCGAATCGCTGGTTCGCATATGCAGCTGGAGCCTTCCCAACCGAAACCATTTTGCACCATTTCCCGCACCTATCAGATCCTGGTCTCATGCAGCGGAATACACTGGAAGGAAAAAGTAGCCTGGAAATGGCCATTTTAAACCCTAACCCCGGTGTTGCACATCTTTTTCTCCAACAGTTCCCTGGTGAATACGATTCGGGCGCATTGTGTACAAGTGTTCTAAGAGCCGCTAAACTATGCGATCATGAGCCAGTTTGGATATTGATAAAACGGCGCAATTCAGCAGCAAAACACACAGACCCGGTATTGGAGAACACTGCGATAGGTCTGGCAGGCTATTTCAAGCTCTTCGATATCTTTACGTCCCTTCTGGAGCGTCCTTATCCTGGCGACTTATCCGTAGTCCCAGGCTACCCGAATAATTCTAAACAATATAGAGAGAAAAATGATGGCTGCGTTGTAAATCCATTCACCCAAACTTACGTACAGACTTGGACACAATGGCGCACACTTACTCCTTCACCACTGGGGTCGCTGCTTAACTTTGTCGAGCTAATTCCTGAAGGTGGCGATCGCGAATCGATCATCTCGCTGATGATCGCAAAGGGCTACCGATTTGACAAACTGCAGCTATGGATGGAAGTTGCTCTAAAGTCCTCGGGCCAGTTGTTAAATTCTCTTATGGAGAGTTACGAAGATGTAAACACATGGAGACCCGACGACTGGGAGATCAAAAAGGACAACTCCACTACGATATTCGGGTGCCATACCGCATTACAGAGATCCATTACCGCCGGAAGACTCGATATAGCACGTCTTTTGATAAACAAAGGTGCCGATGTCAATCAAAGGAAAGCAAAAGGGAGTGCAGAGGAGAAGATTCCAAGATGCGACTCATGCCTACAAATCGCGGTCAGGGATCTCGACGGTGCCAAACAAGAGGAAGCAGTGAGCCTGTTATTAGGCGAGGGGGCAGATTTGCATGCACCTGCGCCCTGGGAATTCGGTGCGACTGCGCTTCAATATGCAGCTTTGCAGGGTAACTTCCGATTAGTCCGTCGTTTTATTGACATGGGCGCTAATATCAACGAGCCGAGGGGCTTATTGGAGGGGCGAACCTGTCTTGAGGGGGCTGCCGAACACGGCAGACTCGATATGGTTCAATATCTTCTTAACACTGGCGCAAACACGGAAGGAACTGGGAGATTGCAATATATCTACGCTACTCTGTTGGCGGAAGGAGAAGGGCACCGAGTAGTGGCAAGTCTTCTGCGAAGACACAGGCCGTGGGATGCTACAGACGAGGCCTTATACGAAGAATTGGGAGAAGTCAGGTCTGAGTGGGACAAAGTGGTCATTCTCCACCCGGAAGAGTACCATCTAGCAGAGGAATGTTCCAGCCTTCAAGGCTGGTGGGACAATAACATGCAGAGCTACATGGTGATATCTCCCGGCATTGCGGTTTGGCCTAGTGTTGATAGCGACTTAGCGGATGAAGAGAGCCTAGATCCTGAAGAAGAGCAGGAAGAGTCAGAGGGAGAGATGTCAGAAGAAGAAGAACTTGTGGTTTGGGAAGATTGGATAACGGAGGACGTATTTCCTTAGAAAATGATGGGCATTAGAACGAAACAATCCAAGGAAGGGGACGGCGAAATGGCGGCAGATTGATGTTTAGATTGGGGATTGAGAAAGCTCAACCCACGGGTTCTTGGCGACACATGGGTTAGGTTGGTATCATATCTGGGGCCCTGAAGGGTACGAAGGCCTTATAGGTCCATATTGAGGGTCAGAACAGTCTGTATTGTGTGTAATTATGGTCTGAATTATATGTTTAAGGTGTGCCCCTTACACTCATTTCAGAAAAGTCCTTTGCGTCAGCCTATTGGTGGTATAAGAGCCAAGCGGAAAGTTGCCGGAATGAGTCAACCGGGGTCCTCAGAGTCAGCCGCAGCTCAGCTGAATAAATACCTGCCGACCTCATTATAGATCATCGAAGTTGGAACTTTCTATCTCACATGTACGATTTGGAAGGTATCCGGCTGGAAACAAAATCAATTGAACGAGCCAGGGTCAAATTTATTGAGGGCGCGATACTTGGAAAGGCAACAACCATAGCGCCAAGTTCATATCATATCACAATGCCGCCTAAAACCCAAGGCGTAGGAAAGGGAAAGGCAAAGGGAAAGCGCGCGCCCACGCGCAAAAGCACAAGCAAGCCCGCAGCACCCACTCCATCATCATCAACAGCCCTCCCCCCATCCTCATTCTTGACCCCAACCGCGACCGCGGACCCAGACCCAACGGGCCCAATCTACTTCTGGCGCCCGCAGGAGCCCGAAACGGGGTTCCTGTCGCAATGGTACGCGCTCCCCTTCCGAGGGCGCCGTGCAGCGAACGGGGGCGGGGTTATAAATGAGAAGGGGAAAGAGGAGGGGAAGGAGGGGGAGGAGGGGGAAGAGGACAAGGTCTACGCGACGGCGGAGCACTACATGATGCACCACAAGGCGCTGCTCTTCGGCGACGCGGAGATGGCGGCCGCGATCCTCGAGGCGTCGTCGCCGCGCGACGTCAAGGCCCTCGGCCGCGCCGTCCGCGGCTTCGACCAGGCCGTATGGGGCCGCGAGCGCGCGCGCATCGTCGTCGAGGGGAACTGGTGTAAGTTCAGCTTGCCTGTTGTTTCTCCTCCCGTCTTTCATCCTAGCGGGGGTGAGGGAGAGGGCGAGCATAGAACTAGCGCTCGGCAAGAAGGGGGCGAGAAAGGCCCCGTCCCCGCCCCGGGGCTCCGGACCTGGAAGCTCGGGAACGCCGAACACGCGGCCGTGATCCGCGGCGCCAGCTTCCGGGACGCGCTGCTCGCGACCGGGGACAGGGAGCTCGTGGAGGCGAGCCCGCGCGACAGGATCTGGGGCGTCGGCTTCGGCGCCCGGAACGCCCCGGCGAACCGTAACCGGTGGGGGCTGAACCTCCTGGGCAAGTGTCTGATGGAGGTGCGCGAGCAGTTCCGGAAGGAGGAGGCCGAGGCCGAGGCGGCGATGACTGGGTAGGGCTGAGGATGGCGCCGAGACATAAGGTGCTTGGTCGTATGTACCAGCCCCCCTATTGGTAGGCAGAAGGGGCATCTGAGCGGGCGGGCATATTGGAATAGTTGTTGCTTTTGACTGAGGGCCGAATCTCGGGTTTACGGCGTCTTTGTTACTGCTTTTTGGCTACTTATATGAGTCACGAATCACGAATCACGAATCACGAATCTCACACTCAAGCCTGATTACATTCATGACGTTTCGATTTTGGGAGCCGAGGTAAACGCCTCCGGCCCCGGGATATATACTGTACTTATGTTACACCGTTGTTCCGTGGAGTTCATCAAGGCGCCGCCCCCCTTTTTTGTCTACGCTACATACAGTTCAGTTCAGTTCAGTCGAGTCGGGATATCGATGCAAAGTTTCGTCCCCACGTAAACGCCCGTAAATCCAATGCATGTGTGTGAGAGTGGTGTTGTGGGATCTGCCCCCCTCCAGCCTGGGCATCCCTTCTGTCGGACCCTTTTCTTTCCCTTTCTTTTCCCACCTTCTGTCGGTGCTGTACATTTGCTTATATATTAAAATCATGTATCGTATAACCACCAGCGGAGAAAGAGCATGTCGCTCCGTCGTTCTTTATATGTAATCTCGGCCGCTCTTCTGCATCTCGATCAGTCGCCAGCCCCTCGTCTCGGGATTGTTCACGTCTTCGGGAGTGCGCGTGATACCGATAACGTAGGTAACGAGCTGGACGCGGTCTTCCATGCCGGCGGCAAGCTCGCCCGTCTTCGCATTGCGGTACACATGGACTTCCTGGGTTCGGCAGGTAATGATGAAGACGGGAATCTCGCCGGGCTCGAGCATCCGGGCCTTCAAGATATCGACATGTCTGATATCTAGGATGCGACCATCTGACTTCATGCCTGCTTGGAGGTACTGTTTCGTTAGAGCTTCGTAGACTGAATATTGGGCGGCCGAGAGCCATAATCTGAGAGTCTCGGTATCGGCCTTGACATAGGCATCAAGAACCTCGGGTAAGATATAATCTCGCAGCTCTTGCTGAAAGGGCTCGATTTGGAAGTTGGGGTCCATCGCTCTGATCTTCTTGATCACCATGGCAGTCTCATTCTCGGCGAAGAAGCCAGCTACTCGATCGGTGATGCTTCGCGCCGTCGAGATCAGAGGGTTTTCTGACTCTTGGTAGACGCTCTTCATGTTGAAGACGCCCTGCACAAATTTATTTTGGTCGCGGAACTCTCGCCACGCTTCTTTCCAAGCGGCGTCTTTGTGAACGGTCACGTTGGTGCCGGCACTAGAATCATGTCAGCGAGGGCTGCTACGGGGAGCTGGGGTGCTACTTGTACGTACTTTGGATCCTCGACCGCCTCCTCAATATTGCCGTGGATGGAGGCGGCTCTCTTCTGCCGTAACTCACGCGCTTTCTTCCGCTCTTCCTTTTCTACCCAGCCGCCGTATCTTGAGCTGCTGCCGTCATCAATGGCATCCTTGACGCTCTTGAAGGCCTCGGTATCACGTATCGGTTTCGTGGCCTTGTCAAGGGCTTCCCCGGTGATGTTGGCGCCCTTTCGGACACCCTTCATCACGTTGGTATCCCAGGTCCAGGCTGCACCCTTTCCCACGGCGTCGGCAGACGTCTTCAGGACCTTCCCGGCGGTAGATGAGACGGCGCCCGTGGTGGACTCGTAGGCTTGCCTGGCGCGCCGAACGGATTCGCTCTCAGTGAATTGTTGCGCCGAGTCGGATAACTGCTTTGTCGACTCATTCCATTCCTTAGAGGCCTTAAATTCGGTCTGCATGGTCTCCATGAAGACCTGCCACGGGGTCTTGTCACCATGGGGTGGGGGTGGTGGAAGATCTTCCTTTTGGTCTTCTTTTTTCTCTTCACTTGGATCTTCCTTTTTCTCTTCCTTTTTGCTCTCTCCCGACTCCTCGCCCGCTTGTTGTTGCGCAGTCTCGTCTTCCGGCTTAGGCTTGGCCTCTGACGACTTCTCTTCCGGCTTTGAGGGTTTATTGGGCTGGGCTGGCTTTACTGGTTGTTCCTGGCGCCATCGCGAGGTACTGTGAAAAGGCTGTGACTGTATCGTAGCGATGGTCTCTGGGAGGAAGGGCGACCGTAGGCTGGTTAGGGGAGTGAGGGGTGTTGGTGACGATGAGGTTCGGGAGAGGGCGGAGAGGCGGAGGAGGGGGGCATCGCTTCGCACAGAGCCGTGTGTGCTGGATAGTAACCTTCTATAGGCTGGTGATCTTCCATATGAATGGACAGCTAGTAAAGGCGTCTGTGCCATGGAGGCGGGAGTGGTGCTCCGAGCGACATGGCGGAGAGAGCTCATCGTCATGCCGGGGAAGCGGGCGTCGGGACCGAGCGGCACGACTAAAGAAAAGGAAGTGTGTAAATAGTGAAGGGAAGCAACGTCTTCGCCTCGTGCGACTTGCCCGTTGGGTATCCTGTCCGGTTGTGAGAGGAAGGGTCACGCGAGACCGGCAGTCTAAAAAAAAGTCGCCCGGGACTGAGAATCGGAAAGGCTACCGACGGCAACCTTCGAGAAATTCACATAGGCTTGGCCTTTCTTGGCATTAGAATTAGAAGTACCTAGGTACGTAGCTACCCCACTAAACATGCGATAAATGCATATAATTACTAGCATGGATTTTGATGATAGGTACGAAGTACCTCTCTACTGTCAAAATTTCCGCTGCGAGTTGTCGCACCGATAAGATAAAGAATACGGGATTGGCCCAGATGGCCATGAACATGCTCAACCACGTTGTGTAGGTAGTATTCAATACCTCATACAATACAATAGATCAACACGACACCTTCAGTATACCCAAAGACCCGAAATATATAGTTATATACGAGCCATCTCGTCCACCGAACGAACCATTCGTCCCACACCCAAACGTCAATGCCTCGAAGATGACCCGGTCGACGACCCGCCTGCTCGCCAAGACCACCTCCCAGCTCTCGTCTCTCTCGTCCCGCACCCCTCAACAGTCCATACGGCCCTTCTCGCACACATGTCTACGACGACAAGATGAGCCGCCAGCACCACTAGCCAGGCCCTCGCTCCTCGCGAGCCTGAGCTCATCCATCCAGTCACGACCGCCGCCGCCGCCGCGCTCCTCCGGCGCCAGCGGTAACAACATGTCGAGCAGCATGGACGACATACGCAAGGTGCTAGCCACGAACACCATCTCGCGCGCCATGGGCCAGCCGCAGCAGGGCGGTAGCGACGGAGAGGGCGGCGAAGGCGGCGCGACGCCGGGGGCAGAGAACTGGGGCCCGGCGCACGAGCCCTTCCACTTCCACATCTACTCTCACAAGCACAACACGCACATCACGGTGACGAAGCCGGACCGCGGCGCCATCGTGTCCTTATCGGCCGGCAACATCGGCTTCAAGAAGTCGAAGCGCGGCACCTACGACGCCGCCTACCAGCTGTGCGCCCACGTGCTCGACAAGCTGAACCAGGGCGGCTGGCACCGCAAGATCACCGCCCTCGAGGTCGTCCTGCGCGGCTTCGGCACCGGCCGCGAGGCCGCCACCAAGGTCCTGCTCGGCAACGAGGGCCGCCTGCTGCGCCCGCACATCACCAAGGTCTCGGACGCCACCAAGCTCAAGTTTGGCGGTACGAGGAGTCCCCGGCCGAGAAGATTGGGCTAGAGCACACCAGACCAGACCGGACGAGACTAGATGGCATAGGTATTTTCACCTTGTCGTATCATGGGAATGGTCTAACGAACTGTTTGACTACCTGCCGGCCTGCCTACGGGCTACTCCGCCTAAGATAAGAACACTTGGGCAGCACGGACTGCTGGCTCTGTATCATATATACTTTGTATATTTCTAGTCGTCAGACGTGTTACAAAAAAGAAAATGGAAAAGATCTGCCCCTGCGAGATTTGAGTCCAACCCAGCTGTGACAATGCGAGTTCCCATTTGCCAGATAGTGAAAAAATAACAAGAGAACAATCAATATGCTACCATGCCGCACCCTTATGTAAACGAGATATGAAAGAGATAGAAAAGAGAAAAACCTGGTATCAATCATACAGACAGTCATCCCACACGTCCCATGCAGCAAAGAAAGATATAGTTAGAAGAGAGAGAGAGAGAGAGACGGAGAGAAAAGAAAGAAACACGCTCCTGGAGAAACAGAACGCCGTGGATGTGCCCAATGCAAACAATTTAAGTGGGAGGATATAAATGTACTCCTCGTATCCCGCGTCCGGCGCCTCTTAATCATCATCTCCCCGCAAGGGGCGCTCGCTCCGAGGCAGGCAGGCGTCTCCCGCTGCTATCACGCGGTATGCCCTTTTGCTTCCCCTTCGCTGTGCCACTGCTTTGATCTTCGTGCCCGGACGCGGCGAGGGTTCTCCGTGTCTCGGGCCGGAGCATCCTCGAGCTCTCGTGGGCATCCGCATCGCTGTCCTCATATCTATCATCATCGTCGTCGTCCTGCAGCAGCTCGCCCTCGGCGGTCTCGAAGTCGGGCGGCTCGATCCAGTCGCGGGGGACGACGCAGGGGAAGGCGACGCCGATGCTGGCGGCGCGGTTGAGCCAGGCGGGGCCCGGGCGGCCGGTGAGGCGTTGGCACAGGTGGCTCGTGAAGTGGTTGCAGTTGCGGGTGAGGATGTTGTAGGCGGACCCGTCGAAGTCGAGCGAGGCGCGGCGCACGATGGCGTCGATCTCGGCCTGCGTGGCGAAGGTGAACCCCTGCAGGATCTCGGTCCGGAAGGTCCCGCCCGCCGGCTCCGTGCCCGGCTGCGTCCAGTACACGCCCGTCACCCCGCGCCGCTCGTGCCCGCCGTACGCGTACTCCTTGCCGTTGATCACCACGCCCGAGTGCAGGAGGGAGGCGCCGACGGTCCAGAGGACGGAGGAGAGACGGCCGGGCTGGGGGAAATTGTTAGCGTTTACTCTGTCTGTCTGTCTGTCTGTCTGTCTGTCTGTCTGTCTATCTACGTGTTTATGGGGATTATTGGGGGGGGAGGGAGGGAGGTGACGTACTGGGAGGAGATCGTAGACGTTGATGATGATTTCGGTCCGCGTCAGGGATAAGGTCGACCTGTGCGATTGCCGAGAGGTTCTACTCGATGTGGACTTCTTTGACGACATTGTGTCGGTGGGTGGTGGGAGACGTTGATGTGAGATTCGCGATGAGCAGCAAATGGTAAAAGCACTGCAGTCGACTTGGTCGAGTTTGGACGGAGGAAGTAAATAAATGCTACCAAGTCGGCGGCTGAGGGAGAGGGGTCGGAGCTGATGGGTAGTAGTTATACTATTACAGTGGCGAGGAGAGCGGTTACGCTAGGTAGGGATGCCGTTCAGCAGGGAGGCCGGCAGTCAAAGGAAATGGAATAAAGGATTGTGAGGTGTTGAAAGCTTGAGAGGAAGCAGGTAGTAGACATAGGGATTGAATGAGAGGGCTTTGATGCAGAGAAGAACCAACTACATAATGATAGCCTGGAGAGGCTAAGGTACTGTAGGTAGGTGACTTGTAAGTATCGGAGCAAGAGAGGTGAGTAGAGGTACATGAAGTAACGCTGTCGTGTTTCAATGTTAGGTGCCTGGTGTACCACACGATGTTGCTAGGCAGCTAGTGCACCTTAGGTAGCAGGTAGAAGTACGAAGCAGGTACAATGATTGGCTGTTGGAACATGGGAACTGAAACAGTGGGGGAGCGTGAACCCTCAGCAAACCCGAGCTCCGGGTCTCGCTGCTGGTTGGCCTTGGTTCGAGGCTGAAAGCGGAGCCCGGAAAAGATACTTACCTAATTTCAATCCCAACTCCTTCGTACCTTCTCGCGCTATATGGGTAAAGCTGGTATATAAATTGGGATATGGGTATAAGGAAGGAATGCATCAAATAGTATAAACCTGTGTGGGGCCAGATAGATGATGGAAAACCCAATTTCTTGGAATCCACTTTGAGCCATAAGCATTTTTTTTCTTCTTCTTCTTTCTGCCCCTCATGCAGAAAACGGGTGGCTTTGGGACGAAGCAGAACAAAATCTTCCTGTCCCAATCATCCTCCCCCCTTCCCCCCAAATCTTCCCCTTCCTCCGCACAAGGTCTGCCTTCGACCACATTTCGAAGCTATAAATAAAATAGCCGCGCCGGGTCTTTCATCGACATTGACATGAACAGACATCGCGCTCTTTGCCTGACCAGACGTTGAGGCTGGTTCACAGCCGCAGATCCTTCACCACGTCCTCCTCAACCTCCCTTCCCCTCTCTTTCGCTTCTCTCTCCCGCCTTTTTCGACCTATCGCAGCGAGCTCTGCTTTTCCCCCTCTACCCACCTCCGCCCGAGTGCCTAGTCGCACCCTCTTCCACGCCCACGCCCACGTTCACATCCATATCTCCGCTCGCTCCTACGCCAAGCGACGCACACCCCCCAAGATGCCTCCCAAGAAGGGCGCCGTTGAGGAGAAGGTCCTGCTGGGCCGCCCCGGCAACAATCTGAAGGCTGGTATCGTCGGTCTTGCCAACGTCGGCAAGTCCACTCTGTTCCAGGCCATCACCAAGTGTAGCCTCGGCAACCCCGCTGTAAGCTCTCTGCTACTCAATGCGTCTGCTTCTTCGTCTTGTCTCTGTCTGACATGGGTTCGAGTAGAACTTCCCCTATGCCACCATTGATCCTGAGGAGTCTCGTGTCATTGTGCCCGATGACCGATATGACTGGCTGTGCGAGAAGTACAATCCCAAGAGTCGGGTGCCCGCGCACTTGACCGTCTACGATATCGCAGGTCTGACCCGAGGTGCCTCCACTGGTGCTGGTCTCGGGAACGCCTTCTTGTCACATATTCGCGCTGTCGATGCCATCTTCCAGGTCGTTCGGTGCTTTGATGACGCCGAGATTATCCACGTCGAGGGTGATGTCAACCCTGTCCGAGATCTGGACATCATCGCAGACGAGCTGCGGACAAAAGATATCGAGTTTACCGAGAAGGCCATAGAAAACCAAAAGAAAAAGACTCGTGTCGGTGGTCAGAGTCTAGAGGTCAAGAAGGCCAAGGAAGAGGAGGCCATCATGGAAAAGGTCCTAGCTTGGTTGATTGACAACAAAGACGTCCGAAAGGGCAACTGGTCTCCGAAGGAGGTAAGACTCAACATTTCATTCTTTTTTTTTATTCTACACTGTCACACCTTTTTATGATGAACAAGGGCCATAGCGCCTGATCTAATCCCAGCTCTTCGAGTGCCTCAAATACAACGCAGAGTGCGCACTGAGATAAGAAACATACTCTGATTTACTATTCACTTTCTCATTCCTGTATCTTCACATGGCAAGGATGACAGAGACTGACTATGGAAACCAGGTCGAGGTGATCAACACGCTGTTCTTGCTGTCCGCAAAGCCGGTTGTTTATCTTGTCAATCTTTCAGAGAAGGATTATACGAGAAAGAAGAATAAGCATCTCGCCAAGATCGCTGAGTGGATGAAGGAACACGCTGCTGGCGACCCCATCCTTCCCATCTCAGTCTGCTTCGAAGAGCGTCTGACGCGGTTTGAAACCGATGCAGAGGCGGCCGAAGAATGCAAAAACTGCGGAATTGAATCCGCGCTCCCCAAGATCGTAACGACAATGCGGAAAGCGTTGCATCTGCGTAGTTTCTTCACTGTGGGTACCGATGAGGTCCGACAGTGGACGATCAGGGAAGGTACCAAAGCCCCCCAAGCTGCTGGTGTCATTCACACGGACTTCGAGAAGACGTTCATCCAAGCCATCGTATACAACTACAATTCGCTGAAGGAACTTGGCGACGAATCCGAAGTCAAGGCGAAGGGTAAGATCATGACAAAAGGCAAAGACTATGTAATCGAGGATGGTGACATCCTGTTGATTAAGGCTGGTGCTGCCAAGGGGTAAGGCAACAGCCGCCTAGATCAGACTTTGGAGTGGTGCTTTCGTCTTAGTTATTACGATAGACAAATCCAGCAAAGAATTCTGAAACGGCTACACATTATCTACATTCGCTTGACCTGTCATGAATATTGATGATTTCATTGTTCTCCTAGAATATCAATCTAGCTACGCATCATATGTGGCGCCCAATTCGTACCCCACTGTTGGCGCTGGAGCCAGCCGTACGCAGACAGGAGAAACAGCTGGAATGTCACCTTTGTCTGGAGATAAAGCCGGTACTGCGTCATTCGTATCAGGTTGAAGGCATGGTGATAATGCGCATTATCTGAGACAAAGACGTCTGAACTCATGAGTTGATACCCAAATCCGGAAGGAAATGGACGTAAGTGCTCAAAGACCTTTCCTAACAGCCAGGCCAACCAAGACTCTACTAAGGGGCCTTTGACATCGTATTCCTTATCTTGCTCTGTCAATTTCGCTGTACAACAGACGGGCAGATCGAAGGAGCTCATGAACATCTAGTTTAACATAGCCACTCAGCGAGATAATTGACTGATCAATCAATCAATCACTCAATCCCCCGTCCGCGTGGCGAGAGCAGAGAAGAGCAGAGCGGCTAGAAAACCCAAGCAGCTATACAGCCAATCAACCAACCACCAATCAATCGATCAATCAATCAATCAATCAATCATGCCGCCGAAGCGACGAGGTGGCAGGCGCCAGAAGACACCGGCGAAGCCGGCGAAGAGGCAGCGCCTAGATGCCGAGCCCAAACCCGAGCCCGAACCTAAGCTTGAGCCCGAGCCTGAACCTGAGCCTGAGCCCGAAACCCAGCCCGAGCCTCAGCCCAAGCCCGCGGCCGTGACCGTGACCGCAGCGAGCGTGAAGGAGGACATCTACTCGCCTAACGTCGACACCAGCGACGTCCCGGATGACGAGGACGAGGACGAGGACGGGATTGAGTGGGAGGAAGTTCATCTGAACAAGGATCAGGAGACGGGGGAGCCTCGACGTGTGGCGTCTGCGAAGCCCGATAGCGCGCGGGACGGAGAAGGGCGACGGGTGGAGGTGTCCAAGGCTGTACGGGAGACGCAGATGCAAACGCGGGCTCGGAAACGGGCTGAGAAATGGTTGCGTCGGGCCGGAGATTATGATGACGATGACAGTCTAGCCGAAGGGATTGGAGGTAGAGTTTCCGGGTTGCATGTGAAGGGTAAAGAGGTCGTCGGAGAGGAAAGCGAGGAGGACTTTCCGATCGCCCAAGCAGCGGTCGCGACGGGATCTTGGGCCGAGATTAAAATCGGGGAGAAGGGCGAGGAGCCGCTGGAGGAGATCATGCCCGACGCATACGCGTACACGTCCACATACGTCCACACGGACGTCGACAGCATCTACGGAGAGCCGGGGAGTGCGAAGGCCGCGCCGGAGGCCCACCCGATCGGAAAGAAGGGTTATGGAGGAGAGGCAGCGGTTGGGGAGCGACAGAACGGGTACCCGGGGCAGACGTACACTTCGCGGTTCCCGCCCCGGCTCTTCTCCGAGTCCTCGTGGTCCTCCCCCTCGTCTGCGACGGCCTCGCAGACTGACGAGGAGCCCAGGGAGGAGGATAACGAGGGCTACTACGACTACTCGGAGCCGGGGTGGGCCGAGCCGAGTTTTCACAACGGCGGGGGCAACAGCGGCAATAACAATAACGGCAATAACAAGGTGGAGAACAGAAAGACCGGGGACAAGGGCAAGGAGAAGGAGAAGGACAAGGACACGCACGTCGTGAGCAGCCGCGACAAGCTCCTGGACAGCTTCCTGACGGGGCAGATACGGCGGATCGCGCGGGCGCTCAACTTCATGGTGCGGGCGCGGGCGAGCGGGATCGAGGTCGGCGACTTCGACGCGCTGGCGGCCGTCGAGCCGGAGCGGTGGGCCACGCTCATCGGCTCGCCCGACGACGCCGCCGAGCTCATGGTCGAGACCATGCTCGGCATGCCGTTTTGGGACGTCCTGGTCCTGTCCAACAGGGCCACCGTGCTGATCGACGAGCTCGGCACGCTGGGGATTGTCATCTAGGGTCTTGGCTGAGAGTTGGCGCTTGAGATTGGCCAGGTTGGTCTGGACTTGTCGGATTGGTTTGGCTGATCTGAACTGGTTGGACGGGTTTGGTTGGTGTTAGTGTGTTGGTGTTGGTGTTGGTGTTGATGAGGTTGTGCGGCGGCGAGGTAGGCTAGGAACTGCAAAAGCACCGGATCGAAGTAGTAGACTATGTGTCTTGGAATAGACGAAGCAATATCGCCCTGAGATTATTGCTCAATCCTTCGTACAATCCCCCGGGCCCAATGCCGCCTAATGATGAATATAAATTGTTCGAGCACTTAGGATATTATTTCACGCACTTGCTCTCAGTCTAAATCCTAAGTTGACATAGATGGCTTAAACCACCAGCTGCTTTCCCCTTTCCCATAGAAGTAGTGCAGATGGAATTTGCAGCGCTGCTGAAATACACAAAACAAGCGTCTGGCGATTATAGCCATTGGCAAGAGCAAATCGAACCTGTTCGGCCAATTCTTCGGGGAGTGATTCAAAGAACGCAATTGGATTGGCCAAGGCGCTGGTATCTGGAGTACCGAGAATAGTACTAAACTGAGCTCGCACATAGGAATTGAAGACCGATGTGGAAATAGACAAGACTATTGCGCTGCCTATCATCCTGAACTGAGCACCAGCCGCCATAGAAACAGCTGACAGATTGAATTAGAGATTGTAGATAGGCAAGTATGTGTCACGAACTTACCACGATCGCGACTTTCATTGACCAATGGAATGGCAACTGTGAGCAAAGAGAATTGAAAGCCGCAGCCCCAGCCGGCAAGAATTTCGTACCCGTATATTAAAACGGGGAACGCCTACACGTCCACGTACTCTGGAGACCTAACTCTAATAAGCACTTTATAGAAATTAAAATAAAATAGTCAAATAAAAGCATTTTAAGGGTTAAAACAGGTTGTAAATCTATTTATAAAAGGTAATAAAAACTACCGTAACTAGAAATAAAAAACTATTATATAGACAGAAAAAAAGTAATAAATATATAAAAAACAATATATATAAATTAATGCAAGCTTTATTAGTTTAACCTTTTAGGGTATAATATATAGCTTTAAAAAGTAGCTAGTAAGATTACCTTATTTTAATTTTTTTTTATTAAATTGCTAGCTATTTTTAGTATAGATTTAGCACTAACTTTTAACCTTTCGCTCTGTTTTTTAATAGGACTTTATTTAGCAATTAGGATTTAATAGATTTTTTTATTAAATTTAGTCCGATTTTTTATTCTAGCTTTTAAGCTTTTTTAACTTATTTAGCTTTAAAAAAAAGCCTACGCTATATTTTATATGTTAAAGCGGTTGCTTTTTTGCAAGCTTTTAAATTAACCTATCCGGTTTAGCTATTATAGCAGTTATAATATTTGCCTATGTTTAATATTACTGCTATTTTTTTTATTTTTTAAATATAATAAGCAAAAGTTAAGACGTAAAATTTAGCTAAATATCCCTGTTTTAATAGTACAGAGTTTTTATTTATAAAAAAGCTATTTTTAAAGCTCGCCTTTTTAAAAAACGTCTTTATATAAAATCTAGATTTATAATATCGCTATATATGCTTTCGCGAGTAAAAGTCTTTGTTTAATATCTGGGCGCTTAAACTTTATAATATATTTATTTTTAAAAAGGCAGCCGGCAAATTAATATGCTTTTAAATTTTTTTTTTTTTTAAATCCGGTATTATATTTTATTTATATTAGTTAGGTTTAAATTAACAGATTTTTTACGCTGTTTTAGTTAAAGCTTATTATTTGGTTTTTTATATTTTATAATTAAAAGTTAGCCTAGCTAGCTTTTTATTAATACTAGCGACTTAAATTTCGAACAGTAAGTTTTAAATCTTGTTTTAAAACGGGCTTTTTAAGCTATATTATTAAATTTCTTAAATATTAAATATAAAGATTTTATTAATTTATTAGCCTTTTTAGGCCATAAAGGCTTTATTAACTTATTTAGTTTATTTAGGTTTAAAAAGTAAATATGCTTTAACGTTTATATAAGCAATTTAAAAAAAAGTTTAAAAAACCTATTTATTTAACTAATAATTTATACCTTGGTATACTATTTAGCTTTATTTTGCAGCCATTAATAATACCTAAGCGTTTTTTAGCTTTTTTTAATAAAAATATTAATAAAAAAAAATAGCTTATAAAATAAAAATCTTATATATATTATCGCTTAAAAACCGCATATATATCTATTCGCTTAATAATATAATAATAAGCTAATAATTTTTTAAAAAGCCGGCAAGCCCGGTAGCCTCTGCTAATAAAATATGCATATATTACACAACACATTATAGAGTTCCCTTTTAATATAAAAAAAACTATTAAAGCAGTACGCCCGTCTTTTCTTATAGTCGATTATAATTATAAACCAGTGCTTGCTATAAAATATTTTATATATAATCATTTGCAGCCTTATTTGCTATATAAACTTTTTCTAAATAAACTTATATTATTAAAAGTTTTTTAAAGTTTTTATATCGGTATATATATTAAACGCCGGCTTATATTTAATATAATAACTACAGTAAGGTCTTTATTAGCTATACCGCTCTAAAAACATATAAATATATGCGGCAATATCTTTTTCGCTTTACCAGCTATAGCGCTTGCTTTAAATTATGCCATTTATTATCTATTTGCCTTTTTTTATAGCTTAGTTTTTAGTGTCTGCCTTGTTTAAGTTTTTTTAAGCTTTTATAAAAAAAATTATAGCTTATACACTTTCTAAATACCTGTTTATAACGTTATAATGCCGTTAAAAGTTAAAAGCAGTATATATAAGTTTTTGTTTATTAAATCGATTTAAAGTTTTATAGTATGCTATTATTAAATTATTTAAATAAAAAGCATTTATTAATATTTTTACTGCGCTAAGCAAAAAAAGTTCTAATTAGATCGCTTTATATAGCTTTTTTTATTTAAAAGCTAAAAGCTTTATAAAAGCTTTTTATTGCTAAAAAAGCTAATATTTAATAACTTTATTAATATATTTAAAAACGTTTTTTATAAGCTTTTTTTTATTTTATACACCTCCGATCCTATAATATAAAATAAACGTCTTAAAGTGCTAAAACATTAAAAAGACGCTCGCTAAGCATATAATTCCGGACTTATCGTAATATTTCTAGTAGATAGGTCGGACGCTATAACATATACTAAGTCTAAAAATACCCGCTTCTTTTGGCCATTTGGCAATAAATCGACCAAAAGCAGTACTATGCTATAAATTAATATCGCCACTTTTTATTATATAGTTTATATAATAAATAATCCTAGTTATTATATTTATTATTAGTAAGTAATAATAAAAATTAAATAAATAAAAGTCTATATAATCTCTAAAAATTATATAGTCTATACCTTTTTTTAAAACTGCTGTTATTAGTTCTACGAAATTACTACTTATTTAGGATTTTAGTTTAAAAGTTTTTTTAAACTGCTTTTTTAAAGCTACTTTTTCTGCATTATATATAATTAGTCTTAGCCTAGCCATTATTTTTTTAAAAGTCAACGCTAACCTTTTAATACATTTAAATAAAATATTAATTAAAAAGTCGATATCTTTTTGTTGCTACTTTTTAGTATAGGCATAGCTATTTAAAAAAAGGCGGTCGAAAAATTTTTTTAAAATACAACTAGCGTTAATTATTCCTATATAAAAAAGCTCATTTTTTTTTAACGCACTTATATACTGGTTGCTTAATACCTATAGTCTGCAGAATTCCTTTGTACCTGCCATACCCTATATATATATAGCCTTTATAATAATATTAAAGTCTTTTATTACCTTTTTAAATGCTATATTAAACGGTTTTACTACTAATAAAAACTTAAAAAAAAAAAAGCTAAAAGTGTATAAATAATATAAAAAAAGAAAAAATATAAAAGGCGGTTTATTAATTATAATACTAATAAAATCTTTTAATAGTTTTTAATTTAAACTACCTTCCCTTTATTTACTAGCAGTAAAAGCTATTAACAAAAAAAAATAAAAAATATAAAAATATTTATTTATTTATATATAGGCTAAAAAATAATAAAAAAAAAAACTAATAAAAAAAAAGCTGGGCAAATTATTAATTTGTCTGTGCTATTTATATTTAAAATAATTGCGGCTTTAGAAATGCTTTCCTTATATATATTTAACTGTGCTAGTGTATATAAATTATAAAAAAAAAAAAAAGTTAAAAAAAAAAAAATAAATTAAAATAGTATAAATCGAAAATTTATCCACGTATTCTTACTATTTTTTCTCGCTTTTAGTTAACTTTAACTTTAAATTCTTTAATTTGCTTTTTTTTAGCCTATACTTATATGTTTTTACTAAATTTATATAATTAGGTTTTTTAAAAGTCTTTTGCTTTTTTTATAATACGCAAATAAAATAAGCTTTTATATATTTAGAGTGCTCTATAGCTAGATATAAAGTCCAAACTCCGTGCCAATTGCTATTTTTGCTTATAACAGCTTTAATCAACTAATAAATGTTTATAAAGCCGCTATCTAGCCAAAGCTCTTTATTTGCTTTTATAGATTACCGGCATACTAATACCTTATTAAGCTTTATTTTTCTTACTGCCTAATAAACCTATTTTCTAATAAAGTCTAATTTAACATTTTGCTTATATAGGTGTTATAGTACTATAAGTTTTTAATAAGTTCTTCTTTTCTTCCTTATTGGTTATTTTCTTTTTATTAAAATATAGGCTGTTTTTAGCGTATTTTAACATATTTCCTTTTTTCTATTTATACTGCTATTACGATATCGACTTTAAAAAATAAGTCATCTGCTGCTAAAGCGGTTAAAAATATTATAAATAAACTGGTACCAAATCCGACTTGTCGGCCTAGTCGGTTACTTTAATAAATTAAATTTAATAATATTATTAAAGTGTAGCTTTTTTTAAAAAACATTGCTACCTTATATTTTACTCTAGTTTAAAAATAAATAAAACAATTTATTAATTTATTATCGTCTTTTTATTAACTTTTATAATAGCTTTTATTAAATATACACATTTAAACTTTTAAAAAAATCGCCTATAGTACCTACGTTTGCTGGCTAATTTAATCGCTTAATTTCTATTTTAACTTAAATATATTAAAGCTTATTGCTAATTTCGTTCGTCGTTAAATTAAGGCTATTAAAGCCTCTGGTATTTCTTTTTATCCGTTATATTTTAAAGCTTATAAAAAAAGTTTTTAAAATAAATATATTTTTTTTTTGCTATATAATCGTTACCGCGCTAAAGCTTTTTATATTTAATAATTTAAGCGCTTTAACATAATTTTTTATAAAATATATAAGCGTCGTTTTATATAATATAATAGTTCTAGCAAAGCCGGCATATAGCTTTTTTTTAAATACATTTTTATTTCTGGCGTATAAAGCAATTCCTGCGCTAACTGTATATATAGCGTTTAAAGTTCTTACTATATTTAGCACTTTAAAAATCCTTTATTAAAATAGCTAAAAACGGGTTTTTAGACTATAAAAATTCTTTTTTATATTAATTCTAAATCTTATCTGCAAAATACTAAGTTTTTTAATCAAATATTTTAATTTATTATTTTAAAATAAATTAAAAAAAGTGGGCATAAAAAAAAGTTTTATTAATTATAATGTGTTTACTTTTTATTAAAATTTTATAGTAAAAAAAAAAAAAGTCTAGCGGTGTTTTAGCGATGCATTTTATAATTAATTTTTAAAAATAAATAAAAATATTATAAAAAAAAATTCTAATTATTTTTTTTTTTTTTTTATTTTTAAAATTTTTTTATACTTTATTATTATTGTTTTTTTTTTTATTTTTTGCTGTGCTATATTTTAAAAACTAAAATATATTACACGTTTTTTTTTATATTTTAGTCTTACGCTTTGCTACTAAATCCTTTTTTTAAAAAAAGCTATATTATATGCTTAGTATATAAAAAAGAAAATCTTTACTTTTAAATATAATTATATTTTCGCTATAAACTAAAGTAATTATTAATACGACCACGATATAGTCTTCCGCTTTGTTTAACTTATTGTTATTATAGGTGTTAGTTATTAAGTCTGTTTAGCTACCACCTTAGCGCCAAGTTTTATTTGCCTTTTTAGTATAAAAACGCAGCACTTTCTTTATAACCTCGCCTATCGTTTTATCGTTAACCGAGGTTTTGCTGTTAATATTATCGGCGTGCTCTATATTATTTTAAAAATTAAAGTTATTTTTTAGGTTGTTTATAATTTAAACGTTATTTTTTAGCTTTTAAAGCTTTTAATATTTTTTTTCGTTTTTTATAAAAGCTCAAAGTCGCTTTGAGTAAAATAAGCTTTTAAAAAGCGTCCTGTTTAGGTCTATAAGTTTATATCGGCCATATCTTTTTTAGGTTTATACTTAGTATAAGCCACTTTATTTATATAAAAGCTTTTTATTATTGCTTATATTATTATTAAGCTTTATATTATAAAATAAAATTAAAATATTTTTTATTAATAAGGGTCGGATTTTATAAACATTCCGTTAATTTTTATATTAGGCAGCAGCTCTATATTTTTTAATAATAATATTTTTAACCTTATTAATATTTTTAGTCCGGCGTTTAAATTATTTTGCTTTAAATGCTAACACGTTATTAAAACTATATACTTTATTTTAATTTAAAATTTTTTATAAAAATATTACATTTTTAATTAGCATTATTAAAAGCTTTTTATAGATAACCTTATAGGCACTACAGCTATAGTAGCAAATAAAGGTTTTATCTGCCTATATAATTAAATTTATATGTATTTGCCACGCCTTGCCTGTGCCGTCGGTTATTTTTATAAAACCTTTTTTTAACTATCGATATCCTTTTTTTATAAGGCCTTATATTTAAAAGTAATATATAGGTTTTAAAATCAACCAATAGCCTAACAGTTTAGCTGCGTTTATAATTTTTTTTTTAAATTCTATATTATTATTACATTTTATTTAGACAAAAACACTATATTATTAAACGATTTATTTTATTATAAACTTTCGCACGTTTGCTAATATAGCCGCTTTTAAAGCTATTGCCTTTAAATATTCCGAAAACTCGCACTAAGTTTTATAAATACATATAAAGCCGTTCTAAGTAGGCATAGTCTAAATATTAATAATTTATAATTTAAAAAAGTTTATTAAAATGTTAAAATAATGCTTTTTATTTTTTTTCTTATTTTAAAACTTTTAATATTAAAAATATAACTTAACTATTTTATAAACATTTTAAAATAATTTTTTTTAAAAATATAATTTAATAACCTATTATATGGTTATATTTCTGCCTTTATACGCAAATTCTATATAGCTTTATTAAATAATCGCCTTTTTTTAAAATTAGGTGTTAATAACTTTATATAGCCAGTCCTTTCGTGTCGACCGTTTTTAAAAAGCGTTATACTGCATAAAATAGCGTACCGCCTGTTTTTAAAATTTCTGCTTTTTTTTAGCCCTAACAACCAAATTTAAAATCGCCCTGCTAATAAAATACTAAGCAATCTGTTAACTTTTTTCCGTCTAGTTATTTTTAAGCAATAAAATAAGCTAAGGGCTGTTGGCCGTGTTATTATTAATTTTTATTATTAGCTGCTGTTATTATTTAGCTGCCATTGTTATAATATTTATATAGCCGTTTAAATGCGCTATAAAAATTACACCCTCGCCTTATATATAAAAAATCTATTAATTAGCCTTTAATTAGGCTAAAATATTAATTACTATAATAAAAAGCTATAAATCGATAAACTTTTTAATATTGCCTTTTTATTTCTTATTTATCCGGTTAAAAAGTTTTAATAGCTTTTTAAACAGCCCGTCTATAGCAGTATATAATTTGCCGAAAATATAATAAATATTAAAGTCGAACATCTTAATATATACAATCTACTTTATTAATATTATATTTAAAAAGGCAGAAAATCCGTTATTAAGCTATATAATAAGCACTTTAGCGTTAGTCTTAAGCTAGAATTTAATACTATATAAATAATTCCATAATTAGTAAAATGATTTAACTACCTTTAGGCACTCTCTTTTTATAGCGTTATAGTTTAACTTAAAGCTTTTTTAGCATTTAAACTCGTATCTAGCTAGTTAAATTTTTTTTTCGAGTTTTTAATAAAAAATCGCTCCCTATCCAACTTTTAAAACGTCTACTTTTAGCCAGATCTAACCTTTTTTATAATCGATAGTAATAAATACCGGTGCAGTTATAAAAACATTTTTTAAAATTTATATTATTTACTTTTTAACTTATTTAAATATAAATTTTTAATTCTTTTTTAATAATATTATTAAAAATAAAACAATAATTAAATATGCTTTTATTTAAATTTTATAATACATTATAACTTTAAAAAACGCACGGACTTTTATAATGTTCTTATAAAGCTCTTATTTTTAAATTTTAATTACCTTTGCACCTATAGGTTTTTTGCTGTACATACTATATATATAGCCTACGATTTTAGCTATAACTTTGCACCACTCACTTTTTACCCTATTAGCTATAAGCCCTGCAAATTTAAAATTAAAAAGCGTAGCATTAATATTTTTTATATATTTAAACATAAAACGTCGAATTTTTAAAGCAATCTTTTAATTATTATATTTTATAATAGGTCCCCTAATCGCCATATTATCGAAAAAAAGTTTACACTTTTTAAAAAATATATTATATAATATTTAAAATAGCACTTATAAAAATTAAACAATAGAATTTATATAATTTTATAATAGAGTGGTTATTTAAAGCGGCCTTATAAAAGTGGTAAAAGTAATAAAAGCTCGGCTATATACCAACAAAAATACTTGGTTATATTTAAAAAATAAATCAACTATAAAAAGAATTTTATATATTATATATTCTTTAGCAAATTTATTATAACTGCGAAAAAAACCAGCATTTTTAATTAAAACCCTATTTAGTTTTATAGCAAAATTAATTAATTAAAGCCTTTTATTAGGTTTTTTAACGACGAACTATATATTATAGTATAGCAAATAAGTTTCTTTTAAAACTCCGTTTTTAAAGCATGTCCTAAGCACTTTTATAACTTTTTTTTTAGCGGACCTAAAATCAGTATGCTTTTTGCTTATTATACACTATAAAAAACTATTTTAATTTTATATAAAAAAGCGACTTTATCGTCCAGTTATTTTATTTCTAAAAAGTCCTAAGCTAACGCCATTTTTTATTAAAATAAAACTTTTAAAAAGGCCGCTTTTTTAAAGTCTATAAGCTCGGTCTGCTTAAAATCCTTAATAATAACCTTAAACTTTTCTATAGTTAACCGGGTGCTTTTAAATTATTTTAAAATTCGTAGCTAAATATTAGTATAAACTTTATTTTAATTCGACTTTTTTTTTTTATAATCTTTTAAAACCTTGTTTATTTATGTAAGACTTTTTTAATTAAAAGTTTTTAATAATATCGTGCCATTTAATAGTATATTATCTTTAAAATTAATCTTTTTAGCTTTATTTTTATATATTATATTAATAAAAATAGTGCGGTTATTTTAATTAGCGCCTTATTAATATATAAACTAATTTAATTTAGCTATAGCTAGCTGTTTTTTTTTTATATTTTAAAGCATGTTTTAAATAGCTACTTTTATTATGTTAATAAACTCATTATTTAATAGTACTGCCTTAAGCTTTTTATTATTTATTAGATTTAATTTTTCTAACATAATTATTTAAAGCGTAATATAAATATTATTATAAGCTTTAGCTTTGCTACCAGTGTTAACGTTATTTAACCGCGCCGTAGGTCCGGCGGCTATTAGCTCCGCGCCATTAGAATTGCGTATAAATATTATAAGTATATTTAAAATATAAAAAATTAGTTAATTATTTTTTTAATTAATATAGTCGACGTTATTAATATGTAAAGGCCTGCTATTGCTATTTAGTTAGTCTTTATAAAGTGTATAAATAGCATTTAGTTTTTTAATAAGTCGATAATTTTTAAAAAATTTATATTAAAAGATTTTTTTGCAGATAATACTAGCATTAAAATTCTAGTTTTATTAAACATTATATTATATATAAAGTATTTATTATTATAATAAAAAGTTATCTACATCTTTATAATAAAATTTATTTTTAAAAGCAGTAAAAATATGGCTATATTATGGTTTATTATATAAAATAGCAGCTTTATTAATTTTTTAGCTAACTATATGTACAATTTAATAACTCTATTGTATATAACCTTATGCTTATAGCCTATAAAACCTTTTTAATAAAGTTTTATACGGTATATTAAAATCTGGTGCTTTTTAATATAATTACTAATAAAAATATTAAATTAGGCTTTTATATTAATAATTTCGGTAATTAGTTTACTTATTTTATTTTAACCTACTATTATTATAATTTTTAAATACGTTTTAATATAATTTTAAACGTTTTTAAATATTATTAGTATAATATAGATTTAAAAAACCAAAAGCTTTAAGTTTTGCTCGTTTTAAACAAAAAGCTAAATAATTATAACGTATAAACTAAAATTATTGTTTAATTTTTTGCCAAAATGTGGTACTTTATTAGGGCTTATTTTAATTATATCGCCTTTTTTTATTTAAATTGCTTTAACTATTTTAAAAACTTATTAAATTAAAGCTTTGCCAAAACTAGGTATTTTTTTAACTAAGTTTTTAATTGTAACGTCGGCTTTTTTATTTAAAATATTATTAACTTTTTTTTATTATAGCTCGCGACTTTTAGCCTATGTTTTAAAAAAAAGTGTTAAAAAAAGGTAATTTTTAATAAAAGCTGCACATTATTATTATTTAATTTAATTATTTAGTTTTTTATTAAGTTTAATATAACTAAGTTTAGTGTTAATAATACCTAGATTAAATCGTTAGCCATAAAAGCGTTTTTTTATTTAGCATATAGTATTTTTTAAATTTTATGTCTTAAAATCTATTAGATTTTATTAACAGCTAAAACGTCGATTTAAAAACTTTTATTTTTTAATATATACTTTAATAGTGCTTTATTACTGTTTTTATTTATAATTACTTTTTAAACGAAGTTTAAAGTTTAGTTTTAGTTAATATAGCCTCTTTAGCTATAGTTAAATATTTTAACTTTATAATAATTAAAAGCTTTAATTATATTAATTTTTATAGCCGTTTAAATAATTATATTAGCATTTATTATATTTTCGATACGGGCTTATTATTAATTTTTAAATCGGGCTGTTTATAGCGGTTAATAATTAGTAATTTTAAACTTAATAGCTTTAATATTTAGGTTTTTAAATATTAGCTTACGCTTAACTAGCTATATATAAGCTTGCTATTAAAAACTTTTATTATTTATTAGTGTGTTTTTATAAATTTAGCGTAGGCTTAAAATAATAACTTTATTTTTTTGCTTTTTAAATTAAATTATTTATATTAATATTTTAATATAATAAAAGCTGCTAAAAAAGTTATATTTACTTAAATACCACTTCTTATTTTAATAAATAATTTATTTTATAGCTATTTTTTTTATAAATAAGCAGTTGGCTATAAAATGTTTTTTTTTTAAATATTCCTAGCATAAAGCGCTGTTTTTATTATTAAACAATTTATTTATAAATTTAGGGCGCTTTTTATAACTTTAAAAGTAGCTACTTTGTGCGACCGCAAATATGTCCGCCGTAAGCAGTTCTTATTAGTTTTATTAAACATTTTATTAATTTATATATTAAGCTTATATTGTCTGGAAATTTATTAAAAATTAATTAGGTAGTATAAAGTATTTATACTATAGCGGTATTTAATACCCCTAATTTAAAGGCATTATATACTGCGAAAGCTGCGGACAGTTAGTAATTTTTTTAATTTTTACAGCTATTATATTAATCTGGCTAAGCTTAATTTTTAAATTATTAAGCTTTTTAGTAAGCATATCGACTATATCTTTTTAACCGATTAATTCCGCTGGCTTTTTTGCTAGTGTTATCTTTTTGCTATTAATGCTTACTATATCTTTAAGCGCTAGCGGTGCACTAGGTCGAAGTGCCGAAAATATATTTTAAAAACTTTATTAATTTTTAATAGATTTAAAATGTATAGCCTTTTTATAAATATCCGCCGTATATTTATACTAGTTACTATAGTTTTTTAGTTAAGCTTTAGAGTTAATTTAGCTTAAAAGCAACTTTTATAATTTATTATATAGCAAGGCATATAGACTATTATAGTTTTTTACCGAAGTTTTATTAATAATTCTTTAAATAACTAAAAAATTTAATCTTTATAGCAGCCCGAATATATAAATAAAGTTTTACATTTTCTCTTTTACTTTCTTAAGCTTGGTGGTATATAATTAATAATAAAAAAAATACCACTTTAGTTTATCTATATCTTACTTTTTTAATAAAGCCTTTAGGTCCTATAATAAAGCGAAAATAGATCTATTCTGCCTAAGGTCGCTATATTTATATTTTACCTTTATAACTTTAACTATCTGTTTTTAAAAAAAGCAATTTTTAATTTTTATTTTAATAATTTTTTTAATTTTCCGGGATGCAGTATATGCTAAAATAAATTTAACAGCTATATCTTTACTAATATTTTAACAATTAAACATTAGCTTTAGGCTGTTAATCTAATTAAAAACTTTTAACCTTTTAAACAATAAGTTAAAATATATTTTTAGGTCTAATAATATCGTTTTATATTTAAAAGGTTTTATTTTATATTTTAAGTTTAAATTAATAAAGGCTATAAAAATATTCGCTTTAGAGTAAAAATAAGTGGACTTATAGCCTTAGCTAGGACCTGCTTACAAATAGCTAATATTAAACGCACTTAAAACTAATCTAAAGCTTATACTAATAAAAAAGGTCTTTTTTAACATAAGCTTTTTTTTTTTATTAGCAGTCAACTTAAACGCAGTGCTAATAGAAAGTTCATAGGTCTTAACAGTGTTATTATTTTTAATTAATATATTAAATTTAAACATTTTTAATTAGCTGTTAATAAAAACCTAAAATGTTATTTCTATTTATTATAAGCTTAGCATAAAGTTTTATTTATTATAAAAAAAACTTATTAATTATAAAGTGTAAATATAAAAAAAATAAATAATTTAGTCTAAAAATAAGTGTTAATTTAGATAATAATATATAAACAAACAGTCTGCCTAATTATTAAAATAAAACTAATAAATAAAAAATAAAATAAAATATATAAATATTTTTTAAATTTTTTAAATTAACTCGATTATAATAATTATAATATTAAAAACAATCTGTTAATATTAATAACTTTTTATAAATAAATCTACTTTTTGCTGCTAGTACAATATAGTGCTTTATAGCCTCTTTTTAATTAAACCATTTTTTATATGCCTACCTTTTAAGCAAGCTAAGTAACCCTAGTATTACCGGCCTAGCTAACATATTAACTATTATAATAAAGATTTTATTTACTTATTAGTTGCTTTTTAGCCTTTAGTTTTTTTTTTTTTAAAACTTTATAAAAGTTTAAATAGTTTAATTTCTTTTTTATCGCTTTATAATAAAAGTTTTTATTTATTATATAAATATAGCCTTAACTATATTAAAGCTAATTAATACTTTTAGCTTATTTGCTAAAGCGTTTTAAATTATAAAGCATATCGGCGTTTTAATATATATAATTTCCGAGTGCCCGCACTTATATTTACGCTAACTTGCTAAACGTTTAGTACATCTAATAATAGTTTTAAAAGTTAATTTTATCGTTTACCTAGTTTTATTTTAAATATATTCTATTAAAAAATTTATTAATTTAATGCCTATTTTTATATTAATTTTATAATAATTATTATAATTAGTTTTAATTGCTTATAATTAGTTTTATTAATTTTTATAAATTTATAAACTCGAGTTTATTAGTAAAGCCGACATAATTTATATTTTATTAAAAATACCACTAAAACAAAAAACGCCTACACGTCCACGTACTCTAAAAACCTAACTTTAATAAATATTTTATAAAAATTAAAATAAAATAGTTAAATAAAAACACTTTAAAGGTTAAAACAGATTATAAATCTATTTGCAAAAGGTAATAAAAATTACTATAACTAAAAATAAAAAACTATTATACAGACAAAAAAAAAGCAATAAATATATAAAAAACAACGCGTATAAATTAACGTAAGCCTTATTAGTTTAACCTTCTAAGATATAGTATGCAGCCTTAAAAAGTGGCTGGTAAGATCACCCTACTTTAATATCCGCGCGGGGACGTAAAAGGTGGGCGTCAGCGTGCTTAAAAAAGCGAAGCCAACGATTTAGAAGAGAGACCCGATTATAAAGATGTATAAAATGGGTATCTTGCGCTTCCCAGCAAGACTGCCTGCAATGATAGTTGCGACGGGGATAGCAAAAGAAAAAGGAATAAGCCGGATGCCTGCCTGGAGGCCGGATAGCCCGTATACTAGTTCGAATCTCTGTGGGAGGACGAACATGCCTATTAAAGTCGGGCCACCCAGGAGTAATTGATTGCTGCATCGGGTAAGTTTGAAAGTCAACACGGCTTAACAATAGACAACTCACCACAAAAGGCTCATCATCTGGCGGTTAATTAAGAATCTCCAGGGCAAAACTGGTTCTCGAGTTCTGTTGAAAAGTGTCACATGTCGCTCCCATATCACTAGTATGATCCATAAAACTCCCGACCCAGTAAGTAGGCTGATAACGAAAGGTGAGTTCCATGGGAATCGTGAATCAGCTTCTTCAAATCCTGCCGTTAGGCCCAATGTTGCAGACATCAGAAGCAGAGCGCCGGGAAAATCCACTCGATTAAGAATCTTTGATTCAAAGGCGTCCTTGGGTGGATGCTTGAACGATTGGCCTTGGTAGGGGAACCCGCGCGGCATAGCGATTAACGCCATCACGAAGGCAACCACCCCAATAGGGATGCTTTTATACTTGACATTAGAAATCTGCACCAAGACTGGCGATATATGAGGCTAATGGGGACATACTTGAGCAGAAAGATCCACCTCCATGTTGTATTTGCTGCTATGGCCCCCCCTATAATGGGACCCAGGAGGAGCGCCAAAGCACCCATTATACTCAAAGTCGAGACGTAACTGGCGTATCTTTCAGGTGGGACGACCTCCATCATCAAGATGGTGCAAAGGGAGTAGCATCCACCACCGCCAATACCTTGGAATGCGCGGAAGATAATTCTACCGCAACATATTAGCAAACGATGGTCATTGCGAGTAGTCACAAATGGCATAGGAAATTGAACGAAAGAATATGTATTATGAGTTGGAGCGTGTTGCTTACACTTGATCCAAGGTTTGAGATGCGCCGCAGGCCGCAGAGAAGACGATGAAGAAGGATGCTGAGACTAGCAACATCGTCTTTCGCCCAACAAGGTCACTTAATTTGGCAAAAATCACAATAACGGCTGTCAGATGTTTATGTGTCAGCGATGCGACGAAATACTCAGCAGCGCATGGCTCACCTATGTATCCGAGTAGATAGCTTGCAAGAACCCAACTGACATTCCCAAAGTCCCCTAACTCGTTGGCGATGGCTACTAAAGCTGTGATAACAATAGGAATCTCCAGGAGAACCAGAAAGAGCAGAATTCCGATGCTAGATATGAATCAGTCGCACAGCTAACTACGTTTGGGTTTGAGATCAGCTCACACGGAAGACATAGCCCAGAATCGAGGGCCATGAATGTAGATAATGTCATCCTTGATTGATGATTCGTCCGAGCTGTATGAACTCGGCTCTCTCTCCATGTGCTGCTTAGAGAGCAAGGCCATGTCTGGCTCTGGGGCAGAGCTGTCGTTGGCAACACTCATCTTGGGTTCGTAATCCACTCTAAACATATGACTTATCAAATGCGTGAATGAGCAACTCTGTGCGGTAAAACTAAGAGAGCGTGGACGAGAAGACTACCAGCGAAGAGAATAGACTGGTGAGGACATATAAACACTAGATTTCGCAAGGCGCCTACATCACGTAATTGAATCTATTTGTAGGTGTCCCAAATTAACTTGCCTCGGACGTCAAATGACAAGACAACTCTGGCGCGCCTGTGGCAGTCAACGAACTAGAGCCTAACCATGTCAGAGATGGGTGTCTCCAAATGCAGCCACTCGAATGACGGCCATGGTGGCTTCCAAAATCCCACTCACATGCTGCAAGTCTATCATAAGTACGAGAATGCTCCCCATTTGGTAATGCTTGCGGCCCATCGAGGTAGCAGTCTTGGAGTGCTGAGCACCTTAGGCAGGCTTACCACCCACGCAGCAATGATGCATTGCCTGAGACAATGCTATTGGCGGAGATAACTGCAGTGCGACCAAAACTACTATGTATACCTGCCACACAAAATCGTCTCCAAAGAAACAGCCTACCTCTGATAGTGTTAGAGATAACAGCAATGGTCAAGCCGACTAAAGAAGTATGATAGCGGCGCAGCACGTTGCCTCTGTCGGCCATAAACTTTAGGTATGGACCGTATGGTAAGCCTAACACTGCCGGGTAGACTTTCCTTTTGGTGCCCTCTTGCATTTCAACACATGTATAATTAGCCTATTTTTCACTGATGTCCTTCTGACTTCTCTCTAATCGCATTTGGAGGCCGTAGCTTTCGCACGTAAACCGCCTCTCTGAATGAACAGGACTGCTAAAGGTGTTCGCGTTGATTGGTCAATTAGTTACATGAACTGTAGACATTACCGGAAACCTGGCACCGGGGTAAGGCTGGTTTCGCTTGAGAAATATCAGTTGCGATATTCATTAATCGACTATACTCGTGGAGATTGATATGTTACTATATATTGCTGTCTACAGCGAGAACCTTTCCCATGACCCGGAGATTATCTCACCCATTAGAAATGCAGAGTACACGATGACTACGTCTAAGTACGATTAGATGTTATCAGGCCAACCACGAATCTTGGGCCCATTTATGTTTTAGGTTGTATGCAGCCCCGGATGGCGGCTACGGATCTAAAAAAAGAAGGGAAAGACATTCACTTTTGCCATGGGGGCGCAATCGATCGAGGGGACCTCCAAGTTCAAGTGTATCCAACGTCCTAACAGCTGAGTCGTGAGTAAGAGACACACCAAAGCCCGCTAATAATCTTTTGAGAATGGCCATTCCCCCTTAACACGGAATCATTGATCATCATGAGCAATCGACCTCGAGAAGCCCAAATGGCGGGGAATTGCGCGACGTTGCTTTCATACGCAAGTAAGATGGCTCGTGTGTAACCCCCGCATCTAATTATATTTCCCAGCTTCCTGTGCCGTTGACGTGCTGCTTCACATCAAATCTTGGCATCTATTAACCGTGCAGCTTTCTCGCGATAGGCAGACGCGGGGCTTCAATGGACCGCGCATGCAAAGTCTCTATCCACGGGTTGAGCCATACTCTGTTCTACTCCATACGGCCCCCAAGATTACCACCGCACAAATTGGGGCATGCTCTCACATCTGATCTGACGATAGGTGTAGATAGAAGCTCCCCGCCTTTTCGTTCACGGTTTCGTAGCAGCCACCCGTGCAGCCATGCCGACCTTTAGGCTGGCCTTTGTTAGGGCCTATGCTAAGCGAGTAATTATCCAAATGGCGATTCGTCGATTCTAGCTACCAGAGAGAATAACTCTTCTCATCCCTCTCAAATCTTTCATGCCTAGATAGTGGGGGACATATTACTCAGCCAGCTTGAACAGTGAGAAGGGTACTTGAGCAGTGGCTGTTGACTAATGCACAATGCACTCGACATAGTTCCGGATCTGGCACTGCATGATCTTGCATCTATTTGTGCGCGACTCCCATATTACCTACACCCCTGAAAAGCTCTTCCACCTGGTCAGCAACCAGTCGCATGCGCCCATCGGAGAGATTGACTATCGTTTCCATAAACCCAACTCGACCTACTTAGCTGATTTCGACATTGCCCGCTCTCACCTTGTCTCGCATCTCATTGCTTGAGCTGGACACTTGGTATTCCGAAATGCCAAGGCCGGCCTGGTGAAGGATCCGTTCAATCCGTCCAAACCCGCCCGCGATTCATTCTACATCGGCATCGGTGCCGTCCACTGCTCATTCAAACCCGAGATTAAGTCGTATCAGGAGTACAAGACGTGGGCCCGAGTCCTGGCCTGGGACCGGAGGTGGCTCTATGCCTTCGTTTTTAACGTAAGGAGGTATAACTGGAGTGGAACAAAGGTTTTCCTTACCCTGAAAAATTCTTTCCGCTGCAGATTTTATAGTAAAAATTTTTTTTTATTTAGGCCTAGTTATTATTACTTATTTAAAAAAAAAATTCCGTATTAAAAAGGTAGATATTATAGGTACTTAAATATAATAGTATATAAGTACCAGGGTATTAATGCTTTTTATTTTATTTTATTTAGCTTTTAAAGCTTTTAATTAATTAAATTATATTTAGCTTTTATTTGTTTTTTTATTACTGTTATTATAGCAGCATTGCTGGAGTAAAAAGCGGGTTTTTATTGTTTTTATTATAATATATTTAATTAATTATAATATATTTAATTAATTATAATATATTTAATTAATTATAATATACCTGCTTTGCTATAATATATTAAATTTAATACTATATATTAGATTTTATATAATATATTAAATTAATTAT